>VYXH01001393.1:139391-175365 GCA_013397275.1 Burhinus bistriatus | reverse complement strand
TGTTGAGTGCTGGGGGGTGCAGGTGGGTGCTGTGGGCACAGATGGTTGCTGTGGGCACGGGTGGGTGCTGTAGCTTTGCCGGAGCACCCATGCCCAAGCAGCTGAGGGGTGCAACACACAGCACCCCCCCCACACACACCCCCTGCAGATGGGGGGGGCAGCAGGGATTTAGGTGTCTCCGGGCTCTGAAACGGTCACTGGGCACTGGGGAGTGGGGAATGGGGAGACTGGGAGGGCCCCGGCCCCGCGGGGGCCCCGGGACACTGGTCGCTTGGGGGAAATGCGGTTTTACTGGGCATCGCGCTCCCTTCTTGCACCCGGGGTCCCCCAGGCTGAGGTTTGTGGTGCCGGGTGTTTGGGGGGGGGGCTGGGGCAAGCGCTGCTCCCACGGTCCCCATCCCACCCTCGGGGACTGTCCATCGGGAAACGCAGAGTTAACGGTCAGCAACGGGGAGATCGGCCTAAATCTGGCGCTTATTTGGGTTCGGTGCCAAAAAAGACATTAGGAAGCGGAAGAGGGTTCATTCCCACGCTGGAGTAGGCAGGGGGTGTCCCGGGTCC
This sequence comes from Burhinus bistriatus, assembly GCA_013397275.1. NCBI lineage: Eukaryota > Metazoa > Chordata > Aves > Charadriiformes > Burhinidae > Burhinus > Burhinus bistriatus. The sequence goes on along the minus strand of VYXH01001393.1, from coordinate 174,804 downwards.
CGCCGAGCGCCCGGGGGAGCAGAGGTCCTGTGCTGGATGTGGGCCCTGGGGCTGGGAGACGCTGGGTGCTGCTAAGGGGAGGCCAGATTGGGGCAGATTTGGGTTTTGTTTTTTTTGCCATGGCAGCAGGGGGGCAGCCAGGCATTGGGCCGTGGGCACCGGGGATTCTCCTGGCACCGGGGCTGCTGGCTGTGCCAAGCGCCAGTGTGGGAAGCATCACTGGTCCTCACCCCCGCCCTCCCCAGACGCCCCATCCCGGTTTTGGGGGCACCACTGGGATGAAGACCGCACGCTCCATCCCTGCCATCCCAAAAGGTTTCCTCGGCCAGCACCAGCCCACGGAGGACAAACCCGGCCGATCCCGCATCAAACCCTCCCACCGAACTGTGAAATAACGATGATAATAGTAATAATAAAAAATCAATAAACATTTATTCGATACAGCTGTTTTTAATACATACAGTACATCGAGTTACCCCTCCGCGGTGCTCGGCGGCGCGGCTGTTAAGAGCTGCTGTTACAGTACTCTCCAACTGAGGATTTGTCAATGATTAACAAAAGAACAGATCGTCACAAATCGGGAGTTTATTATAAGATAGTTTACTGTTAAAACAATTTTATTTTTTGCAAATAAACACNGGGGGGAGGTGGGACGGGGGGCACAGAAAACTGGGAGAGACCCCCACCCTGTTACCCTGGGCTGTAAACGAATCCTCGGAGACGAGTCTCTGAGCTGCTCATTTCTCGGGCATCTTGCTGGCTCNTGTTACAGTACTCTCCAACTGAGGATTTGTCAATGATTAACAAAAGAACAGATCGTCACAAATCGGGAGTTTATTATAAGATAGTTTACTGTTAAAACAATTTTATTTTTTGCAAATAAACACTTTTTAATATATATATTTATATATTTATATATATGGTTACAAGTGATAAATTGAAAATTCTTTTTTTTTTTTTTTCCATTTTCTTTTTTTCCCCAAAATACACTTATGCACTAATAACTGGCATCGACGAGAAACATTCGGATATGCCGTGGGATGGGTGTCACCAGGAGAGAAAGAAAAGAACAAAATGCTCCCAACGTTCATGGGCGCAAGTGATGCTCCCGGCCAGGGCAGCTCCACCGTGGCCGGACTCAGCCCTGGCTCCCTGTCCCGAGGGGTGACCGTGCCGGCGCGGCACAGCCAACCTCGCCAGTGCACGGTGGTCACGGTGAGGGTTTCTGCGATCGAAGCTTTTGGGGATGGCTCTGCGAGGTTTCCCGTGGGGTCGCAGCCAGTCTGTCCCTGACCCCATGGAGGTTTAGCCCTTTCCTTGGGGATGCGGGCGGCGGGACGGTGGGTCTCTGCAGCGGTGGAGGCGCAGGGCCACGGTGTCACGGTCCCCTGGGTGCTGCAGGGGCAGGTGCCACCCGGGGACGTGCAGGGGCTGCAACCGGAGGCAGCCGAAGGAGCTGCCACACAACACCCCCGCCACGCTCTGAGCCCCCACACCCTCCCGTTGACTTACCGTGAGTGACCCCCCGAGCACCCCGGGCAGGGGTCGGGACTGAGGGGGTGACACCGCTCCCCAACACCCCCTCCCCTTCGCGGGGCTTTACGTTAACTGCACGTTACTCCCTGCTGCTGGAGGGGATGACCCGGTGCCTCACCCCCTGGGCCAGGGCACAGTGGGCAGGGGGGTGGCAGCCCTGGGGGGGTCCTGCACTGCTGCACCCGAGGGTCACCAAATCCCCGTGGGTGAAGGGACGGAAAGGGAGGGGATGCGCTCGTCCCCCTTTTTGCCTCGCAGCCGCTCTCGGCCGTCCCTCCGAGTTCAGACGAGTTTCTCCCCTCGGCCGCTGCCTCGCCGGGAGCACCTGGACGGACACAACCCAACGGGCACAACCAGCGCTGCCACCGCCGCTCGTGTGCCACGGGGCAGGAAGCTGCCTGTATTCCTGATATCGCTCCGGAGCCTTCCCTGGACAAGCAGAAGAGTAAAGGATGTCTCATGGAGAAGGCGGCGGTGGGAGAACATATTCCTCTTGAGTGATGACTACTGGGGGAAAAATATCTTTTAAAGGGAAAAAAAATCCCTGAAGATTTCACTTTCTCATAAAAATTTCCATTTGACCAAGGCGCTGCCGTCACAGGGGGCTGTCAGGAGTGTCACCCAGCTCCGAGGGTGACGGGGGACAGCCCCAGCACTGGGATCATGGTCCCTGAGCCCATTGCCTGGCCCAAGACCCCAGACCGTCCCCAGGGTCCTCTCTGGGATGGTGTCACCCTTGCGAGGCCACCGTGGCTGTCCCCGCTCCAGTCCCTCACTCCTCCCAGTACGCTCGTTTGGAGATACTTCGTTACTGAAGCAGCGGGATGGGTTTCGAGCCGGACCCCAAGCCAGCCCTTCCCCAGGTCTCCCCCACCTTGAGCAGCTCCTGGCCAAGCTCCTGCACCGGGCCTCACCCCCAACACGGAGCACAGTGCTGCCTCTTAATTAATGAGAAGCCAATCAATTGCATGTTAATGAGAGTGGAGCCCCGTGCTATCCCCAAAGGGAGGCGGTGGGGATTATAAGGTGAATGTCCAAACCGGCAGCTGGGGCGATGCAGGTCCCCCCTCCCCGGGCCACGGCACGGAGCTTTGCCGCGGGCTTTCCCCTGCGCTGGGGTGGGATTTCGGGATCCAGCGGCTCCCTCCACCCCTTGGCAGAGATTTCAGTGCTGAACTCTGCACCGTGCCCCCAGCTCTGCCCGTTCTCCCCTTCCTGCCACTGCCTACACCCCCCCGAGCACCCTCCCCGGGCACGGGGATCCTTCCTCGCCGGCCCTTCCAGTGGTTATTGCTTTGGTGAGCAGGCACGGAGTCCTGCGGGCCGCGGGCACCGTCCCTCAGGCTCAGCACAGCCAAACGCCATTGCCCAGGACAGTGTCCCCGTGTCCCCGTGGTGACAAAGACCGAGACGGCTCTAAGGGCATGGGTCCTACAGTTCCTAAAGCTCTCCTCCTTTCCCTGGGGAGGCAGGATTTGTACCGGTGACACCATCAAAACAAGGATCGGATGAAACACAAGCAGCAAACGGGCTGAGCCGCAGTGACTAATTGAGCCTTCTCACTAATTGCTTCGAAGCCCGGTGCAACCACCAGCGCTCAGGCGGGTTCCCTCGCCTGCAGGCACGTGCCCACCTTGCGGTGGAGCGCGCCAGGCGATGCTGATGGTGGCATCCAGCGGCCGGAGCAGGAGCACCGGCTCCCCTGAGAAGCCACCCTGGCTTCAGACACCACCACCTCCTCCCTGCCTCTGCGGCCATAATAACCTGCCAGTGGAGAAGGACGTTAATTATTACTAAGCGGCTCCTCGGAGCAGGGAAATGATACTGAGCCTCCGGCAGGCGGTGAAGAGCAGCGAAGGAAGCCGAGGGTTGAGGTTTTAATTGATTAAAGTAAAAGCAGAAGCTCTCCTCCCCCCGACGCCACCTTCCTGGCTCTGCACAGGGGAAAAAAATTGAATTAAGGTTTTCTGTTCCGTTACTGAGAGAAAACATGCCCGTTTCCCAAGGACCGAGGTAGCCTGGTTTTTGTCTGGAGACAGACACATCCCACTCCGGGGATGGTTCCCTCCAGGCCGGAGCGAGGTGTTACAACGGTATTAGTACAGACGCAAAGAAAAGCCCGGGGAAAGAGAATAAGGGACAGCACGCTGTGCAGGGACTCCCTATCCCCGAGGAAGATGGTCAGGGGCTTGGATGCATCTTCGGGGTGAGCCCCATGGTGGGTCCCAGGGAGGGACAAGGTGAGTGCAACATGCCCAAAAGCAGGATCCATGATTGTCACTTGATGCTGCCCTCTCTGTCCCCATTACACACCTCCTGTGGCCACAGCTGGGTGCCTGAAAACCCCATTCCTTCTTCCTGGCAATCAGCACTTTCGGGACGGGACACGATGGGGACCCTGAATCGCCCTTTCCACCAGTTGGACCCCCCCATGCTGGTTGGCTGCCGTCGCTGCTGCAGCGGTCTGTGTCTGGCTACGTTTGCAAAGACAAGTTGAGCACCGGGGCGCAGCTCCCCCCGTCACACCCCGCCACGGTCTCACCACGATTCTCCACGGCGCTCACGGCATTCCTGCAACTTTCGGTTAAACCCTCCAGCCTGACCCCTCCTACAGCAACCCCCTCTCCCATCAACTTGCAGGGGTGCTCACACCTCCCACACCCCCTCTCGCAGCCGCAGCCAGCCCTGCCATCTCGGGACGATGCTCTGCCAACCCCATGCCACGCTCTCTGCTCGTTCCTCTGCCCGTGCCTCGTGCTGCCAAGACAAACCCCAGCACCGAGCTGGCCACAAACACCACAGAACCCGTCCCTGCCAAACCACATTCCCACTCAGCCCGAGGCTGCAGGGGAAGCACGACCAGGACCCCCACAACATCCACTGCCAGACCCTACTGTCCCTCTGACCAGCTTCTTGCACAGGTCAAACATCTTTGGAAACATCACCCTGGGAGCAGGGATGCAGGCGCTGCCTGCACCGGGAGGCTGGAGCCTGCCGGAGGCTGCCCGGACAGGCAGGCAGCAGGCAGCCCCATGGCAGGCAGCCCCCTACCCTGGCAGGCAGCTGCAGAGAGACCCCGTCCAAGGGGGCCCCGCTGCTATTGCACTTTTCTTTCGCTCAAGCGTGACCAGTTTGGCGCAGGGAGTAAGAAGGGAAGTCATGGGCAGGGCAGAAGGGGAAGGCAGCAGGGTCCCACCGGGCAGGGGTGCGGGCAGAGGGGTATGTACATGGGCAGGGGCGGAGAACGGTCCAGCTTGCTTNCGTTTTCTTGTGATTAGTCTTTGCTGCCACGCTCTCTCTGCCCTTCGGGGACATTTCTGGAGGCCTCTCTTTGGGTTTCCTCCCCCTTTTCTTCCCGCTTGTGCTTTTCTTTTTCTCCTCTTTGCTGGAAGAAAGCTGTTCCCTGCTTTTCTTTTTCCGGCTGGCCTCTGCGGAGGTTCGGAACCAGTTCTGTCCGTGGGGTGACACGGGGGTTAGTAACCGTCCTGGGGCCGGGCACTGGTATGCACAGCCCATGCCTCGTCTGTCCAAGCCTGGACCACCCCACACCCCACCAGCATCACCTCCCCAAGGACAAGCTGGTCGGTGCTGAGCAGCTGCAACCGGCCTGGGGTTGTCAGGGGCCCAAAGGGGGACAGGGAGGTCCCCCCAGACTGTCACAGCACTGCCGATGCTGCTGGGAGCCGCTGTGCTCTGCTTTCAGCAGCCACAGACAGATGGAGCAGAGCAGCCCGAGAACGGGCATGTTGGAGCAGGGACCAGCCTGGACCACCCCCAGCCATTTCCTTACCTCTGAGTGAGCCTTGATGATGTGGTACTTGACCCCACTTTCAGAGCTGAACTCCTTCTGGCACAGGAGGCAGCGGTATTTGCCCACTGAGTGGTCCCCCTGCAAGACAAAGCATCCTTCTGCAGCCCCAAGCAGAGCCGAAAACATCCTGGAGGGGTGGCTCCCCCCACCCTGCTCCCCCCTCCCCGGTGAAGGGAGGTTGATGCTTGAACCTTGAAGCAACAGAAAATAAATACTCATTTCTAAAACATCAGATCTCTTCCGGCCCTCGGTCCCCAGCCAGGAGCTCACAACCACATCTTCTCTGAATTCCAGCCACGCTGGTCGTGCAGCCGGCTGTCGTGGCACCGGTGCCAGGCATCAAAGCGCCAGGTCCTACGAGCTTGGAGGGCAGCAAGCGGCAGGTTTTGCTGCCTGTGCATCCCCAAGACCGGTTGTTATTGTTACCACCGACACCGTGTGTGTCCCCAGGCGCGTGGGAGGCTGACGGGGCTGATCGCCCCATTTCCTCGCTGTCAGCAGGTTTGTGATCTCCTGGGACTGAACCGCCACCTAATTTATGTCCAACAGACCCACCTAATTTTCCTTTTACGCTGTCAAAGAGACACAGCGACTGCTGGATTTCTGTCATTAGAGCCCTTGTGGGGATGACTGATCTCCTGGCTCTGCCGCAGTTCAAGGCACAGGGGAGATAATGTGCTCTCTATTGACGAGGGGTTTATGGATAGGCCCCTCCAGGCAATATATATGTGCCCTGGGAATTTCTCCATAGCTGGGTCCGTGCTGTAAATCTGGAGTTAGACAGGTCTTTCATTTCAGGGACAGGCAGGACGCGGGCAGGCCTGGCTCTGCTGCCAGCTGGCTTCAGAAATACTCATGCAAAAATCCCCTCGGCACATCAATCCCCGCTGAGGATGGGGCGCTGCCTGGGAGCATCCTCCGCTCTCCATAAGGCTTGATGTATTTCAACCAGTTCTGCAGGATTTTACAGCGGAGATCACAGGCCAGCTCAGGAGGGGCTGTGCAAGTTACGTCAGATTTGGTGGTACACGTATCCATTGCAAAACTACATCCTCTGTGAGGGCGAGAGTCCTGCTGACAGCAGTGCGTGGGGGACACGAAGCAGCAAACTCCCCCAGCGCCGACCTCCAACACCCAACCCCGTCTATGCCGGACTCGCTGGACCTGGAGGATGCAGCTCTGCGGTTAAAGAAAATGCTTGTGCAAATGCCTGGCTGCTTTCTGTGCACAATACCAGCCAGAAAATGGCTCCATTTTCTCTCAAGAGACCGTGCTGCAGGCTAGCAAAGGAACTGCCCTAGTCTCCCGTGTTTGCACTTTTATCCTGCATAAATACAGCTTCTTCTGCCGGGTGTCTGCAGCCCATTTTCTAAATGATCTTATTAGGGGTTGATGTTCCAGCTAGTGTTGGAGGAGTCTGTGTTTTTAATAACCACGGGGTACGTATTGGAGTTGCCTCCTGCAAGCTCCATTCAATGGAAGCTGCAGCTGGAAATGTTTCAGGGTATAAAGCTTTACCAGCTCTTACTCAGTTCTAATTTGAGGGACCTACGCTGAGCTCCCGATCCTTCCCCCGTGGCGGCTGCAGGCCACCGGAGCGCACTGCAGCCGGCAGCACTGCTGCTCTATCGAGCGAGAGGGCACTGGTCTCTGCACAGACCCATTGCCTCTTCCAGCCTCAGCTCCATCCCCGAGAGGCACCGCACCGGTGTCCCTCCAGCTGTTGGGCTTCCAGAGGGGCTGCAGGGCTGCCCAAATCAATGGAGAAAGACTTCCGATTCCCACCTGCCTTGGGAAACCTTCAGCTTCCAACGGCCAGCTTCCTGGCTCTGAGCTGCTGTGGTCCATGTGTGGCTGCGTGCAAGGTACTGGCCACGCTGGGTAGCCGGGGGCTCATGAACAACTTGGGGGTTGCAAGAGCCAAGCTGGGCAGGGGCTGCCGCAGGATGGGGACGCCGAGGCGGGAGGTTGCGAGGCAGGCGGGCTCGCTCCCAAAGCCCCGTCTCCGAGGCACTTGGTGTGTCGGAGGTCTGGGCCCTTGGGTGAGACATTTGTGTTGCAAGACCTCTCCTCCAAGGCTGGGGCGGTAGCTAAATGCCCTCCATCACATCTTCTCAGCTTGAGCCTCTCCGCCTTCGGCTGCCTGTGGCTGTGGGTTTGATCCTGCCCAGGCAGATGGTGCTGAGGGCAAGTGGCTGCATGGGGGTGGTGTGACAAGAGGCTGAGTGATGACAACTCGATGGGCAGAGGCATTGCTTGGCCAGCCCTCCCAGTGGTCATGATCCTTCAACCTGTGCCCTTGTCCCTTGGCCTGTTGCTTCCAAATGAGCCGGGGGGGAGAGAAAACCAAAACCCAACCCCATCTCGAGCCGAGGCTGTGAAAGGAGGGACCTACCTTGTTGCAGTTGGCCAGGTGAGCTTTCAGCCCCGAGACGCTGGAGTAAATGGCTTCACAGCACTGTGGGAAGAAACAAAGCAGGGTTTGCCATGATCCTCCCTTGTCTCCCTGCCTTCCTCCGTGCCGGGGCCAGGAGCCCGCTGTGTCAGCAAGGCCACCGGTCCAGGCTAAGCAGCGTGAGGTTAATGCTCTGCGAGACGCGGAGGGCTCTGGTCACACGTTTCCTATTAGTGCTAATGGGAGTCATGTGGCCACATCCCTCTGCAACGGGCTGAAAAATGTCTCCCCTAAATGTCTCTGCGGAAAACGTACATTTGTGAGGAGTCAGGAGGTCCTGCTGGGCTACAGGAGTTCTTGGAGCCACAGCAGACGCTTAAGGGAGAAGAGAAATCACCCGGGCAGCGGCATGACCAGTTTCTGAGCAATGTCTTTTCAAAGTGGCTGTGTATGACATTAATTAGCCAGCCCGTCTCCCCCGGCCTTGCGGTAACAGCCCCGTTCAAAACTCCCATTAGCAAGGCTTTGTTTCAGATGATAAATCAACGGCCCAGCGCGAGGGTGGAGTTCACCTCCCTGCAAGCTCAGGCCAAGGCTGCGTTTCACAGCAAGACGAAGCGCATGCACCATGTCCCCGAGATCTTTGCCTGTCCCAGGGCTTTAAAAAGAACAGCTTAAAAGCAGCCCCGGCTTTACTCTGGGAAAAGCAGGTTCTCTGCATAAAAAGGCTCTCAAGCACAGAGCGTGCAGCCTTCGCCCCGTCTGGACCTCAGGAGCTTCCCAAAGGCAGCTCCAGAGCCTGAACTGGGCAATGCTGAACCATCAGCCCAAGGGCACCTGGGGAGAGGGTGGCCCAGTCCCCAAGCCTGGTGGCTCGAGCACACCAGGAGGGTCCCAAAGGTCGGACACACTTCAGCCAGGCATGGCAGCAGCCCCAGTGAGAGGAGGTGAAACGAGGGCCTGAGCATCCCTGCCAGCTTCATCTGGGTCCAACAAGAACCTGGCTTTGGTGGGTTTCTGCCCCCCAAAATCCCCCCTCTTCCTGCAGACTGAGACCAGCTGGCCCGGAGAAGAACAGACATAGTCCTTACGTTGTTGGGACAGTTGATGCGGCCCTTCTCCTTCACTTCGTTCTTCCAGTTTTCCAGCAGCCTCGGATTGAGCTTTGGAAGCCCCGGTCGGGTGTAATTGAGCTGCAAACAATAGAAGATGATTAGCAGAGCGGCACACACCAGTCCGGTCCTTGGTGGAGTCCTTGCTCTTCACATGGGTCCCGTTCCCCCCAGGAGAAGCGAATCAGAGCCGAAAACTAGTTGGGAGGCTTCCCCCGGAGATGTCATCTCTCCCCCTCCCTGGGCACCGCACAGCAGGGGGGTGGCTCTGCCTGCTGTGTGCCACCGGCGAGGCGGCAGCCGGGCTTGGGGGTGGCTGCGGGCGAGGAGCAGGGCTGGAGCCCCCAGCGCCGCAGCCACCTCCACGTGGTGCCGGCAAATGAGAGAAGGGAGGCTCCTGCTCCTGCTCCCGGGTCTGTGCCCCATCGTGGGGCCAGGCCTGGACCCGGCGTTTTCAGTGCATCGTGTTGGCGCGGCCCTTCTGCCGTGTTTCATAACCGGGAGAATAAACAACCCTGCACGCTGGGCAGGGGGGACGGACGCCAAGAGCCTCCATGGCTGCCTTCCACCGATGAATGGGCACAACCCGTCAAACAATGAAAGGCTCTTGTGTCTCTGCCTCTCCTTCTGGCAGGGCTGCTCTTTCCAAGTGCTTTTAATTACCGCTTTATTAGCGACTTTGAGGTTTAGCATAGCGGACCGGCCTTCCCAACTCCATTTCTGCATGTTCAGCACAAGCAAACACGGCTGCGGCATCTCTGTGCCTCGCAACCGCCGTGCTTGGCCCTACTGGCGGGGCTGGTCTCTGCCTGCCACCGTGGCAAGGGCCGCAGGGGACACCGGGGTGCTCTGCCTGCAGTCTGAGCTGCCTGCCCGCCTGCCGCGTGACCACGTCAACGCAACTCCCAGCCTGACCTAATGAGCTCTGCTAGGACCGACGGACGTTGCTTGGGTCCCAAGCCTCAAACTTGCCCCAAGTCGGAGTAGGGCTGGGTGAGCTCGCACATGGCACAGTACAGGCGCAGGTTCCCGAGCACGTGCTGCTCTCCGTGGGCACCTCCGGCCATGGCGCACGGCAGCATCGATGCATCTGAGCTGGCTGGGGAGGATGCACAGACAACCGGCGCTCGCAGAGAGATGCAAACCCAGGCTCTGTTTTTGAAACGTGTCCCCAGGACCTAGAGCTCGCAGTTCCGACATGGCAGGGAAGCGGCTGGCTGGATTTCTTTTCCAGCTGTGATTTTTCCTGAACGTGGTGATTAAGCTGCAAATTTGCCGTTGTCCGGTTCCCCTAGACAGGCTGCTTCCAAACCTCCCTGCAAAGGGGAGCTCCCACTGAGGGCTCAGACACCAACCGCTCGTTTCCACTCAAATTTAAGTGATCCACAAGCCCCCGCAGCCCCCACTTTGGCACGTGGCAGGGCACAGCCAGAGGAGAAGGGAGCCCAGGGAGAGCCAGGCTCTGCGCGAGGGACAGGGGCAAAAGGACTTGCGAAATGGCGCTATGAACGCTTGTAAGGACGGATGTGGAAAAATCCGCTGAGACCCAGCGTGCTGCTATTCTGTCGTGCTTCGCAGCTGGGGGAGATGCCAGCAGAGCTCTTTGAAGCACTGGGATGGTGCATCTACCAACTGCTTGGTCCCCTGCCCAGGGAAGGCAATGCCACCTCCAGGGGAGAACACAGGAGTCCCTTTTTGTCACTGATACTGAGAGCTGGGATGCCAAACGGCCTCCTTAATTAAAAACCAATCAATCCCATGAATGAGCAAACATTAACAGTAACCGCACACAGCCCCAGCAACAACCTCTCCCTCCACGCGTCCCTAGGGAAGAGGCGAGGGGGGATGTTCAGAGATGCGGACTCTGCTGCTCCGGCTTCCCACTCCAGAGAAAAATCCCTCCCTGGCCTCCTCCAACAACCCTGCACAATAACATGCAAATCCCATGTCTTCCTGGGGTGCTGCGGTTCAGGGAATGTCAAAGTCATCTTTATGTCTCTATTAAGAGGGAGCCCCAGGCATGGAATATTTTATTTTTTTTTTTCCATTTATTTTCCTCAAACAGCCTGTAAGTGAAAATCTCCATGGCCAAATCATTAAACGACTACAACTGGTTTTGGCCGCAGCCCATCTCTTCTGAACAGTCGAAGGATGCTGGGATGGGAAGGCTTGTTTTCTTTGACTGACAGTTTTATTTAATTAAACTTTCATATTTCAATCCCCTCCGCTCCCTAGACAGCTCTCCCCTTCCCCAAAATATATCACAGTAAATGAGAACCATGCAGGCTGCCTCAGCCCCAGCCAACAAACTCCCCTGGAAGCCTTGCTGAGGTCCCCAGTGTGAGCCACGGCTCTCCCATCACCCTGTGGAAACCACGGCTGATGCCGTCCGGGAGGCGAAGCCAAAACACAGCCAGGGGCGCTGGCCGGCAGCCGGGTCCCATACACAGCTCCGGGCAGCTGGGTCACACTATGCTGGCGCTGCCAAGCAAGGGGAGGAAGGACGAACTCAGGCCCACCAAGCTCCAGGTCCACAGCCAGAGCTGGGATCCGGTTTGGCCCACCAGTGACATGAGTCCTCAGGGCTCAGCCTGGCTCCTGCCTGGAACGCCAGGGCCATTGTTTTGGGGGAAAAACCCGAGCCAGGCTCTTCTGCTCTGGAATCTACCCTGGTTCCAGGATGGGGTTTTCTTAAAACACTCGAGCCTGGAGACAACTTTTCCCCTTTAGCTTTATGATTGGCCTCCGGTAGTCCTTCGCTCTGGACACCCATCACCCTGTCACACAGCACCCAAGCTCCACAGCGATGTGTAGCCTCCGTGACTGTCCTCAGCCCTGCAGCAACACCCAGACCCTGAGCTGTGGGGAGGCAAATGGGGTGCCCTTGCATCCCCCAGGCAGAGATGAGCTCTGCATCCCTCTCTGTGATGCATGGGGGCTGCCTGGGCTGCAGGAGCCCACCACCACCTCCAGTACAGAGCTTGTGGCACTTTGAAACAAGCCACCCCACCTCGAGCTCCAGAGGGAAAGCATCACACCATGAAACTGTGGGATTTCCATGGTGTTTTCTCCCCTCTAGCCTCTTAGATACCTCTTCCCTCTGCTTGACTCTCAGCCTCTGTTTCTCTCAGCCCAGCCTCCAAAATGTGCAAGGGCATCATCCCCCACCAGATCCCAGAGCCCACCACTGCCTGTCTGCACCACCGAGCTGGCAACGTGCTGACCTCTCGCTCCTTCTGCAGGAGCTCCGAGACTGCTCATGGGCAGGCAATGGCCCCAGCGAAGGCCAGAGGAGGGTCGGGGGATCGGCATCATCTTCATGGAGCTTCTGGAAAGGGGCTTTTTCCCAGAAAAGCAGCAGGGGTGTGCCCTTCCCCATCTGACAACCCCAGCAAGCGGCCGTTGTGAAACACCCATCTGTTTCAGCTTATCCAGAGGCAAATAAAGATCGGAGCGAGAAAATAAGACTCCAGTGTATATTTAGAAATGCTGGATTTGGTTAGTGCAGAATGAAGGCAGCTCAGGGCCTGGGATCGAGCAGCAATCGTTTATTCTAATGCCATTGCTTTGGTGCGAAGGAATCCGTCCTCCTGGGGAAAGGCGAATGCACCCCACCATGGGCCACCAACGGGATCCAAGCCTGAAGTCTCTCTTCCCCAGCTGGGATCAGCTGCCACGTGGCCACGAGGGCAAGCCACGGCGCAGGGGCTGCAGTGGGGCTGTGCCTGCCGAGGGGCTGCGAACGCCCATATCCCTTCAGCTTGGTGAGGAGCTGCTTGTCTTCCCCCGGGAAAAAGCTTTGCTGCCTGGAGAAGGGATGGAGAGGAGAGGTGGCCTTCTTCATCAGCTCCCTTGAAATCCACGTTGACTGCTGGGACCATGGCAGGTAACCGGAGAGCTTGGGGACAGAGCAGGTCCCGTGCTGCAGCAAGTCCGGGTGCATTCAGCCATCACTGACTACAGACCAGAGCTGGGAAGCGTCCGTCCCTCCCCGATCTTGGAAATCCCCAGGTCTTGCTGAGATGGTGTAGGAGCAGCTGAAATCTGTCACCAATCCTTGACATCCTACCTCTCTCCACGTCCAAGCCGGCGAGGGGGCCTGCGGGCCTGGCAGCACATTCCCAATGGCTGGGTACGGCCCCGTGGGAAGAAGAGGTGGTGGCGTGGCAGCTCTTCTGGGAACCATCAGCCCTACTACCCTGGTCATGGTTAACTGGTGTTTGTCTTTCTGCCACTCTGGTGGCTGCGGGTTGTCAGCTCTCTCGGAGGGATGGCCACCACACACGCTCGACGGGGCGGTGGCATGAGGACGCGGCGACGCTGCCCGCTCTTCCGAGCCTCCTGTGTTGCCTGGGGCTGGACCCGCCACAGAGCTGTCCTGCCAGCACAGCTGAAGCCAGTTCTGAGGGAAGGGCTATTTTGGGGGCTGTAACAGGGTCAAACTGGGTGCTTGCTGGCGTGTTTCAGTCGCTTGCAGTTGGGAGGGGTTTTTTCCACACCCTCAACTGAAGCAACTTGTAAACGTAGACCAGTCCTGAGTGATTCCGTGATGCAAGATGCTGCTCAGCAGAGCAGCACAGAGCGTGCTGAAGTCAGCAAGCTCCCACCAGCCTCCCCAGGCAGAACCTGCCTCCCACCTCATTCCAGCATGTCTCGTCGAGAAAAAATGTCATAGACTGAACAGATTATATTTTAGAGTGTTGTCAAGGGAACGTGACAGTCACTGCAAGGTGTACCCATAGGCATGCTCACAGCTACGTACGTATTCGCCCACTGCACTGACCTCTGAAAACCATCTGTGCGACACGTGGGCAGCACAGCCAGGGAGAGCAGCCTGTGCAGGGCACGAGGTCTGATCCTCCAGCCCAAGAGCCTTGTTTTGCCACCTGGGAGCTGGTCCAACTCCCCCGTTGCTCATCTTCAAGGCAAACCTGTTTCCGCCAACCTCCCAGAAATTCTCTTTGTTTCTTAGTGCAGCGAAGGGGCTCAATTAAACCTAAACAATTAGACTCTAAACACAAGAACTGTCTCATAAAACACCCCACCATCACAAACAGCATTTCACGGAGCAATTATGCCAGTGGCTGAGACCTTTATGATGCCTTTGTATGTCAGCTTGCACATGGGCCCCTTGTCCAGGCCTGGGACTCCTGGCTGCTCCCTCAATTCAAACAGAAAATACCCAAAGTCAAGAGTAAGGGGAGCAATTCAAGGAGGAAAGAGAGGAATGCAAGTGTTGAGGCTGGAGGGGGGAGAAGAGAGCACCACACCTCTCCTCCCACAGCGTTTGAAATGAAACAGCTACTTCGGGCTTGACTTTTTTACATTATAAATGAATTGCAGCTGAAGTCATCTGGAAACCAACAATGACAACGCCAAGCACTGGGGAAATAAAAAGTCTGCAACCAGTTCTGGCCCTAAAACCCGCAGCTCTGCTCCAAGGCAGACGGTAGCATCGTGGCCGGATCCTCTTCTACACCAGCCACCTCACCAGGATGCCAAGGTGGGTAAAGAAGATGCTGGTTTGTTTGTGTGCTGGTTTTTTACCTGCCCACTGCCTGCGAACTGGAAGCTGAGCCAGGCTGAGCTCCTTCAGGTCTCTGCAGGATGATGGTGGCACTCCTGCCGAGAACACACACGTGCCAGGACAGTGTGGGACAGGCTGCAGCAGCAAGAAGGCATTTCAGCTGAAGCTCTGCTGTTGTGCCACCTATTTTCCTGGGGAAAGCTGTGTTGCTTCTCCAGGCTGGCTCTGGGACTTGGGCTGTTTTCCTGGCTTCAGGCAGGTCCTTTGGGCTGGGGCTGTCCTGCGCTCTGCATGCTCATGGCAGAGGCACTGCCACACTCTCCTGCTGCTGCAAAGCTTTAACCTGCTGCCCTCTGCACCTCACTCTCGTCTTTGCAATGTGCCCAATATCCTGCCCAGAGTGAATTTTGGAGCACTGGACAAGAGATGCCCAACTGTTCAGAGCAAGGAGACGACCTGGCACCTAACTGCAGAGTTACTGGCTCAGGAAACAGGCTGCAGCTTGTGCAGAGACTTGCAGGATGGCTCTGCGTTGAGTCCCAGTGCTGGCTAAAAAGTATTGACCACAGGATTAATAAACTCTGACTCCCTCTCTTTTTTAACTTGTACACTGAAAAGGTTTATGATTTACCACTGCTTCATTCCTTTTACGGTCCAGAAGGAGCGTTCCCGGAGGGAATTTCAGCTTCGGGACATTCCCAGGAATCACCTCCTCCCACAGCCAGGAGGGACGTTTCATTTAAGATGTTACTCCAATGCCTCCATGAAGCTCAAGACTGCCAGGGCACCGACTTTCACTGTGAAGATGCCACAGCACCAGCCCATGTGTGCATCGCTGCTGGGGACGGCAGGGCTCAGGCCTGCCTTCGCGCTCCAGCTTCCTCCACTCGCAGGAGCACTGCTCCAGCGATGCTGCAGGTCCTTTACCTCCGGGGAAGCCCAGAAAAAGACACATGGAAGGGAGGAAATTCCACCCGGGGCATCTTTGCTCTCTGACAGTGCAAGGGAGATCCTTTCAGATTCGACCTCTGCTCTGTTCACGTGCTCCTCTTGGCTGCCAGTCCCTCCTTCACTGCTGAGCACGGACCAGAACTGACCTCTCCCACAACATCCTCCAGGCTGGACTCTGATCTCTCCACTGCCCACAAAGCATCACCTTTTGCTTCATTTAGATTTGGGTCCTGGCAGTGGAAAGGGCAAAGCTGCCTGCTGCCAGGATTGTACGGAGCCTCCAGACCACTGGGGCTCAGTCTGTGCTGGATGGGCTCTTTAGCAATAAATTTGCCATCACAGCTAATTGATTTAAGGCACCGAAAATGAGACACATGAGCCCTCAGCCAGCTGGGGCCACGCTGGCATCCCAGGATCGCTGTGTACAGCTAGTGCAAAGAAAAGGAGAAATAAAGGCTTCTCACCCGCTTTGTTTCAGGCACCAGGTCATCCTTCATCCTCCGCTTGGTCCAATCCTTGGCAAGCTCGTCCTCTGCTATTTCCTGAAGGTGGAAGACGGCTACTTGGGCCGATGTGCGACGGATGCGGCCACTCGGGGTCCTCTCGAAATCTTCTACAGGGCCAGGCTCTGGCTTTACCTCTGGCTCCTCTGGAGGCTGCAAGAGAGACAGAGTCAGGAAGAGCATGACAAGGGGAGAAGAGGTGAGCTCTCCGGCCCCGGGACGGGGATGCTGGGGTTTGGGCTGTGCGTTTGCAGACCTGCTTTGTGCAGGCGGGGGCTGCAGAGACACCAGCGTGTCTCTTCCCCTGAGGATGGGAACAAGGGGAGCACCCCCACCTCCCTCAGGCCAGCAGACAGCTATGTGTTAGACTGTTTGCGTCCTTTCATGCTCCCACGTTTATAAATGTCTCCATTTATTAGTTAGGGAGTTATTAGCATTGGATGCACTGTCAGTAGGGATCAACAGAACAGAAAAGGATGCTCCCCAGGGATGGATCCTGCCACCCCAGTGCTAGCAAGCAGCCGGTGCTTGCTTGCTGCCAAGGGAGTGGCCTGAGCTCTGTTTTTTTTCCCTGCAGAGCATGGATGCAGGGTGGGCTGGAGCACAGCCCCACAAGCACCAGGGAAGGGGAATGCTGCCATCTGCTCTGCTCCCGTAAATGCAGCATCCTGCTTTTTTGGAGGGGCGGAGGGGGCTGTAGCCCATTCCCCCTGACACCGCATGGTACAACACACGCGCGTGGTGATGAGAGGGAGAAAACAACATCGGTCCAATGTCTGCACCTGCCTTGCCCGGCCCGGCCCTGCCCGGCTCTGTCCTGCCCACAGGCTCTGCAGCTCTGCAGTCACCCCCGGGGGGCGATGGCCCCGCTCCTCGGGCTGCGGAGGAGTCCAGGGGGCTCACCGAGGCCGTGTGTTCTGACCGCACATGGTAGTCATGACCAGCCTTGGACTTGTACTTCTTGCCGCAGTGTGGACAGCTGAAGACAGGCTTGTCAGCCTCGGCGAGCTGCTTCCCACACCGCTTTTGGTGGTACTGGTAGCCCATCAGGCTGGAGAAGTTGGCCACGCAGCCCTATGGAGATGGGGAGAAGGGGCGAGTTAAGGAGGCCTGGGGCTTCACGTGCCCATGTCGTAAACGTTCCGGGTGCCATCGCTCCAGGGAGAAAGACATCCCGAGGAGCCCCCTCCGCAGAACAGCTCTGCCAACGTGTCCCCTCTGAGCAATGGGAGGTCATGGGCCAGCCCCTCTCCCCCGAAGAGCCACACACAGGCACGACAGCGCTGTGGAGGGACAGCGGGAGCAGTCCTCGTTCCCAGCGCTACCTGCCCCAACACACTGACAGAGCGCTCCAGACAGACACACAGTGGGCAGCGGGAAGGGAAGGCGTTGGAGAGGCACTGCCTGCGCAGAAAGTAAAGCATCCACGGGGACAAACCTCTGCCACACGCCCCCGTTACCTGTTCGTGACTTGTCTGCAACCAGCTCGTGACCATTTTTTGGTGCGGTTTGGTTTAGTTTTACGCTGTGCCCAGGACAGCACCAGGTCTGCCCCTTCCTAAGTACAGGAGGCAGAACCTGCCCTTCAACGCTCCTCAACCTGCCCTACGCCCACCCTCCTGCCAGGACTGCCCGTCGCTGGAGCGCACGGAGCCAGCGGGATGGGGACCAGGATGGCTGAGCTAAGGCAGGAAAGTCAAGAGCGCACCAAGGGATGCCTGGAGACCGCATGTCCCCCCCTGCATCAGGACTCACTCCTTCCACCTTTTCCCAGAACGAGAAACAGGAATCGTTCTCGTACCTCATTGGGGCATTTCAGTTTTCCCATCTGCTTTAGCACTTTCCTCAGCCTTTCCCGCTCTTCCTGTTCACCAAGTCCAGCGGTTTCCACAGGAACAGGCTGGAAACAAGGAAGTAACAGAAGCAACAGAGTCAACCATTTACTCATGTCCTCTGTGCCAGGAGTGGGTGGTAAACCTCTGCCTCGCAGGAGCTGCTCTTGGCTGGGGAGAACCTCTCGTTAGAAGAGCTGGATCTCTCACTGCTTTACCGCACGCCAACGCCTTCACTGTTATGTGCCAGATCTGCTCATGCCTTTCCCGTGTCTGCACCCAAAGGGCCAGCTGAGAAACCCAGGAGTAGTTCCTGCATGGAGGATTCACCAGCCAGACTGAAGAGCAGGAGATTAATGCACAGGTAAAAGACAAGTCACAACTGGTAAGCACGGGACATGTAGAAATGCAGTTATGCCTTGCCCTGGTATCTCGGAGATGTATGCAACTGGGTTTTTAAGAACAGCATCTAATTGGTGCCTGCCACATTTTATTCACGATAAATTTTCTGGCTACTTCTCACATGCATGGTGGAGAGTTAAAGACTGGATTTTGAGATCTGTGCAAGGCAGAACCCATCCGTCCCGGATTTGTGGGCACAGTTTTGGAAGCAGAGGAAGCAAAACCTGCCTCACCGTACTCACCGAATCTTCCGTCGTTCTGAGATTTGAAATCGTGCTTTGTTTTTCCAGTCCTCTGTTCTACTCCCAGGGATCAACACAAGCCTAACTAGCAGCCTGGGAAGCAATGGCTTTGCTCAGCAGGGAAGGGGGAAGACTACCGTCTGGACTGAGCAGTATGTGAAATGCAGCAAAGATGGTGTTGTGAATCCCTCCTTTGCAAAGACAAAGGAAAGTGGACTGCCGACTGCTTTGTCTTCAGCATCTGCATCAAGAAATGAGGCAGGGAACGAGAGTAGCCCAGCTCTCTTACCTTGCTGACGTGTTCAGCCATGGTGTGGTAATTCAGCCCAGCTTTGGACTTGAACTGTTTTTTGCAGTGCTGACACTTCAAGGCATCCTGCAGCTGAAGGAATTAGAGGCAAGTCACCAGGGAGGCCACAGCTCACCGTTCATTTTTCCAATGGCGGCTGCTGCTCATCAATAAGCCCCATGGGTAGCTGCTGCTGCAGCAGTAGCCAGCGGTGGGATCCAGCCGGCAACACAGCATCCCTGTCCCCCATCCCAATCCCAGCCTGCAGCTCAGAGTTTTCTCTCTGTTGTCCCGGATATTGTTACCAAACCCACATGCCCCAATTTTTGGAAAACATTCCATTTTGGATGTAGATTTAAAGCCCCACTGGCTGGAAACATCTGGACCTGGTGTCTTAGTCTTCCTGTTAAAGGATTAGGAAAGAGAAGAAGCTTTGATCTACCAATATGTTAATGGACTGTGCTCTGCAGCCCTACTAACTATGACAGATGCTGGCGTACGATATGCTTTCTGGGCGCCTGGGCTGTTTGGAATTAAGACGCTGCTGGACACGATCACAGCAGACTACTTCCCGCCTCATATTGCTCTGCTGTTTGACCCGACTTGGCCTCCTGAGTGACTGGGGGGATGCAGTAAATGTACACACTGAGGTACAAGGGAAACTTGCAAAGTGAGTAAGGAAATCCTAACTTTTGCTGGGGCAGGTACCAGAATTTATTGACTCAGGAGGTGAATGGTCTGGGCACCAAGAGACAGGATGTCTCAATAGGGAGCAGGTGCCTGGACGGCTGTGGCCATTCCTGCTCCTCCTGCCTGGCCGATGCTCCAACTTCACCGCTTCCCCTTCAATCAAGCCTGGACTAGAAGCTGCAGAAGGAATCAAGATAGAGGTGCAAATCCCTCCTCATCCTGGAGCTCTGGGGAAATGAAGAATAAACTCACCACAGCCAGCTGAGAATGTCTCAGCTGTACCTGTGCTCCCATTGCTTAATCTTGTTCCAGACTCCAAGCACTTGACCCTAACAAGGTGGAAGCTAAAAGCTCCTTGACTCATCAGATGCCAATGCCAGCCAATTTGGAGTTTACTCCTTTGGTTAACACTGAAGAACACGCCAGTCCATATTCTAACAAGCCCTCCCACCCGGGATGCCAGGAGGATATACCTGCCCTCATCTTCTTCAGGCCCAAGCATGTTGCAACCATCCCCATCCCTTATTTCCTTTCCAAAACCAAAGGAAATGGGGCAGACTGCTTGGTGACAAGCAAGGAATGGAGAAAGCAATTTCCGTTGTTTTATAAGAGTTTTGGGAGCACGCATATTCTTTTCCCATTGTCCAGCTAAAAAATACTTCAGTCATTAAAGCAGAGAGCAAGCTGAGAGGGTGCCTGCACTCCAGGGTCACTTCTGATGGGGAAACCCTGTGCCTGTAGCAGCGCGGTCTCGCTGAGGACATGCCATAGGTTCATCTCAGAGATGAAAAGCTGAGAGCTGGACCTGTGGCCACGCACCCAGAGCCTGGGGATTGTCCTCCCTGGGCCACAGGCTGCTCTGAGAGGGATGCTGCAAAGTGGCCCAGCTCCTGGAGTGGCACAGCCAGCCCTGGCAAGGACTGCGCCTCCCGGTGAAGGGTGACAAAATACCCACTTGTTGGGCTGGAGCCCTGATTCCTGAACATCCACTGGCCTATTTATACTGGGGAAGACAGGCCTGACTGCTCTGGCAGAGTCACGCTCAGCAGGCCGGCTGGCCGTGCAGCCCGCGCGGAGCCTGCCTGGCTTGGGAGATGCTCCAAAGCGCAGGAGATATGAGCAGTGATGGCCAAGATCCCCACTCCACGGAAGCCAGGAAGATGTCAGAGGAGCAGGATTCTGCCCAGCATCGATGTAGTACTGGGTATGAAAGGGAGAGTAGCCTCTCACTGCTGTATAAATAGCGAGGCAAAGGCTGAGGAGGCATTTACAGAAAATGAATGTGGAATCAAAGCTGAGCCACATATTTTCAAAGCGGGAGGCATCGATCCCACGTTGGCTTTCAGTGGCAATGGCTCTGCACCGCGCCAGGTGACGGATGAAGACGTAATCCTGTGCTCTGATGGATGGCGGTGTGACAGAGAGACAATTTTTCACTGCACCACTACTAAACTCCTGTGTCTTGACAGCCTGCCTGCGCACATCCAAGCTCAGTGTCTCCCTGAGACGTGCTCTCAATTCAACCACAATTTATCTGGCCTGATGCAAGGCATGGCACACAGCAAAATCCTACAGCCAGCACTCCGGAGGAGGAGGCCAGATTAGAGACAACACCAACTATCTCTCCAGCCTTAAAACTATTTGTTTAGCTACTAGAAATACCCAACACTGCTGGAGACACCGGGGCAAGGGGCCCAGACCACAAAGGGATTCAGAATTGCTGCGAATTAGGTGTCCAAATCCCTCTGAATTGATGCGAGGCAGCCAGCTCTCTGAAGATGACTAGCAAGTGCCCTATTAAACACAGCCCAGAACTGGTTTTAGGAGCACCAATATGCATTTATGAGTGGCGCATGTACACGTCCATTCCCCTCCAAAATCTGTATGAGTGTGACTGAATAAAAGAAATCCTTACTTTCTGGCAGACGTCCATGTGCTTTTTGAGCCCCACAATAGTTTTCCTGGTTATAACGCCGCAGGTTGGACAGGAGACTTCTCCCTTCTCACTGATCTCTCGCTGCCACTGGTCCTCGGGGTTTGCTGGCGAGGGAGAAGAGAGTGGTGTTACATCCAGCTGCAGAGACAGCAACCTGCCTGGGCTGCTCAGCAGAGGACAGACCTGTAGTAAGCTTTGGTTTGCTACACTGAAAAGCACTCCATTGGAAAGAGTTCCTGATGTTAAAAAAAGAGAAATACTCTCCCAGGCACCAGCCAAGCCAGGCGCAAACCATGCAGGCACTTACAGCTCTGCCTGCCCCACACCTCCTGCAGCTGTCTGAGCAAACTGGGTCACTGGGCCACTTTACGTGGAGTTACCTGACCCGCTGGCATTTCATGGGGAAACAGAGGTTCACCTTTCCAACCCTGCTGGTATCCTGCATACTGGGAGTTAAAATATGATGATGCCCTCAGCCACCTCATCTTGCCCTGTTTGGAATAACCACCCCCTGCCAAACAAAACAATTAGCGGGAGTGAAACAAAGGTGAGCGTCTAGGCTCCATCCGGACGTGTGCCTGGAAAGCTTCCCTGGCACTCCTCTTCCCGGCAGACACACAGGCAGCTAGGGGAGTACTAGCTTCCAGGCATCTGTTTATTTGAATGGCTGTGACTGGCTTAAAAAACCCCCGAAACAAGAGATACGTGGGGCCAAAACCGGCTCCCAGGTCCAGAGTTCATGCCATGTTCTCAGCAGAACAGTGCTGGGCTTCCAGCAAGGAAGCCCAGTCTGAATAAAATCCGCCAAGTCTGTTTATTTGGATGCTTTTGCACAGTTGTGAGATCAGAGAGTCGTTTATTTGAATTTGAAAGCAGTGTTAGGCATTGCAGCTGTGTTTGTTTTTCACATCCTGCATTCCTCCTGCTGTCAGAGCTCCCAAGGAAAGTCAGCAACCTGTGCTAGGGTGCAGGCTGCACCTCGGAGAATAGATAATTATGCCCAGAGTTATGCACTGGTGTCAGTCACAGAGATGATGTTAGAAAAATGCCATCATCCCAGACACTTACACAAATTGTGATCAACACTGAAGCCAGGTGGAACCAGGATTTGGCTACCATCTCCCAACACTTGCAGTGGTCTGTCCTGGCAGTGAAGCGAAGGTAGTGTCCCCTTTGGGCATGTCAATTGTGGCTGCACCAGTATTTTAGGAGCAGTGGCGGTCCCCACATCCGTGATAAACCTCAGAAGGGCAGGAGCTGTGTGCTCCTACTTTTGATTTTGGGCTGCTTTTGCTCACAAATCTGCTAGAACACTCACCCAGCAAACAGCCCGCTGGGCCAGGAAGGGTGTGGGGACCACTAGCTGTGGGTGAAGATGGGGACCATGCAGGCTTGGAGCAGAGCACGGGACTGAGCTGACATGCAGCTAAGCTGCATGCAGAGCTGCTGCCTATGCTTTACATCCATGAGCCTCACCTGCTGGTAGATGCACAGCCGTTTCCTTCTTCACACCAGCTCCTGGGGGTTTCTTTTTCAGCTCCTCTGTGTTGGTGCTCCCCTCCAGCTTCTTGGCTCGGTGGGCTTTCGCCTTGTCCTCTGCTTTAACGAGACCTGTAGAGGGAGGGGATTTTTATTTGGTACTTGCTTTAATACCCTCAGACCGGTTTGCATTTAGCAGGTAAAAAGTCTCTACTTCTGACCTGAGCTGGCTGTAGGTCTGCCAATGCTGTATGTGTAGGATCAAGTCCATAATTATGACAAGCAATATCAGAACAGCTTGTGGTATTTTGTAAACAGAATCATTTCCCCCAACCCAGACAGTTTATGAACTACGGAAACACCACAGCAAAGCAGGACAGGTTGCTTCTAGCAAGGCAGACTGTGGAGAAGACAGGCTCGGGAGGACATAAAAGGGCATTTTACAAGAAACTAAAAGTGGAAATTTGAACAGGATATAAAAGTGATGCTCCTGCTGATGAACCTGCACTGGAAAGGCTGTCTAACTGCTTAGGAACTGGGGTCCCTCTTAGGAAACAGGGCAAATTCTAGGATCTCACACCAGATCCCACACGACCTTTTGTCTCTGGACCTGTACACAACTGTCACAATACACATAGGTCTCTCCTGGTCCCGCTGGGTGCTGGGAAGGATCAGGAAGAAACAGAAGGAGAGGAAGGGTGACTGGGAGACAAGTGGATGGGGAAAAGGAAACCTGGCGCAGCCCCCCTGGGTTGTTGGTGACCGTCACCAAGGCTGCCTGCAAAGTGGAGAGGAACCCAAAGGCAGGGCTCTCTGTGCAGGCAGAGCTCCAGGCTCTCAGCCAGCATCTCCCGAGTGCACCCACCTTCCCACCTTGTCTGTGCCTCATCCCCACACGGCTGCACGGGCAAAGCGTGTGCTTTCCGTTCAGCCTGCTAAAGGCATCACTGCCAATCGCTGAAGAATCCTCCCCACACCGAGCAGGGCCAAGCAAGCAGGAGGAGGCTCAGCACACGCTGAGGGCATACCGGCAGCAGCAGTGCTGCCTGACCCCCCTCTGCTGTGCAGAATCCCCTGGCAGTTCAAACACAACTTGCAAACGATGCTTTGGGAAGGCTAGCAAAGAGAGGAAGGAGGTTCCCCCCTGGGTCCACGTCCTCAAATCCATGCGGAGTCCAGCCCTGTGCCTGCGCTTCTACAGAAGGTGCTGGAAGCAACACAGGTAGTGCCAGGATCAGATCCATACCCGCCCTGCAAGATCCCATGTGTCCCTGACTTTGTGGGTAATGGCTCTTGCAAACCCAAGGTCTGCATGGAGACAGCACCTCATGACAGGCTGGTGGCACTCGTCTTTGGGGAGCAAAGTGCCGCTTTGAATGCGGGAGATGTAGGCAAACGCCTGCCTAATCTTCACTCTCCATTTGAAGCAGTGGGTCACCAGGGGGACCAGCTTATTCTTGAGGAACCCACAGCAGATGTTTCAGTCTATGGCAGTGTCTCTGTGGTGAAGTTAAAGGAAACAACCCCAGACTTCCCAGGAGCCAGGGGACAGGAAATTGCAGAGACCACATCCAGCCTGCTCTTTGGTAAGTGTTTTATTCCTTCAAAGCCATTACTGCCTCTCCCCTGAGTGCCTCTTGTACTGGAAGGTGCTGCCTCCTGCAGTGCTTGGAAATCCACTTTTTAGTGCCCTGGTTGACTGAATTCCATAGCCAGTCAGAATCCAGCTGCTCTTGTGCCAGGGATGATCCTGGTTTCCTCCCTCCTGTCCAGCCCAGCCAGGTGTATTTATGGAGCATGACCACAGTCCCACTCGCTCTTGCTTTGTGAGGCTGAAGCAGCCAACTCTTGAGCCTCCTCTCAGAAAACATCCCGGTAACATGCCTCTTCCCCCTTGAATTCATTTTCTTGAACGTGGGCGATCAGCATTGGAGACAATGTCTGAGGGATGGATGCGTCACCCAGCCTTTCTACGCAGCAGAAATCCTTCTCGACACCATTGGAAATACTGTGACATCCCAGGACGGTGGGATGATGATGAGATGATGTTTCTCATGTCTTGCTTGTGTCAGCAGCTCGTTACTTTTGCGTTACAGCTGGACATACCCAGATCCTTTCCTCTCTTCACTTCCCAATGACAGGCTCCCAAGCAGAGCAAACAGGGTTGTTATCAGTGCCAGCTCTGCTGCTGCCTTTCAGCCCCTTTACAACACTCTTATGGTAAAGGGCATGAGCTCCTCTAGCATGATATCCCCAGGCTCCAGGTGGCTGTCACATATCTCCACCACAGGGAGGGGTGTCGGGGAAGGGGCTTCCTCAAAATGCCCCAGGCGGAAGCTACAACCCTACAGCTGACCAGAGTTGTCCCCGTATTACCTTTCAGTCCAAATGTCCCCGAGATGGACGGCTGCTCCCCCGTAAATTTCTTAGGAGTTTTCTGTTTCCTTCCTGACTCAAAAGAGAGAAACAGAGAGAGAGATTTGGTCAAATAACTGTACTGCCAGGGGGGCTTCAGCAGTCCCAGGGCATGGGGTGGGTACACACTCCACATCAGGGGTCGATCACCTTGAGGGGGCCTTTACCACTGTGAAATACAGGGGGCTGTTGAATGAAGCACTCACCCACCGAACAGTAACAAGATGCTGCTCCCCACCCCACAAAACCAGGAGAAATAACGGTATCCAGGGCTAATTCAATGAGTGGAAGCGATGGCTCTGTCTACTGCCAAAAGCCATGTGGTTTCCACAGCCTCGTCAGCTAAGGTGGCTGTAGGTGGTTCACTTCGGCGCTGCAAGCAGTGTAAACCCATGATGGGAACAACCACGGCCCTGCCTGCCAGCCCTGCAGCGGTAACGGGCAGAGTGAGCCTCCTTACCCTGTCCCAACACTTCAGGAAAATGGGTTTGCCAGAACCACCCTGGTTTAAACTGCCACACTCAGTGAGGGCAGAGAGGCTGACATAGCAGCTGCTGTGCTGCGGAGAATTCAATCCATTTCCAATCTTATAGGTCCTACAGAAATACCTCTACCACAGCTGCAACTGATATTAACTCCCAGTGGAACTCACTGCTGCAAGAAACTGGGGGGGCAGATTATCAGGATGTTGAAATAAGGCTTCGATACATTCAGAGATACTCGCAGCAGCCTTGGCCCCTTCCCGTGGGACACCCCTCTCTGGGCTCCTAAACCAGCGTAGCCCCGGGCTCTAATCTTACTGTGCTTCATCCTCTCGGGGTCTTCCTCCTGCAGCGAGGCCTGGCTTCCCCCCTGCTGCATGGCATCCTTGCCGCTCGAGGACTTTGCTGTGGGGGTGGCGGCTGCCATTGCCTCAGCTGCTGCGATTTGAAACTCCTTGCTCTCCCGGCTCTCCGCCAGGCACTCGCCATTCTCAGCGTGGTCCTGGGCCACGGCTTTTTCCGTCTTTGCCTGTTTGGGATGGATGGTGGGGCAAGCTGAACTCTCAGCAGCTCTAGGGCAAAGCACAGAGGGCTTGTTTAAAGAGGGGTTGTTAGACAAATGTCCTGACATCTCTCCCCCCTCACCAGCCCAGATCATGGGAATGGAGGTGGGCACGTTCCCCTTCTCCCAGCCGTTCCTACGCCACCACCACACAGCTCAGCCACAGCCTGATACCTTTTCTTGCCACTGCTCTTCCCAATGGCCTTCGGCACTTTGTTTTCTGCTTTGCTGGTTGGCACTGGCCGGTCCAAGTGATTCCAGAGCCGATGCTTTTCTAGCTGGGTTTTGGAGGTGAAGGCAGCTTCGCAGTACGAGCATGAATACGTCAGCTTCTCTGAGATCGCGCCCTGTGTGGAGTAGGGAGAGACAGGTCAGCACGGACATTAGACCATAAAAGGGACAGGCTTTTTCTGATGCAGGCACAAACACAAATCGTGTGCAATACCCTTCTGCTCCTCCAAACAGTTACCACTGGTCCACGATCCCCAAAGGCCAGACCTCACAGTGAGCTGGAGGGACCCCAGTCCCTCTCATACACACCTCACGAACTGCCCACCTGTGCCCTCTCCATTTTAATCTCATGTTTCTCATGGGGTTTAAGGTCTGAGAGGGGCTTTACCCTGTAGATAATAATGTAAGAGCTGGCCACCTGAAAGGACAGACAGCCCTCTGGTCTCCTTACCCCTTGGCAGCGCTGATAGTGGTACTTCAAGCCATAAATGCTGGGGAACTCCAGCCAGCAGCCTGAATTGGGACATTTCACCCTGGAGTGGGCTTTGAATTCATCCTTCCACTGGTTCATCAGGGGGAGCTGGGAACAGGAGAGACAAGAGGCATAGCTGAGTGAAGAGCATCACATGTCCGGGTGCGTGCCGATGTGTCCCGAGCGGGCTGGTGGGGGCACACGGGACCTCTGATCATGCCTGTCCACCCCTTCCCACTGCACAGTTGACCCCAAAGCTTTGTTTCGGTGCAGCAGGTAATCCCACTAGCAAGATGTGCTAGGACAGATACTGCAGGCTCTACAGGCTAATGATCCCTCCTGAAAATTTACCTTGCCGTGCCTCCCAGAGCACATGCATGCTCCCAGCCAGGCTGGGTAATAAATCAGGCCAGAAGTCGCCTGGGTGATTTAACCACCCCACATTTCATCTAGTCAGTAAATCACCCCATGCCCATGCTCTCATGACAAACTGCTCTGCGTGTTGTCCACGCTACCGTGCTGGAAATTAAACTGCACAACTCTGCAGGGAATAAATCACCCTCTCGCTAGTGCTGCCGGATCATTAGTTAAACCCGACGTGGCTGTGAGAGAATCCAGCTCATCTGGGAATGGCTCCGGGAATGGGAGGCTGGAGGGGATACTGTTCCCCACCAGGGTTTTGGAGGATGCTGGGTGCTGGCATGGAGGTGATTCAAGGGCCAAGATCCTGCTGAGCTCAAGACAAGGCTGCTCTGAAGATTAAACCACCGGGAAGGCAGGTTTAAGCCTGGAGTGGGGCTGGCTGGAGCATGCAGTGCAGCAAGATGCGAAGGGCAAGTCAAAGGGAGCAAGGCAGGGAGGGTATCGGGCATCAGAGCATGCGGGGTCTTACTGGGATGTCTTTCAGCGCCTGGTTCTCAGCCTTGGGTCGTCCTTTCTTCCTGCCTTCGGTTTTGTCACTGGTTGCATTTCCTGCAAACAGATGCAGCACTTGTCTCCCGCTGTCCGTCGTGCCAGATGAGCCACTGTCCCAGCAATCCTGCTGCCTGGCTGGCTCCCTCGCTCTGCGTGGGGTCTGCCTCGGCCCTGGGCTGCCGTGCCCTGGCACTGGCAAAGCTGGATATTCCGCTTTGGAAGGCAATGCCACCTCCCCTGGAATTCAATGCACAGCCCCTGCACCTGCAGATACCTGCACGGGAGATGGCTGCTTCTCCTGGTGTTTGCCGACCCCTCTCCTTTCCTTTACACAGAGCAGTTTCAGCACAGCTGGGGCTTGCTTTGGAAAACCATTCTTTCATTTGGGTTGGAAGAAATCCTTCAACAACTATGCGACTTAGCAAAAGTAATCTGCGTCTAGGTCAGCATGCTGGGCCCTGGGCAGGTTGTCAAGGACAGAAATGCCCCATCCCCTTTGCATAGCCAGTGCGGCTGAGCAACCCCAGGGCTGCAGGAGGACACTGGCCCAGGGGATGTGATGAACACATGGAGAGCAGCAGGGATGGGGATGGCCTCAGACCGGACACTTTGGCTCACAACGGCAGCAAACTCCTTAATTTCATACCTAAAATGGGTTGAGTAAAGCGGTACAAACACCACAAATTTTTCCAGGGTTTGTATGCCGGGCCTGAGGGCAGTTCACCAAATCAATCCACTTTCACATCCAGCCTTCAATATTTCTGAGCAGGATCAGAGCACCCTGGTCACCCCAAGGGTCTGGGGAGCCACGCAAGACCCTGCTTCCTTCACTCAACGCTGTCCCCCCACAGCTCTGTCCTCCCAGCAGGCCTTAGGCTGCATTTTGAGGGCTAACCTGTAACTTTAAGTGATGCTGGGAGTCAGTGTAACCCAAAGATGAGCTGGACAGATGCGAGTGGCCAAGAGCAAATGCCATGTACAGAAAACTCGGGCTGAGATCTGGGAGGGCTTAATCAACAGGACTGGGAATAAAAGCCATTTGCCACGGAACAGAAACAAGCCAAAAAGCATCCCTGAGAAGGAAACCCCAGAACAACTAGGAGAGGATAAATGAGATTAAAAAAACTAAACTCAACCTGTAAAACACTCTCCTCTGGTGAAAATCAGGTAAGCAGAAGAGGCTGGAAGCTGAGCTGGGAATCCCTCCAGCTCCTGAGAAACCGGAGCTCAGCTCCAAGCCTGGCAGTGGTTGTACTCAGAAGCCAATCCAGGAATTTTTTTTGGAACAAGGGAGAGAGATCAAACAGAAAGCCAACCAGTTACCTACAAGGCACTGCCAAAACCACACACTCTCTCCCTTTTCATGCCTTCTGCCCCAGCAGCCAGGGGTAAAATAGCAGACAAGACAGTTGGCTCATTTATTTCCAGTCCCCTGAAGTCACGCCAGCTGGTTTGCTCCACTTTGATACCTGTAAAAGCATCCCTTGGTGATGTAGCATCCTTTGGGAATCCCTCTAGCCCAGAAGGCCTTGTCTGCAGGTGGTGGTGACCTTTATGGACTATAAGAAAAAGTCCCTAAAAAGCCACTTACCTGCCCCCTCTGCAAGGTAGCCTCTAAGCTGTCCTGAAAACACCCCGTTCGGTTTGGACTCCTACCTACCTGGCTTCTGCCCCAAAACGGCTCGTGGCCCTAGGGAGAGGGGAGGGTTTTGCAAGCATAGACCCAAACCGTGCTAGTTCGGGAGCAACAGTGCAGGCTTCATTTCAAAATTCTCAGCGAGTGCCCGAGAAGGATGTCTGTGCATCGCAGGTGCCCTCTGCATTTTGTATTTTCTCCAACACTCCTAAGTGCACACTTAGACCAGGTTTTTCCTCCACACTCATGGAAGCAAGGGCCTCACCCTACACATGAAACGGAACTACGTTTCTTGCACATCAAGGGACTCCACGAGTTCGGAGTTTATGAAAAACCACCAAATTATGCAGGATTTGCAGCAAAAGCTCACAACACAGCAGTTACCCGCTTATTGCTCTCCCTGTTTTCCCCTTCTCTCCTAAACACTTCAAAACATTCCAAATTCAAAATGTCCCACAGCAGCTCGTCCCTGCCCCTCCAGGCAGCTCTGCCTAGAGCCTAGCATGACTGGGGTCATGGCTCACACAGAAGCTCGGGTGAAAGCTCTCCTCTCCTTTTCACAACTTGCACCAAGTTTCAAAACTTTGGGGGACGTTTCATGCCAAACACAAGAACTCCCAGTCTAGCTGCCCCTCAGCGCCCTCATTGATCAGCTGCTGGCTGGGGACAGCAAAGACAGGGATGGGAGGAGCAGAAAACATGTCTCCTCTCCCAGCATCTCACTCCTGGCTACCAACCACCGGCTGTGCTAAACCCCAACCCTTACAGGTGCTCGCAGGAGACAAGAACCCGACGGTGCTCAGTGCTATGGCTAGCACCATGGCCACGTGCCCCTGCAGCAGGTTACCCCAGTTTTGGGCTGAGTCAGCCAGCTGGAAACAGTGTGCTCTTTAGAAACGGGAACCGGGGATGGCCTGCTGATGGAGTCGAGGCTTCTCTGGACCAAGACCTGGCTTGGAAAGGATGCTCCCTGCGCCAAACAGGCTGCTGCATCCAAGGGGGGCCAGCAAAGTGACTGCAGGAGAGGCTTCTGTCTCCCCAGTTTGCATTAAACCTAATTCACCCCGAGGAAGCGAACCCTGGCAGACATTTCCGTCTCCAGCACTTTCCTAGGGAGAGCAATGAAGTATCTTCATCATGGAGTGTCCTTCACTCCACTTCATTGCTTTCAGTCCACCTAAACCAGAAGGAAAGGCCAAAAAAAAAAAAAAAAAGGGGCTTTTCTACTTTTGAAGGTGCTGATAAAATGTGGCACAGGGAAAAACGCTCTCCCAAACACAGGTATGTTCATACTGCAGGCAGCTGGAGTTCATTCCCCTTAGCAATAAGTTACACCCCTCTGCTAGCAATTACGGCTTCAACCGCCTGAAGGGAAGACTGGCATTTGGGAAACATTTAGGGCACACGCATTTCCCTGCGAGGCCACACTGATTTTGGGTGCCTGCTCCGAGGAACATCTCTGAGGTCTGACCCTCGCCTTGGGCGCAGGCACCGCTCGGCGTCCAGGGCTGCTGTTAGCAAGGCAAAGGCAGCAAGAGCCTCTCCGCGCCCGCAGAGGGGATCTGCCCAACTTAAGCAGGCAGGAGAAAAAAATCTCCTTGGGCCTGGAGGTTCCTGGATAGAGAAATCAGCTATCCATCAGAGTGACAGCCCTTAGCAAGCGGGTCCCCCGGGGCTCGTACGCTCGCAAGCCTCCATCCCGGGGGCCATGACACGGGAGACAGCAGATGGTCTGAACTCATTTAAGCCTTTCCATCGTTTGATGTAACACTTAGCTACCAACACGATAAATAGGCGGCGAGACACCCATCTCATTAAGCCAGACGCACGCCCCTCAAAAGGGGGAGGCCATCTCCATCCCTCCCCTCCCCTTCCCAGGGACCAGCTCTCTGCAGCTCCGAGGGCCTGGGGCTTTTTTGGCCCAGCACAGCCCTTGCCGGTCGAAGCGAGGAGCAGAGGCACGCTGAAACCCGATGCGCTCACACCCTCTCGTTTTGGCAGCCGCCCCCCAGCCCCTGCCGCTGGGCTCGTCCCCTCTGCCCCATCCACCTCCGCGAAAAGAAAAAACCAGTTCCTTACCGAGCTTGGGCAGCTCTGCCGGTGGGTTTATCCTCGTCTCCGTCCTGCTTTCTTTGCTGGCAGCGGGTTTGTTAGAGCCTGCAGTTTTCCTTCCACCTTTACAGGCATAGGAATCCGCCATCTCTGAAAGAAGCAGGGGAGGCGTTAAAATTCACTCCTCGGAGCTGGGAGCAACACATGCTGAAAGCAAGGAGAGTTGCTGGGGAGGGAGGGAAATTAGAAAACTATCATGTAGCTTAAGGGTTCCCAAAAAGGGAAGAAACAGGATGTGATTCCGAGTTATTTGTTCTACGGTCGAGCAACGCCATAGACATGGCTGAAAAGCTGCTTTCATTATAGGCTGGTTTCCCCTCCACATATAACAGCAAAGACTTTATTAAAAATTATGGGCTGACTTTGCCTAGAGAAGTAGCGAATAAATGGCTTTTCCTCTTCGTTTAGTTCTCTGCTTTCATTTAAGACACCAAAAGAAAGAAAAAAATAGTGAGTTTTAATGAACAGATGTAGTGATAAATTTCCAATTTTCCTTATTAATGGGAAACTGTTATAAACGGAGAATTGTTAATGTTATCTGAATTTTCCGTATTAATAATTCAATTTGGCTTCTCTATAAATAATGAACATCAGGAATTATTGCAGAAGGCCCAATCTTCCTCCTGACGGAATCGGGCAGCAGGACACCCCTCCACTTCGGCAGTGCCAGGACAAAGCCCACGGCACGGCTGGCTCTGCTCCCGGTTGGTTTCAAGCACCTTCCTCCCCTCCCGACTGCACAAGCAAAGACACGTCTGAGGACGGGGGCTGCGTCGGGAGATGCTGCGTACAGCCCCGGGGTAAAGAAGTCCTCCAAGCCTCCACAATGAGAGCATCGGGCTCTTGGGTGGTGATTCCTGAACCACCACGGCCTTGAGGCCTTGGTCAGGATGCGATGCTGATGCTCAGCCAGGCGCCGGCAGCGTGACTAAGGAAGTGCCAGTTGGTGCCTTCTTCACCTTTGCTTAACACTTTTCTCTCCCACACATGGGTTTTTTAAAACACAGATTTGACTCATCGCCCCCAGTTCCTCCCAGGAGATCACGTATGCATTGCTTAACTCAATGGAGTTGATGCCCTGAGCATCCAGACTCATCCTGCCTGTCCTCATGCCCAGAAGGACGGTGGAGGTTGGGGGAGCATCTCCTGGACTGCCAGCCATGCCATCAACACGTAGGACACGAGGATCCAACAGTCCTTTCTGAGGTGCTCGCGGGGACTTTCCGTGCGGGATGGGGCATTGCGCATCACATGCCGCCCAGATACTCTGAGAACTGGCAAAAGCTTCCGGCATGTGTTTGGCTGGTGACACATATGTGGTTGTTTGCACGGACACAAAGGTTAATCGGATCAAGTGAGAAATTCCAGCCTTGGCAACAGGTTCTCTGGCACTTGGTGCTAAACACAGCGATCATTTATTCAGCTAATTTGGGCTGTTTTGGTGGGAGACCTGGGTAGAAGCTGCAGCCTGACCGCCAGCGGCTCCTTTCCGGGGACAACTGGTCTCCGGAGCAGGGACAGAGAGGGATCGCTGTGGCCCCTTCCCAAATCGCGGCTCCACTCTCACCCGAGTGGGCGCTGCTACTGTCCCCCATCCTCCGGGGACAAACATGCCAGTCCCCTTCCTTCTTGTACTGCCTCCTGGCACCTCTGCTCCTCTGAGCGCTCCTCAGTCAAGTTGCTCAAAGAAAAATGGGAAAAAAAAAAAAAAAAGACTCACGACAGACCAGCGAACCGAAAGCTGAAGACGACAAGATCTCTGCGCTTCACAACAGCGTGAAAACCAAGGGGAAACCCAGGCAGCTGACGAATTTATCCAACCTGGGTTAGTGCCGAAATGCAACAGTGCCGTGGCTTTGCCCCTTGGGCTGGGCACAGATCCCAGCGGGAGAGGGGAGGGAGAGCCAGCGTCAGGCCTCGCCACGCTGAACAGCACCCACCGGCAGGCTCGCACCCCAAGCAGCAGGACACCCCAGCGCAGGCAGGCAGGGCTGCCATCGGACAGGCGACAGACCACAAAACCTCCGTGTCCGCCTCGCTGGGCAGCTTGAGGACAACTCGCAAAGGCAGAGCAGACCCCATTGATGGCCAAAGCGCCCACCTCCTGCACCCTGAACACCCCGTGGCAGCGCACACCAAACCATAGGAGCCAGGGCAGTGCAGAGCATCACCCCTCAATGCTCCCTTCCTGAAACCACTGCTGCATTCCAGGTGCCTGGCTCAGCCCTGTTCCCGCAGCCGGACACTTCTTGTTCCCCTTAACACGTCTGCCCCCTCAGAGGGATCCTTTCTGGCCAGCTTAGGAGGTTTTGAATGTCTTTTGTTTTTCCACACCAAATACTTCTTTGAATTTTTTTTCCCTTCTTATTTTTTGGCTAAATGAAAACTAAAAATCCCATAAACCACTTAGCGAGAGCCAAACTCTGCTCCCTGGCCACTGATACAACCCCAGGGATCCCAGAGGAATTGCCCTGGAGCCAGAGAGCAGAAATCAGCCCATTGTATTTTTTTTGTAATGTCCAAACTTGTCACTCGTTTTCGAGTAACACATGCTGAAAACGGGCAACAGCCTGAGCCCTTCCACGCTTTCGTTATGTTTTGGTGAAAACCCTTTTGCAACCAGCAACAGGAGAAGATATCGGCAGGTCCTGTCTGCGAGCGGGGCTAGGACGTGGCGTGGGAAGGTCGGGGCTGGCAGCATCTTTGCAAATGACACCTTCAGCTCAGCTCTAAATACCGTTTTAGAAGTTCACGGCAGCATTTTCGAAGCATCCCACTCCGACTCCGGAAAATAAAGCCTGTGTTGACACAGGAGCCAGTGCTGGATGAGCAGAGGCTGAGCCAGCGGTGCCGGGAACCAGGGCGAGAAGGAAGCTCATGGCTGCGGGAATGGGGGAGCGAAGCCTGGGAACCTGCCACGCGCTCCTGAGCCACCAGCAGCCCTGCCCGGCCGGCACGGCCACACACTCCTCTGCCAGGTTTGACAACGTCCCAGCCAGTCGCTGCCCCAACAGGCGCCTTCCCTCCGTGACAGACCCCTCCTGCGGAGCTGTCAGACTCTGCAGGCAGGGCACAGCATGGAAACTGGGCGCAAACTGGAAAAGGGAAAATAATTCCACGTATAAATATCTGTTTGTAACCTTGACGGGTCCGCAGGAGCACGCACACAGCCAGGGACGGCTGCAACCCTCTCGGTCCCGTGATGCCCTTACGGCTACAAGCGGGAAATGTCACCCGTGGGTCCTGGACACAAATTCTCCTGCCAGGACTCCCGTCCCGGTCCCATTGCTATGGATGCACCATGCTGCACGCTGACCGGTCCGGTCACCTGTCGATCTGCTCCACTTATCATTAATAATTTACCAATGGCTCCAGACGTAGGCCACACCAAAAGGGCAAGCGGGCTGCCCGCCGTGCCCCGGCACAAGCGGCGTGCCGAGCAGAGGTGCGACGAGGCCGGCCTGGATGATGGATGCCAACGGGCACTGCCGCCTGCGCCGCTGCCGGAGGAGCTGCGCTCCCTCCCGTGAACTCCAGGCCGAAGCGGAGCCGTGGCCACGCGCTGGGAGAAACTTCCCGGGAATAAAGACGAGGAAGCACACGACAAGGAGACCTCGCCGTGCCGAGGTGGGGACCAGGCTCTCCCCCTGTCCCGCGCATCCCTGGCGGCGAGCGGACACGGACACCTCTGCTCCGCCTGGTCCCGCTGTCACCTCCCGGGGCACGGCCGTGCCATCTCCCTGTCCCCTCATCCGCCCCGCCTCGCCGTCACCCCCGCTGCCACCCGCCCGTCACCGTGCAGGCAGGGCCGCCCCGGGCCTGTCCCCTCCCCGGGCCTCACCGGGGGCCGCCCCGCCGCCTGTCAGCCGGCCGGGCCGCCCCG
>VYXH01001393.1:106340-139208 GCA_013397275.1 Burhinus bistriatus | reverse complement strand
GCTCTGCCTGTGCGGGGTGCGGGCAGGGTGTCCTGCCTGCCGTCCTGCCCGTCGTCCAGCGTTTCCTGCCTGTCATTCATCCTGCCCTCCAGGGTGTCCTGCCTTCTGTCCTGCCCTCCGGGTTGCCGTGCCCGTCGTCCTGTCTTCCAGGGTGCAGGCAGAGTGTCCTACCTGTCATCTTCCCCTCCAGGGCGCCCTGCCCATTATCCTGCCCTCCAGGGTGCGGGCAGGGTGCCCTTCCTTGTCATCCTGCCCTACCATGTGCAGGCAGCATGCCCTGCCTGTCGTCCTGCCCTACCATGTGCAGGCAGGATGCCCTACCTGCCATCCTCCCCTCCAGGGTGTCCTGCCTCTTGTCCTGCCCTCCGGGTTGCCATGCCCATCGTCCTGCCCTCCAGGGTGCAGGCAGCGTGTCTTGTCTGTCATCTTCCCCTCCAGGGTGCTCTGCCCATTATCCTGCCCTCCAGGGTGCGGGCAGAGTGTCCTGCCTGTCGTCCTGCCCTGCAAGTTGCCCTATCCATTATCCATCCTGTCCTCCAGGATGCAGGCAGGATACCCTACCTGTCGTCCTGCTCTGCAGGGTGCAGGCAGGGGTCCCTGCCTGCCATCCTGCCCTACCATGTGCTGGCAGGATGCCCTACCTGTCATCCTCCCCTCCAGGGTGTCCTGCCTCTTGTCCTGCCTTCCAGGTTGCCATGCCCATCGTCCTGCCTTCCAGGATACAGGCAGAGTGTCCTATCTGCCATCCTCCCCTCCAGTGTGCCCTGCCGGTCATCCTGCTCTGCTGGGTGTAGGCAGGCTGTCCTGCCTGTGATCCTGCCCTGCAAGGTGCCCTACCCATTATCCCGACTTCCAGGGTGTAGGCAGGATACCCTACCTGTCATTCTGCCCTGCCATGTGCTGGCAGGATGCCCTACCTGCCATCCTCCCCTCCAGTGTGCCCTGCCGGTCATCCTGCTCTGCTGGATGTAGGCAGGCTGTCCTGCCTGTGATCCTGCCCTGCAAGGTGCCCTACCCATTATCCCGACTTCCAGGGTGTAGGCAGGATACCCTACCTGTCATTCTGCCCTGCCATGTGCTGGCAGGATGCCCTACCTGCCATCCTCCCCTCCAGGGTGTCCTGCCTCTTGTCCTGCCTTCCAGGTTGCCTTGCCCATCGTCCTGCCTTCCAGGATACAGGCAGCGTGTCCTACCTGTCGTCTTCTCCAGGATGCCCTGCCTGTCATCCTGCTCTGACAGGCAGGGTGTCCTACCTGTCATCTTTCCCCTTGTCCTGCCCTCCGGGTTGCCATGCCCATCGTCCTACCCTCCAGGGTGCAGGCAGCGTGCCCTCCCCATCCATCCCTGCCCTAACCCCTATGGTGCAGGAATCTGGAAGGACGCTTCGTATTCCCTTGCGAAGCCACCCCAGCTCCCCAGGACAAGGCTGGGTGCGAGGCCGGCACAGTGCCCACGGGACAATATGGTTTTCCCAGCTCCCAACCTCGGGGTGTCACCCCCACAGAGCTGGTGGTACCCGGGAAGGTGCTGCAGGGCAGAGCCAGCCTCAGTTACCGGCACCGGGAATGCGCAGCCATGCTGGAATCCAGCACCACCATCTGAGGGACTGTGGCTGCCCAGAAACGAGGGAAATACAGACAAATTTTGCCATGTGAGAGCAAAGCCCAGAGTGACCGTCGCTGTTGGGGCCGCCCTACACCACCATCACCAGCACGTGGCTCACGCGGTGCCACCGGGAACCGGGACGCCCTGTGGCACAGCCGCGCAAAATCAAAGGGGAAAAAATAACAAACCCAAGTCGGGAGTTTCCCCACGGTTCTCCTCTTTGTCTCCATCGCGGGGAGAGAGCGTAATTAACGTCTGCGGAGAGCTTGGAAAGCTTTGTGTAATTGCTAGGTATTATTATCGGTGGAGCGGAGGGTGATCAGCGGGGTGGGAGGGACAGGCACAGCCCACCTTCTTTGTATAAAATGAGGCATATCCGAGGCGGCTTTGCTTCCCAGCCAAGGAGCTGCCTGCCGGGAGAGCTGTTAACCTGCAGCAGGCAGGAAGGCAGCTGCCTGTTAGGGCTGTCAGGCAGCTTCGTGTGCCCGCGGGGACCAGGCAGCATCTTCAGCACCTCCAAAGTCTCCTCCTCGCTATAAGGCTGCAAAGGCTGCCCAGACACCTTCACTAGTCTCCGTGGCATCCTGACAGCCACCCCGGGCACGCGTGCGCACACGTGTGCAGAAGTGCCACCGCATTCATTTTCTGCATCTGCAAAGCACAATTTTGCATCTTGAGGAGCGGGGCGAGGGTGAGAGGGAGATGCCGGGGAGCCCAGCCACCCGGGGGATTATAAATAGGCTTGGAAAGCGGCCGGCCGCGGGCTGTTTGAGGTACAGAAATTCTGAAATA
The DNA here is from genome assembly GCA_013397275.1 of Burhinus bistriatus. Taxonomy (NCBI): domain Eukaryota; kingdom Metazoa; phylum Chordata; class Aves; order Charadriiformes; family Burhinidae; genus Burhinus; species Burhinus bistriatus. The sequence continues at coordinate 136,811 of VYXH01001393.1, read as the reverse complement.
ATGCAATATAAAGGCGGCCACAGTTGCTATTTTCAGGCCCGGCTGAGTGGAGGGGAGGGGGCAAAGGAATGGACTTGAAAAGAACAGCAAATGTAGAACAGATGCCGAGGAGTACTTTGTTTCACGTACCGGTGTGGAAGAGCTGTGCTGGGAAGGGCAGGAACCGGAGGAGGAGGAGGAGGAAGAGCGGTGGAGGCAGCCGTGCTGCCTTTCTCCACGTGCTTGTGGGAAACTGTTGCGCCTCCTCTTGCATTGTGGCTTTGCTGCAGAGACAGGTCATGGACGAGAGCTCGTCCTTGCAGACCAGCACGATGCCGTGGGGGGGACGCAACCACACGTGCCGAGTGGTGATTCCCTGGTGCTCTGGCCCCTGGGTCAGCATTCCCACTGTTCCCACCGCGCAGGGCAGGAGGAGGCAGAGGAGAGGCAGCCTGGCGCACGTTGTGGCCGTAAATGCCTGAGAAGCTGTTGGTTGACCGGGCACCTCCGCGGCGAGTAACCTTAAAACACATATTAACCCGACCGGCTGCGGCAGCACCTTTCAGACCCGTAACTCTGTTAGAATAAAATGGGTGCTGGGTTCGCAGGGTGTGTTTCCACACGCTGCTGGCTCTGGAGCCATCTCAAAAACTCCTGCTAACTGCTGGGCACGTGGTGCAGGGCCAGCACCAGCATCTCTGCCGGGGGGTGGTGGGATGCTCAGCGCATGGGACCGGGAATGACTGGGAGGGACAGGGAGCCCTGACTTCAGCCTGTATCTGCCGAGCCTTATGCATCAGGCGCAGAGACAGGTGAGGAAAAGGGCATGACTGCGATGCCCAGATCCAGGGTGGGGGACCTGACACTTCCACCTCTCCCAGGTCTTTATCCCTGCATCGCAGCTGGGTCCGGAGCCTGCAAACCCACTCAGCAGCTGCTCCATTCCCTATTATCCTCGGAGAGCGGGGGAACAGAGCCCCTCGGACCGGCTCCGCTCTCCCGCATCCGCAGGATGGGCTGTGCGGTGGCTGTTTTGGCTGAAGCAGAGAGATCCCAGAACAAAGAAAGAATCGCTGCTGGTTTGTGAAGCAGCATCCGGGCCAGACCCAGCCCTCCTCCCCGGCTCGCTGGCTCCGCAGCCCGGGCCTCTGATTGGAAACCGGAGCCCGCGATGACTGTGCGAGCCATGAATTATGCTGATGGCTTTTTTTATTTTTTTATTTTTTTTTTCTTCCCCCTCCCTGTGCTTGAACGCACTCAGCAAATATAAGCAAAAGGGAAAAAAAATAAGAGCGAGAGAAAATCCTAACAGATTTAATTTTAGATATGGCGAGAAAGCAAAATGGCTGCAGTGCAAAGAGGGAAGGTTAACGGAGGAAACGTTCCTGCCTGCAGAGAGAAACGAAGCTCCCAGCAGCCCTGAGGCTGCTATTTATTATTTTACAGGGCCATATTGGTGGGGGGGGGCGTCTCCCGCAGGGAGCCAGCCCCGAGCTGGGGGGGTCAGGTCCCTGGGGCACCCGTGGCCCCATGGAGGGCAGTGGGAGACGCAGGGATGCGGGGCAGGATGGAGGGACTATGGGTTTGGTGACGAAGCTGCGTGGCTGCAAAACAACCGCACAAACTCCCAAATCCTCCTGGTTTCAAAAAAAGCGGCATCCTCTGAGGGGAAGCGAAGTGGCTCATTTCGGTTTGGGGGTTTGAAGGTTTTTAGTGGAGCCCCCCGCTAACGGCAAACACGCAGCCTGGAAACGTTGCGTCAAAACCGAGCCTGAAACTTTCCCTTCCAAAAAAGGCCCAAGTGAAATGCTGTGAATATTCCAACATGTTTCGGGAGGGCTTGTTTTCGCAGCAAAGCTAGTCCTGCGTGCAGGCTGGGGAACAGCACTGGTCAACCCAAATGATATTCATTTCAGGACAAATTATTTATCTCAGCCCCGCTGCCTGCCCTGGGCTGAGCTTCGGGCGGTCGCTGCTGCCCTGCGGGACTGCCCCGCTCCTGCCGCTCGCTGCCCACGCTGCCTGCCCTCCCTTGGGTCATCCCTTGGGAGTTCCCAGCCTGCAAATGCCATCTCCCCCTTCCTCCAGCCCTGCCAGACCCCTGGCCCCCATGCTGGGCTGCCCTGCGTGCCGCCGAGCCTGGCGTGAATGGCTGGGGACCTGCTCCAATCCTGCCCGGGTGCTGCCGGTGCCCGGCGTTGCTGCAAGGGTGGCACTGCCCCGGTGAAAGCGGCAGCTCTGCAGCCGTACCTGCATCCACCTCTTTTTGTCCTTCCTGGCTCCGCATCCCGCTCGCTGGCCCTGGGAGCATTTTTGGCTCTGGGGAGGCAGGGGTCCCAGTGGGCATCCAGGAGCTGAGAATGAGCACCCAAAAATGAAGGAAGTAATATAGGGGAAAAAAATGAAATTAAGTAATTAACCCTGCTCTGATACTTTCTAATTAAGGGAACCGTCACCCTTATTAAAAGTCCATTAATTCATTGTCATAAGTCACCACCAGAGTACAAGTACCGAATGTGTGCCATCGGAGCGGAGCAGCATCCCCTCCTCCCTGTGCTGCAGGTCCAGCACCACGCGAGAGCCGCTTCTCCAGGCCATGGGGCTGCTCTCAGCTTTCTGCAAGCCATGCCCGGCACCCCACGCCATGGCCAGAGCTTTAGGGAGGCGTAAGCTCTACTGCGGTGCTCAGCCCGTCCCGGGCAGGGATGAGCCCATCCATCTCCACTTGCATCCCTGTGCCTGCGCACTCTGCCCTATGCAGTCCAAACGCATTTGTGGTGCAAAGGATGCGGCAACTTCTCAGCTCTGGGGGGACCAAATGCTTGAAGAGTTGTCAAAATGTCCCCAGGCTCGTGGTTAAGGTCAGTGTTTCTCGCAGCATCACCTCCTGCTAATAGCCAGCTCCGTCTCTGGCAGCCTCTCATTATGCATTCTGCACGGAGGGCCCCACATCAGCTTAATTAACAAGGTAAGAAAGACGGGACCTTTGAGGAAATCTTAATTATATTACCCATCTCACCCTGAGTGGCACCTGATCCATCCCAACACTGTTCTCAAGTTCATTAGCAATGAATCAAGATTGATTAGTCCTGGACATGCAGTGAGGACACGCTGGGGCAGAAGGCTTCCGCCGAGATCATTGCGAGACCCTGCGCGTCCCCAAGCCCCGTCTTGTCCTCCAGCACCAGGCAGCCGCGATGAGGACCAGGGCTCTGGGATAAGGCAGCCGGAGGTTTGCCAGTGCCAGGATGCAGCTGCCACGCGTCCCAGGAGCAGCCTTTTCGCTGTGCCCCCACCACGAGTTGGCATCTCCCCGAGCTCACACCCCCCCGGGATGCTCTGATTTATACCAGCACTCGTGGAGCCCTTCCCGGCTGCTGTGACTCCACCACCCGCACCCTGCTCTCCTTCCCCAGGGCTTGTGTGGCCCCACACATGGCACGTGCCACCAGCAGCTGGGATTCCTCCTTTCTTCTTGCCTGCCATCCTGCTGCGATGCATTCAGGTGCCCGCAGGTCTCCAGTGCAAGAAACTTCATAGGAAGCTGCCTGAGAACACCAAAAAGGCGATGATTCGAGGAGGTTTGTAATCCCCCCTGGACACCTGATGGGAGGACAGACTCCTAATTAGATCAAACATGTAGTCTGCTGGGGACTGGTGCTCAGATTCAAACTGGTCTCGGTTCAGCGGAGCCTGTGGCAGGCGCTGCCGTCCCTCTCCGCTCCGCAAATCGCATCCTCGCACCCCACGCAGCCGGGGAAGTCACAGGCTGTGTTCACAGTCGAGCATGAATTTCAGTGTTGGGGGAGCAGGGATCGTTTCCGGAATCGGAGATGCAATCAGCAGCGTTTCAGAGCTGGAGGTATCTGTATCATCAAGCTGGGCTCAGTAATTACTTGGACAAATTAGGCATGCATTTTCTATGTGCAACTGTGTTGGCTTTTTTTTTTCTGCTTGAAAACCTTGCTAGAATCCGCAAACTGCCTCTACCACTGGGAAAGGATTGCTGGATTTTGGCTTTATAAGACAGCAAGATGCTGGCCATTCCTTCGGATGCCAGAAGTGCATTGTCCTGCTTATTGCAAAAAATCACCACGAGCAGAAAAAGTTAATCAGAGGCAGCAAAGTCGCGTGCTCTCCGATAGCTGCCGTTGCCTGCCCCTTTGTCCCGGTGCCGCTGCCTGCATCCTCCTGCCTGCTGCATGGGATTGATTTACGTTCGCCGGTGTTTTCTGTTTACTTTAGTTGTTGTTTGGTTTTAATATTGCATGAATCTGCACCCGATTCATCTGCGTTTCATTGTCTGGCGCTGTTTGTTTTAGAGCAATGCCTAAAATGCCAATGGCAGATAAGTGCTAGACAAATATAAGGTATTTTTCTTGCTTGGCAAAAGCTGAGGAGTGACCGAGCTGTCCCTCGGTCCAGAGAGGAGCCTGAGCACCCATCTCCTTGCAGTGCCTGGGGGTCCCAGTGCAGCACCCACCAGCCCAGGTGCCTGCTGAGGAGCCCATGGGGAGGACGGTGGTTCCTCAGTGCCGCTGTGCAGATGGATTTTGCTGCGTGCCCAAGGCCACCAAACGCAAAGCCGTACTCAGGGCTGCTCCGGATGCGTCCCTGCTGCCCTGGGCAGAATCTGGCCCCGGGTGCCCCTCGGGTGATGACACCAGACACTGCTCCAGAGCCAGTCTGGAAGGATGCTCCATTCTCACCATCACCATCCTCACTGGGATGAAGGTGCAGCCGACCCAGACCCCGCTAGGACGAGGGGGCTGGGGAGCAGGATGCCATCCTCCCGCCTGCCTCATGGACATCATTTCATCTGGCTCCTCCAGCCCTAGGTCTCAGCAAGCCCAGGTGGGTCTTAGAGGAACACCCCAACGGGGCTGTGCTTGGGGCTCCGGCCGAGCGCGCTGGTGGGGTTTCTGCTTTCTTCTGTGCCTCCTTTCTTCTGTGTGGATGAGGAGCTGGAGAGAGCCAGAGCACAGCCCAGCATGGGTGGACACGGCACATGGTGGGGGGTCCCATGGCCACCCACATCCTCAGGAGCACAGCAGGGGGCAGATGGGCTTTGGGGCAGGACCTGGGGGGACCCTGCCTTTGCTCCCTGCACCCCAGCTGCATTTCAAGCAAAACCACCACGAACTCACTGCGTGAGCACAGCCCGGAGCCTGGAGAAGCCATTTCTCCCCAGCACAGCTCCGAAGCTCTGGAGAGAAGCTCAGCATCTCCCTCTAACGATGCTCCTCACCCACAGCCAGACACCCAGCACTCGCCATCTGCTCTCGGGGATGCTGTCTGCTTCCCGGGCACCCCACAGACCCATGTGCCCCCGCCACCGCTCCGGCTGCCTGCCCTGGCACCCTCCACCACCCCTTCACCAGCATCCACCACCCCTTCACCAGCATCCACCACCGGGGCAGAAACTAAACCCGCGGTGGGGGAATCAGCCCAGCTCCTGGCCACAGGTTGTCTTGCTTGGGCTTTATTTAGCTCTGATCCATCCAGGACTGAAGGTTTAATGATGTCCTACACGGCTGCATCAGCAGGGGACGGGGCCGCATCCGCACAGGGCTCCGCTCTCCACGTAGGGCAGTAACAAGGAGCAAACCCGGATCCTGCACCAGCTGGGATGGGTGCGTGGCTCCATCACAGCCCTCGGTGCAGAGCCCACGGCTGCGAGCACTGCTGCTGCAGAGGAGATATATTTTTTTTTTTTCCTGGTTGTTTTCTTTCCTTTTCTTAAAATTCAATAAATTCCCTCAGCTTTGTTGCTTGTGAGGTTCCAGCAAGGTTAGAAAAGCCAATTTTCCTGCATTTTTGAAAAGGTCAGTATGGGCAGAGGAGGAAATTCTGATTTCTGTGTCCTGGGGGGGCTGGGAGCTGAACACAACGAAGCCTTGACGTCGGTTCTCTGCTGAGGGAGCCCAGGGGTCACAGCACCCCCTCCGCCCCCACCACAGCAAAGCTCAAATGGGAATTACCTGCTGGCGAGGTCTGGCTGAGCCGACCCCCACGCAGAGAGGGGAGAGAGCGACCACCGCGGCCTGGGTTGCTCCATTGCAGGCACTGACCAGGAGATGCCTTTCTCCGAGTTGGAGGAAATTTGGATTTTTGGAAATTTGGAAGAAATTTGGATTTGGGAAATTTGGATTTGGGAAATTTGGAGGCTTCGCCTTCAGCCCGGCACCAAACTTCTGCTCTGAAGGTAACAGATGTGAGTTATAAACTCCCTTGGCAATGCTGGTGTCGTGGAAATCACCCTGGTGGAGGGGAGAGAATTCACCTGCTTGGATCAGAGTACCATTTGGTGAATCCATTATCCGAACCAAAACGGTTTGAGAACCATATTTTTTTTCCAACACCTTTTCCATCACCTGGGCCTTGTACAACCACCACTCAGGGACCCCCCACGGCCACTGCAGACAGAACCCAAGGATGCTCCATGCATCCCGCATCCCGCCCCAGCCCCTCCCCATCCTTCCCCAAGCCCTGAGCCAGGCGCTGGCTTGAAACCCCCCATCCAGCCTCAGTTGGTGCTCGGGGGTCCGAGCCCTGGGGGGTTCCTGCCCTCCAAATCCTGGAGGCAAATCCCTGGAGCGCTGCATCTCCTCCTGCCCCACCGACACCTCCAGACTGCCTTGAGTGCTCCGGGGACAGCTTTCCTTGGGGATTTCAGGGGGGAGACAAAAAACCTTTTGGGTGCAATCACAATTTTTGCTAGCTATGGGCAAACAACTATTTTTCAGCTCATCTTTGATCCCACCGTGGTGGAAATCTCCCAGCATCTTCACTGGGGAGCGGTGTTACCACGATGGGACAGGGAGGGGACAGGGATGACACCAGGTTCCGCTGCCAGATGCCTTAACCCTGCCCGCAGCCCTGCGCTCTCCCGTCCCACTTAGCACGGCTCCTTAGCCGGGGTAATGCCACCCACAGACGAGCTTCGGAAACCTTTGCTTTGCCACGAGCTGTTATCAGCGCCAGAGTGGTAACCACGACCCCAAATCCCCCCCACTGCCCCCATCCAGCCACCCACCAGCAAAGATTAGCAGCTTCTTAATTCTCGGTGGTTCCGTGGAGCTGGCGGGGGGTGTGTTTAAATACTGGCAAAACCCCCATGCTGAGGCTTGTTCCCGCAGGGCTGTCCTTTGGGACCCCTGTCCCCAGCGGAGGTGCTTGTCCCGGGGGATTTAGGGCTGTAGACATCTCCTGAGCATCCCTGGGAAGGGCTGGAGGGACTAAACCCATGGTGCAGGTTCAGGTGTGGGAAGAGTCAGAAGAGCAGCAAGTTAAAATAACAGTCTCTTTATTTTATTACCAGCAGAGGACCAGGCGGGTGGTGGGTGGGCACCCAGCCGGGGGGGCACCGCGACCTGCCTCAGCATCCCTGCCAGCTCCAATGCCTCAGGGGCTTTGGGGTGCTGCTGTTTCGGGAGCCCCCCTGGCCCCACAGCTCTACCCTTGTCACCGGAGGGGGAATGTGGGGAGGTGACAGCATCCACCCTGTCCCTAAATCCTCGCTTGTTCCGTACCTGCCCACATGAGCGGTCTGTGGCTCCGGACAGGGGGGGTTCGAGTGCGTGTGGGGGTGTAACAGTAAACGCTGCTTCACCTTAATGACGAGCTGGGTCGTCGGGATGGTGCCTGGGTTTCGTGGCACCATCACCAGCCCCTGGGCAGGAGGTCGGGATGAACATTTGCAAATTCCCGGAGGAGCAGAGCTCTTCAAAGAGCTGGTGGGAGCACAGACAGTGTGGGAGGGTGCACAACAGGGCACTGGGGCCAGCGGGGACCCGGCACCCAGGAATCCCCAGCCTCACCCCAGGCAGCACCCAGCACAGCCTGGTGGCATTCCCGGCTGCTCCCATCAGGCCCCTGGATCGGCTCCCCCGTCTGCCTGCAAACGAGGACGGATGAAGGACAAGCTCCTGGCACAGCTTCCTCCAGGCCATGGCACCCTCCTGGCACGTCCACCCTTTGCTCCCGGATTTTCCAGCTCCGATGACTCAGCTCCCTTTTTAACTCACCAAGTGGAGCCGGGCGCTGGTGACCTGGCCCCGCTTTTAATTTTTTTTTGGCTGGCCGGGTCATCTTATTTGCTACTGATAACGTTACCTCCCAGGATGCTGGAAGACAGCCCAGTCTGACGAGAAAACTAAAGCTCCCTAAATAAGCTCCGAGGTATGGACATGAGCCTCCGGGTGCTGGGATGTCGCCCATGTGCATAAGGCTTTACCGTCCTGTGCATGGCTCTGAGCCGTCCTGGGAATAAGTGCCCTCGATTTGTCCGCAATGCTGAGCACTGCCTGTCGCCGTCTCCGTTTTCCCATCTCTTTCCCTCTGAACCGCCAGGCTCAGGTGGGCAAAAGTTCATCTGTCCCAGCAGCTGTTTTGCTAATTTTCCTCCAGCCAAGAGCCACGTCCGCTGGAGGAAACCTCCCATCTCTGCACAGAAATGTATTCGTAAAAAAGAAAGAAAAAGAAGGAGAAGGAGAGAAGTCCCGGAGTGGCTGGGAAACTGTCTCTTCGTATTCCAAGCGTGTGGTTCAGGTCTCGTATCGGCGGTGCACAGCCCATCCCAGAGGTGCTCGGTTCACAGTGTTGGTACAATCTGCCAAACAGACGGATCAGCTAGGAGACATTTCCAAAAGAAGCTGGAACAAGGCGGGAGAGGAAGGAATAAACAGCCTGCAGGGTGGCACGTTCCAGCTCACCCACTGCCAGCCCTGGAGAATCTCATCCTTTCCATGCAAAATGCCACTAATGGATTTTGGGTTGTGTACTGCAGCCTAGCCCTGTGCACCACAGCCCATGCCTGTGCACTATAACCCGTGCACCGTAACCCATCCCTGTGCACCGTAACCCAACCCTGTGCACCAGAGTCCGTCCCCGTGCACTATAACCTGTGCACCATAGCCCATCCCCGTGCACTATGACCCATCCCTGTGCACTATGACCCATCCCTGTGCACCATAACCCATCCCCGTGCACTATGACCCATCCCTGTGCACCATAACCCATCCCTGTGCAACAGAGCCCATCCCCGTGCACTATAACCTGTGCACCACAGCCTGTCCCTGTGCACCACAACTGGTGCATCACAACTCATCCCCATGCACCACAAACTGTGCACCACAGCCCATCCCAGTGCACCACGACCCATCCCAGCACACCACAGCCTGTGCACCACAGCCTGTCCCCATGCACCACAGCCCTGTGCACCACAACCCATGCACCACAACTCATCCAAGTGTACCCCAACCCGGGCACCCCAACCCCTCCCCGCGCACCCCAGCCTGCGCTCCACACCCCATCCCAGCCACAGCCTGGGCTGCATTTGCACCAGTGACATGCAGGTGGGTGCCTCTGGCTTTGGTGGCCACCCAGCCACTGCTCTCCTTGTCCGGACGGCTGCAGGAGGGGTACAACCTCCCCGGGGTTGGGCTTCGTGGCCTCTCTCCCCGCTCGGTCTCCTGCCGGCCCTACCTTGGCTGAGCAGCTGCAGGTTTCGGACCTCTTCGCGCACCTGGAGCTGCAGGACCTGCTGCAGGACCTCCTGCCGCTGCGCCTCGTGAGCGATGCCCATGCGCTGCAGCTTCTCCGCGTTCAGCCGCAGCAGTGCCCGACCTGCAAACACAGCACCGCTTAGCGCCCGGCCAGCAGCACCGCGTGGCGGGAACACCATAAAAGTGCAACTCAAATGGGAGCCCATCTTCACGTGGGAACAAGGAGGGGGAAAGGGAAGAAATCCCGAAATGCTCTTTCACCACCTGGACCCACAGGGATGGAGGAGCCTCGCAGACGGCCCCGCTTTTGGAGAGCGCCAGGTGGCAGCTCCAGGTCCCCAGCCTTGGGACAGGTACTGGCTCCAGCGATCACGTAACCCATCCCCGCAGGCAGGAGCTTTCCACTTCTCCACTCTACCTCCTGCATCAGGAGATGTTTTTTCCGAGCGTACGGTCCCCGTGCAGGCTGGCCGTCCCGGGGGAATGGGGGTACCCATCAAAACGCATTAGCATTGCCGCCACCGTCCCCGGCAAGCCACTCTCCTCCAGTCCGGGGGCTATTAAACGAAGGATTTACAACCAGCTTTTGTCCTTGTTTCCCAGCGTACATTTGCTAATGCTGCTTTTGTTTCCCATGCGAGGGCTGGCTGAGCTCTTGCATTAGGGCTTTGCATCCCTCCCGGGCAGCTCCAGCTCTCCCTTCCCTGCTGCTTTCTTCTGGCCCTGGCAGAGCTCTGCCCGGCCAAGCACATGTCATGGTCGGACCAAGATGATGCTCGTAAGCAGGGGTCAAAGCCAGAGTCCCCAAGGGGGGAGGGAGCAGGTCCTAGAGGTTATTCTCCTCTGAGAACTTGGCTCGAGGACCTGGAGAGAGAGATTTGCAACCCGGACTCCAGCTGGGCAGAGGTCTTTCCTCTTCGGCAAAAAATTTCAGTATTTAAAAACCAGTAAAAATATTCTTATTATATTAACCTAGGTGAGGAGAGGACTGTTCCCCATCGTATAAACCACAATCTCCCCTGGGCAATTTATGCTCATTTTAAACAACCTCCAGCCTGTGCTGGAGCTCACCCTGGTGACGGATGCCTCCTGCCCAGTCCGGGTGGGTGTCCCTGTGCCCGATGCTGTGGGGTGACTCTCACCCCGGCTGCATCTCCGTGGGGAGAGGGGACAGAAATGGGGGGTACGTCCGCCTTCTGAACCACGAACCTCCAAACAGCTATTTCTCAGGAGCACGTGCTAATGGCAATTAGTACTGGCGATTAAGTGGGGGCGTCTACCCTACCTGTGATGGCATGGTGGGAGAACGCCTCGACGTAGATGAGATAGTTATGCGGGCAGTGCTTCTTCAGCCATTTGCACACATCCTGCTGGGTCCACAGCACCACCGGCTTGGCCAGGCTGCCCAGCGTGGGGCTGGTGTGGTAGATGCCATAGTGGTCGCAGGCACGGCCCTGAAGGGAGCGGGAGGGGAAGGGGTTAGCAGGATTCAGTCCTGGGAAGAGGAAAGTGCCTTGGCTGGGAGGTCAGCCCATGGGGACGGGGAAGATGCTGGCCCGGCAGCACGGGACTGCGGCGATGGTGACAGACTTTGGCTTTGTACCCTCTGGAGTTCCTGAGCTCACCCTGAAATAGCAGCATCAGAGGAACCGGTGAGGGAGGTGGGGGGAGTGGAGATGGGAGGCCGAGGTAGGATCCTGCCCTACATAGACCCCGCACCTGGAAGCTCCCCGGCCCTCCTGCTGCAGGCAAGAGCCCCAGCCCCCTTCCCCTACGCATTTCCTAGCCCAGCAGAACATCGCACGGGCTCAGGAGACGTCCCAAGGGTCCCCAGAGTCCCCCCTCACCAGGCAAAGAGTGCTTGGTGGCAGCTCTCAGTGGGGATGGAGCCAGTGAGGTCGCAGGGAGCAGTGGGTATCGGTGCAAAGCCATCCCCACCAGAAGTCGGTGATGGTGCAAAGCCATCCCCACCAGAAGTCGGTGATGGTGCAAAGCCATCCCCACCAGAAGTCGGTGATGGTGCAAAGCCATCCCCACCAGAAGTCGGTGATGGTGCAAAGCCATCCCCACCAGAAGTCGGAGATGGTGCAAAGCCATCCCCACCAGAAGTCGGTGATGGTGCAAAGCCATCCCCACCAGAAGTTGGTAATGGTGCAAAGCCATCCCCACCAGACATTGGTGATGGTGCAAAGCCATCCCCACCAGACATCCCCAGGGAAGCAGCCAGCAGCCAGCTGGTGCCCTGCAGCAGGACGGACTCTCCCTTTCTCTCCATCTCAGCCTCCTTCAACCTGAGCTGACTGGCCACGACAAGGTCCTGCAGCCACCTCTGAACCCCACAGCTCTTTCTTAGGGTGCTGTCATGCCCAGAGACGCCCGGGATAAACCAGGGCCACAGTCCTCAGTGCCCTGGCACACCCTGGCCACCCTCCACCTCCTGGAGACCCCTGCCACCCACCCTCACCCCTTGCCTGGACTGCCCTGGCCCCAACGCAGGCTGCTCCCTCCGGCACCGGCCACCCACTTGGCCTCAGTGCCCAGCAGACACCTGCCTGGTGACAGGGTGGGACTGGGACCTGCAGAGCAGAGGGGATTGAGGGGGAGAAGTGGTGCCCATGGGGAGATGGGGCTTGTCCGACAGCATCCCTCCCTCCCTCCAGCTGCCTGCTGGAGTGGCCAGTCTTGCCCCGAGCCATCCGGTGGCTCCTTTTCCTCGCCCACGTCACAGCGACTCCAGTCTCGCGAGGTCGTTGCAGCCTGGATTTATCTCGGTAGGGAGCAAATCAAACGCTTCAAGCCATAACAGCGCATGGGGATGAGCCTGCTTCTTCTGGGAGGGATCCTCAAGGCTGGCTGGGAAACAGGGCTGGGGGATGCAGGAATTCACCTTTTCCTGGTTTTAGCACTCAGGGGAGACTGGTGAGCTCTCCACTGCTGGCGATGCCGAGACTTCATCCTCGAGCAACACCAGCAAACATCGCTCCTCCAAAACAGCTCCCTGCACCCGAGCTGCTGGGACTGTCCTGGGCTGGACTGCGGGCGGGTGGGGATGGAAAAGGGGTCCCTGCTGCCCACAACACGAGGGGACCGGCCTGCCAGCACGGTCCTCACCCATGGCCGGGACATGGCAGGGGCATGGCAGAGGCAACAGCCGATATGGGAACACGCCGGCATGGGAAAGGTTGACAGCATTTGGACCGCGGTACGCCAACGTCGACCTCCATGTGCGAACATTGGCTAATTAAGCATGCCTAATAGAGAAGTGGAGATAATTAGTGTAACAGAGACTCCAGACATCCCGCAGTTACTCAAACTAATGACACGTCCCTGAGAGATGCCAGAGAGGAGGCAGCGGAGGGGAGCGGGGTCTGGGACGTCTCCCCCGGCACCGTGCTGGGCATGGCTCACCCTGCCGAGCCTGGCCAGCCTGGCAGGGGCTGCTGCTGCGCCCAGGGGAGCATCTGGGCTTGGAGAGGGACCTTGCCTCAAGGGAAGCTGGGGACGTTCCGGTGAGAGGGAAGATGGCAAAGTTGGGAGGCTGTAAATTAAAAACCAAGGAGTCCATCTCCAAAGCAGATGGAAAATGCAATAGACAGTGCGCACAATTCGGTTTCCCAATCAAACTCTCACCTTTGGGGGAACCCCCAGCAGCTGCCTGCCCCCCCCGCCCCCCCAGCAGACCCATCCCGGGAGCTGCCTGCCAGCGGGAGCAGCCCCAGCCTGCGCCGGCCGCTGGGCTCCTTCACACTCGGCTGAGCGCACCGGAGAGTGTGCCGTGGGGAGGAAGAGGCGATTTGCTGTGGCTTCACTAACGAGCAATGATGAGAAGCGGAGGGGCTGGAGGAAATAATGGCAAGCTTCCCGTGAGCTTCCCGCAGCTATTATCCAACTAACCCTCCCAGGCACAGGCGAAGAGGTGACAAACAACCTGCAATTTCCCTGGGCACGCTCACGTCTGCAAGCGCTTCGACCGCCAGACACAGCCCCAGACCCATCCCAGCATCCCTAAACCCTGCGCTGCCGGCTCGGGGGGCATCACCCCCCACAGCTGGCGAAGCCCCCCCAGTGGGTCCCTGAGCGAGCTCCTGTGCTCCCCGGGTGGGAAGGGGAGGTGTAATGAATCACGGGCTCGTTTTCCAGCCGGTTGAGCTGCGCTGTCTCTCCGATAAACTCTCAGCCGTGAATATCGAGCGCCGGTGTGGAGGAGAGCAGGCGGGTGGGCTCGGAGGCTGCTCCCGCGGGGAGGCAGGAGGTGGCTGGGGGGAGCCGGGTGGTGGGAGCCATCCCTGGGAGCTGCAAGGAGCAACTCACGCCACCTCCCTTCTTTCGGGCTTTTTTCCTCGCTTATGGCAAAATTAAAGCCTTTCTCCCCTGCCCCAAATCCCTTTGGGGTGCACACTGAGGCAGATGAGGGAGAGCCATGATGAAGGCAGCTGGCACCCGGAGAGCAGCTGGTGTGTCCCCGAGCAGGCAGCACTGTGCAGGCAGCACCGTCCCCATGTCCCCATGCTTTTCCCAGAGGTGTGAGAGGGAATGGGCCAGCAGGGTGCCTGGAGGGGTGATGGGGACGAGAGGGCACAGCACTGCCAGGACAGGGGGACCCGAGGGGCTGCCTCTCCCATGAGCATCACAGCGTGACAGTGGGACTGTACCCATCCCTGTGGGGACACCGCTCCCCTTTGACACCAAACCAGCCAGGCCCTCAAGATGCAAAAGCATCTCCTTGTTGGAGGCTTGGATCGGGGGAGTTCAAGTTCCCTGTTTCCTTTCCAGTGGTCACTGGCTGGATGCGCTGCCTCCCATCACCGCTCCCAGGGTGGTACAACAGGGTTGGGAAGCACCAGGAGCTGCTCAGTGGGAAGATGCTCCTTCCCACGGCCGTGCAGAGGCAGGGCAGCAGGCAAATGGTTGGAAACCTTCAGCTCACAGCCTCGTTAATGCAATAAAGTTCAGAATTTTAGGAGGTCAGTGGCCCAGCCGTGGCTAAGAGACATACCCAAGCGCTCAGGGATTTTAAGGCATTACAAGGAATTTGGTTCTGCAAAATTGTATTAAGTCCCAGCTCCAGGTATGGAGAGGAGGCAACGGACAGAGCTTATCCTAGCACAGCCCCCAGCCTGATGATAATAATTAAATTATTATATTTATATATATTACTATCATTAAATGCCTAATAATCACAAGGGCTTTCAGCAAAATGGGATCTGAAAGCCTGATCCTGCAGGGAATTGATGGGATGAGGGGACACACAAGGAGCTGTTTTCCCCTGGGCAGCCGCGGGGCAGGGGCCGGGGGGTGCAGAGGAGCCTGGTGGGTACCTGCGAGCCCTCGGTGCCAGGCTGCCGCAAGAGCTTGACCGTCCGGCCACCATCGCTCCGCTGGCTCCGGCCGTCGTGCCAGGTGAGGCTGCTGCCCGGGTTCCTCTGCAGGCGGTAGCTGAGGTTCTCGGCCGAGACCGTGTGCTCCAGGAGGCTGCGGCAGAAGCTGAAGTGAGCGGCGGTGGCTGCGGAGGGAAGGGGGGGTGAGAGACGGCCACAGTGCCCCTCCACCCTGCGCTTGGGCACCCAAAAACACCTCTTCTACCCCAAAGGACCTGCCGAGCTCAACTCTATCCCCCACAGCCCAAATCTCCCCCCTCCCACTTTCCCTTCCCATTGCCAGGGAGAAAACCCATCAGCCCACAAACCCGCTGGCTGGTGCTGGGAGCCGGCAGGCGCCGATGAGATGTTTGCCCACACAAACCCCTCGCGAGTGATGCTTGTTTTGACACCCGCCTGCCGAGCAGACGTGGGGACCCGCAGCTGCTCTTCATCGCTTGGTTTTCATCTCCTGCTCGTCACCGCTGCTCTGCCGGGTGAGACGCCGGGAGGGGGCAAAGGGGAAGACGCACTTTCCAGGGACCAGGATGACATTAAACTGTCACCACCGAGGGATGGGGAGCAGATAAACCCCACCCTGGGCAGCCCGATGGAGAAGGGGACTCAGGTTGGTCGTCCCCCCCAGCACAGACCATGGTTGCCTGGGGATGGCTGCTGCCCCGCAGGCACACAAACCTGCACACCCAAGCGATGGCCAAACACACGCCAGCCCATCTACGATGGCCCATGAAGGGCCATTTACCCACGACGAGTGGTTTTTGCCCCTCACCCCTTGTATTTGAATAAGCTGGGGGTATCTGGGTTGCAATGAGGATGCAAAGCTTTCCTTTGGGAGAGGCTGAAGGGACCCAGCTGTGGTGGGAGGAGGAGGCGTGGGTATTAGGGGTTCATGCGGTCGTCTGCTCCGGATAAAAGCCAGCTGGCTCGACATAAGCAGCGCTGATCCGCAGAAGCAAAGACCAGAGCATCCCCCAGCTCACCTGCTCCCACCACATCAAGCCAGGCAAGTCATGAAACCACCGAAAGCAGAGCAGCACCCAAAGGAGATTCACCTCTGGGGATAACCCACTCCAGGAGAGCAGAAGAGCTGGAGAAAACCTGCTGCAGCTCATTTTCATCATTAGTGGGTTTTAAGAGGGAAGAGGTTTCAAAGACATCTCTCGAGCACACCTTCGTGCAAGAGGAAACAAACCAGCCGAAAGAAGTTAAAATGGAGCAGAAAACATTCGTCGATGTGTCCGTGTGTTCCAGGTTATCCGGACCACATCACACCACCTTGGTCCTTAAACACACCCAGCGACAAGCATTGCCATGGGGAAACTGAGGCAGAGGACCTGACCGGTGGCTGGGGATGCAAGGGGTTTTATTGAAAACAAACTCAAGTGAGATCCACGGAGAGGCTCGGTGTTGAGAAGAGGCAGGGCTGGCAGGGGTGGTCTCTGTGCCTGTCTCAGGTGATGGAGATGTCTCTGATGGCTTTCTATAGCCTCAGACATCCCAGACCCGGTAAGGACTGCAGCGCATTGTGCAGCCAAGGATGCCTGAGATGCTTCCACTTGTCCTGCCCCTGGCACCCCAAGCACCCAGCGCTGCCGTGGCCATGCTGGGCTACCCCCAGGCTGAAAACTGCCCATCCTGCTGGGCGCTGTGGGCAGATATGGACCTGGCAGGTCCAGAGGGGCTGGTGTCAGAGCTGTGTCCTTTGGCTGTGCCGGGGCTTCCCCAGGACTTGCTGCAGAAAGGCTCAGTTAGGGAGCGGCGGGGAGCAGGGGTCTGGCCAGCATCGGGACTTATATCCATAGGGGACTACAGAGCATCTGCCACCAGCAGCAGGACATGGGCATCTACGCTCCCTCTGCAAACACGGCTGGAGGCAAGAGAGCCGGAGCGAGAGCAGATGGGAGACAGGGGGGAAAGACGAAGGGAAAAACAAACTGAGAAGAAAGGCAGGGCTGGGAACACCAGTGGCACCGCTCCCGTCGGGGACAGACAGCTGCCGCCCCGGAGCCCAGAGCCCCTGGCAGCTCCCCTGGCAGCTCCTCTGCAGCCTCCCGCTCCCCCGGACCTTGTGTCCCAACTTTCCCATTGCCCGGCAGCACTTGCCATGGGTGAGGGGAGGGGGTGCTGAGCCAGGGCACGCTTTTTGGAGCAAGGGAAGGACAGCAGCAGCCCGTGGGCCGGCTCCATGCAGGGACACGGGGGTGGCCTCCGACACGGGCTCTCTTCTCCTTCCCGTGCCCTACACAGGAGCAGCCACAGCAACGCCACAATCGCCCAGCCACCCTCCATCCCCTCCGCTCCTCTTTCTGCTGAGCCGGAGGCTGTGCCCACCAGCCGGGGATGTACATGCAGCATTCCACCCCCAATCCTGCCGGCCCCGCAGCCCCCCCAGCTGTGCCCTGCAGCCCGCTGGCCGTGTCCTGCAGCCCCCCTCACCTGGCTCCGGTGCACCCTGCGAGCTGCGGATGGTGGAGACGCAGCAGAGGGATGGCCGGCCCTGCTGCATCTCGGCGGGAGGAGGGATGCGTGCGAGCGCTCGGCAGCACCGGCTGTCACGAGTGCAGCTCCATCCCTGCCTCCCCTCATACCTCGTCCACACCTGACTGACTCCCCCGATCGCCTCCCTCCTGCTGCCGATAAATGGTGGCCGCACGCTCGCCCCAGCTCCGGTGCCCGGCAGCCCCCAGCCAGCCTCGCACAGTGAGGGGGGGCTGAATTACAACCCCTCCCCGCTGCCCTGTGGGCGTTTGATCCGGAGAGATGCTTGGTGCTTTCCCTGCCTGCTCCCGCCTAATCCCGCGGCAGGGCCAGCTGGCACCAGGATGGATGGGAAGCCTGGGGGGCTACCACAGGGGACACCGGACTCGCTGGGCATCAAAGCCCATGGCAAGGTCATGCATGGCAGCACTGGGGTCACCGGTGGCTTGGGATGTTCGGGATGCAGGAGGAAAAGAAGAGGGAGCGCGGTGATGAGCATCCTTCCCAGGCATGTTCTACTCCTGCACCCGGCCAAAGCTGTCACAGTTATGGCCGTGTCTGGGGACCGGGCAGAAGGGGGGTGCCCGCAGCCGGCAGCGTGGGTCGGTGAGCAAACACTGTGCTGAACCTTGAAATGGGGCTGCAGGAGCCTTTGGGCTGGCTGAGCCTGAGCTGGAGCAAAGAGGGGCTAGCTCACCTCTGGTCCCCAAATGGCCGCTCCGTCCCCATCTTTCCAGGTCCCCATGAGCTGGGTCCATGTCCCTGTGCCTCGTCTGGCAGCCCCGTGCGATGGACACCCCACCACCTGCTCGTGGGCTGGGGAATCGTTGCTGGCTCTTTTTCTCTCGGCGGCTCTTTGATCCATTTTGGGCACCTCTCCAGCCACACAGGACAGGTGGAGGGGGAGGCCAGGGGGTGGGTCACTGCAGGGGGACCAGCAGCCGCCGGCCCCGGGCAGTGGGACAGGGTCTGGAGCAGCGGCAGGGACAGAGACTGCTCCCTCCCTTTGCCCAGCGCGCCGCCACTCCCTTTCCTTCTCCAGACACTTTTATGGCTGGTGAAACGTGAGTGCTGGAGAGGCTCAGAGCAGCAGCAGTCACTGCTGGGGAGAGGGATGGGAAACCTCCCGGGAATGGAGATCTTGGGGCAGAACGTGGCAGCAGGCACCGGTAAAAGCATCCCCAGGTTGGTCCCGAGGTGGGCACGGGCTGATTGCTACCAGCAAACCGGCTTCGAGCTGACTTCCCACAGGCGCTGCCTGCTTGCAGGTGTCTGGGACCTGCCCTGCGGGAAGTGGAGGCAGGCAGCTAAGCCGCAGGAGGAACCGGCAGGAGCATGGAGAGGAGAGCCCAGCACCTGGACAGGCAACGGACTGCCTGCATCCGGCTCCTTTGCCACCGCTTCCCAGCATGGCCTTGGACACCTCCCCGTGTCCCTGGTGCCGTCGCACGTGCGGGTGTCCCACAGACCTGCCCTCCCGCTGGGGACATGTCTGCAGGCAGCTGCTGCGGGGGACAGCCAGGCTTCCTGAGGTCAGTCAGACTTTCCGGGATTAACAGCAGGCCCTGGGAGAAGCTTGGAACAAGCTTTGCAAGGAACAAAATCCCTTTGTCGATTTGTCTGGCTCCCAGTGTCTGGGAGGGAAAGCGACATTTAGCACCAAATGGGGCGAGACATTTGCCAAGAGTCCGAGAGGGATTTGCGGGGAGCTGGTCATCCCTCTCGTGTTCCTCCAGGCAGGTGAAGGGTGGAAGAGACCAGAACTCTCCAGGGACTCCTAGGATGGGAAATCCACTCTGCTCACGGAGCGGCTTTGCGAGGGACTCATCTGGCTTTCAGCAGCATCTGCATGAGCCACGAGCCCGGCTGGCATTGCCGTAGCCCTGATCCCCTCTGTCCCTTCCACGTGGCTTCACCCTGGTGCAGGGCAGAGCTGCTGCTGGCACTGGTGGAGCCCCTGGGCAGACAGTGATGCTCTCTGGGACCCCTCAACGCATGTAATCTTCGAAGCCGTACCCACAGGATGTCCTTATGGACCAGACCCTGCCCTGAGCCGTTCCCTAAGACCTGCTGGTCCCGAGGAGGACGAGACCACATTCAGAGAGGACTGACACCCCCTCAAGCCTCTCCAGGTTCCCCTGGGGAGTACTTGGCCCAGGCTCTGGCCGCGATGAGCGGTGCCACAGTGTTTCCCTCCGAATTCTCTGCTCGCGGAGGTGAGGTGGGAGCCCTGTGCAGGGATGGAGCTCAGGCCAGTGGCTGCTCACCACTGGTGCCTCCCAAGGAAGGAGGAGGAAGGGAACAAAAGGCAGATGCCCTTTCCGTCCTCCCGGTGCAGCAGGGTGCCCGGGGTGCACACTCACACGGGGGGAGCGGGCATGGGCACTGCCTGTCTGCCTGCGCGGAGGGGAGAGCGCGGGGACACAGCCTTTGCAGGGACTGCGTGTGTCTTTGGGGGTGTCTGTGCTCCTGAGCCCCTCGTGGGTACTGCCAGGAGGTCCCCGAGCACCCCAGGACAAGGGATCTTTGTAGGGTTGGGCACCCAAGAGAGCGTGGGGTGAGGGCAGCAGGCAGGACCTCGGGGTGTCTCTGGGCAGGGCAGGGTCTCCTGGCAGGAGGGACACCCCTGCCTGCAGCGAGCCCCCTTCCACCTCCACACGCTCTTCCTGGGGGTCCTGCTCCCCCTGTCCCGCTCTGCCCTCACACCTGCACCCCCTCCCTCCAGCCAAATTTCCCAGTCCATTTCACTGCTACCCTGTAATACTGGGGGTAAGGAATGGGGACAGACCCTCTCCGGCATGTTGAGGGCAGCAAAGGGGGATGTGGAGGGGCAGACCCCCGGGATGGAGGGGGCAGCACGGGGCGGGGAAGGAGGGGCAGACCCCCGGGATGGNCCCCGGAGGCCACCGGGTATCATCCCCCACGGGATCCCTGCCCGGGCCACCGGGCATCATCTCCCCCCGGAGGCCACCGGGTATCATCCCCCACGGGATCCCTGCCCGGGCCACCGGGCATCATCTCCCCCCGGAGGCCACCGGGTATCATCCCCCACGGGATCCCTGCCCGGGCCACCGGGCATCATCTCCCCCCGGAGGCCACCGGGTATCATCCCCCACGGGATCCCTGCCCGGGCCACCGGGCATCATCTCCCCCCGGAGGCCACCGGGTATCATCCCCCACGGGATCCCTGCCCGGGCCACCGGGCATCATCTCCCCCCGGAGGCCACCGGGTATCATCCCCCACGGGATCCCTGCCCGGGCCACCGGGCATCATCTCCCCCCGGAGGCCACCGGGTATCATCCCCCACGGGATCCCTGCCCGGGCCACCGGGCATCATCTCCCCCCGGAGGCCACCGGGTATCATCCCCCACGGGATCCCTGCCCGGGCCACCGGGCATCATCTCCCCCCGGAGGCCACCGGGCATCATCCCCCCCCCGGGATCCCTGCCCGGAGGCCACCGGGCATAACGCCCAGATCCCTCCCCAGCCGAGGGGACAGGTCCTGGGGACACCAAGGTGCAGTGGGCACCGTGACCAGGTTTTTGCTCATCTTTGCGGCGGGCACAGAGCAGAAAACAATGCCTGGTTGGTCCCTCTTCCCCAAATATCCTCTCTCCTCCACACCTGCGGCTCCCCGGATGGGTGCCAGCGGGGCGGGCGAGGGAGGGTGCTCATCCCCGTGTGGACAACATGGGCTCTGGTAGGTGGCCACAGCGTGAGCGGGCACCTGGCAAACCTCGCTGGAGCACGGTGTCCTGGCACAGAGCAGAATGGTGTCACCAGCACCCATCGCTCCCCTGGGATGGCAACCCCACGAGTATTTTTGGAGGTGCCTGCCTTCAGCTATGGCACCTAACTCCCAGCCAGGGACCGTCACTGTCAGCCTGTGCAGCCACAGAGGGGCTGGGGGTCTGGCTGTGATCCCTGTGGTTATCTCATGCTGGGGTGGGACAGGGACAGGGACACCCCTGGGTGCCCAGGACAAGGACAAGCGGGTGCCATGCCATGATGCTTCACCTTTGCGAGGCGCTCCTCATCACAGACCGACCGCAGCACTGGGCAACACCCTCAACCTTGTTTTAAGAGGCGGAAAACTCAGGCTTGGATGATGCTGCTTCTAAAACCACGCTCCTTTCTTAGCAGACGGCTCCTGTGGTGATCAACTGCCGTGGGCTGGAGCTGTGAAGGTGCAGGGGTAGCAGTGACCTTGCGCGTGGCCTCGTGCCAGGGGTTGTGTGGCTGTTCACAGCGCTAGTATAGCTATGGCATAAACCTCACTCAGATACAGGCTATGCAACCTTCTGCGTGTGTGCAGCACTTGTAAAAATTAAACTCAGCTCCTCAAATCAATACAAGATTCCCCAAATTTTGAATGCTCACTCAGGAGCTGCTTTGGATGGGGCTCAAGCCCCTGGCCAGGCTCAGCTCCGTGCCATGAGCTGGCCGGGGCTGCCGTGCTGGGCGAGCCAACCGTGCTGCCTTGTGGGGACACTGGGTCACAAACCACGCGTGGAGCCTGCAAACGGTCTACTGCTAAAATAGCCCCCCAGCCCTCGTGTTAGCCTTCCTCCTCCTACTGCTGCAAGACAGCCGTCAGGGCAATATTGCTCATTGCAGGCATCCAACTCTGTCAAATAAAGAAAGAACGTATTTTCCATTAGTTTGGAATTCCCAATTCTCCCTCAGTCTCTGTCTACACATGGAGCTTTCAAGCCGTGGCAGAAATCTTCCAAGAGAAATATGGTTAAAGACGGGCCTTGGCAGGAAAAGGCTAATGTCGCTAGAAAAATGTGTGCAGATTACGCCAAGCTGTTATTAAAAATAAGTGCTGCACTGTTCCCAGCCTTTGCTTTCCCTGTTTTTTCTGGTAGTAATTGCACTTCTCCAGGAAAGGTTTCGTGTGTCCGGGGGAAAGAATTTTCTTTCCTCATCATCATCTGCAAACAGGTCCTGTGCCAACCTGACATCCTGATGATGCCCAGTGATGCTGTGGTGGGGTCTGGGTGCACAGGGAAGCCCAGACTGCTCAACCCCCTGGAATTCCAGAGGATTTTTGGAAAAACCTCAAGCCTCAGGGGCTGACCAGGGAGGACAGGGGAGATGGCATGGTCCTAGGCACCCCCGCACCCGCTCCACACTCCTGTTACAGCAGCCAGCATCATTCGTGGGTTATCGACTCAATCCCTCCCAAGCCAGAGCATCACTTAATCCGCCCCAGCTACTCTGTCTTGGGTTTTGGTCTGTCTTTGGGTCTTTTAATACCTGACTGAGGGTTTTCTGCAGTTAAACAGGAGTTAAATAACAGGAGGGAAAAGCCCGTGCCTTGAACTCAAACCCAGAATATAGCTCGGGAAGCTCAAAGCACCGGTCAGGGGCCCCTTTCCTTCAGGAATTGGTGGGGTGGGAAGGGAACAAGCTGGGAGCACCGGCTCCAGCAAGCTCTGGACCTAGATGTTTCCCCTCCACATGCATATGGATTTGGGTAGGGAGAGCACCAATGTCACCGTGGGCCCCGGCCCTCCCCTCCGCCAGCCTCCGGAGCGGGTACAAGGATGGGATGATTCAGCACGTTCGTTTATCTGAGAATAAAGGAAGTAATTAAACATCAGCTTTCCTCCCGCTGCAGCCCTGTGAGGATGAGAGGGAGGAGATAAAAAGCCTTCAGACGGAAGTTATTTGTCTAAGCAGAAAAGTGGCTAATTTCTCTCTTGCTTTGCTTGTCTGCTTGTTAATGAAAACCGCTCGTCAGCAGGAAAAGGGAGCACCCAGCGAGGGGGGAGGAACCGTATCGTCCATCGGTGGCTGGGCAGGTGGCCGTCGGTGGCCTTGGGACATCCCATTGCCGTCAGGATGTCACCTTCGCCTTCGCAAAGCCCCCCGTCACATCTGGGCACATCTGGGGGCTGCGGATGCAGCTGGGTGTCGGGGAGCCCCCCCTCGCTGCAGTCCCACGGGCTGGGGACCGGCGCTCGCAAGCTGAGCGCCACAGAGGGGTTTTCCCGATTCCCCCCATGAATTTTGGTGCAAAGAGTTTAAAATGAGTTTGTGAAGGCACTTGCAGGGAGACAGAATAGAAAACAGCTTCCTGCCTGAAGCCTCCTGCCTGGCGCAGGGTGATGGATGGCGCTTAGCTTGGCCGGGCATGGAAATATTTAGTGTTATGAAAATCTCTCCCTGAATATAATTTATTTTCACGCTGATAATAAAGCACCAACCCGCATTGCTGCAGGGTGGGGGTCGCTTCAGGCGGCACCGAAGCCCCGGTGTACAAAGCCCAGGTGGTACCCGCGGTCTCCTTTCATCCCTGGCCGTGCAGGGCACCCTCTCGCTGCTCGCAGCGCGAGAACTGCACCTTCCCGAGGAGGGTGATTTATCAGCAGAGGATGTCTGGGGCATCGCTCCCTGTTTTCTGCTCCCTGGGACACGAGGAGGGGGCTTGAGACTATGGAAGCTCTTTCATGTGAAGGTTTATATAGACATATTTCTGATTGGATTTTGGCAGGCCACGGCTATTTTCAAGGCAGGCTGTAATTATTTGAGAGCGTAGCCTCCTTTCTCTCAGCACAGAGGGTTTTTTTTAATATTGTTTCCCGAAATGAAATTGTGAATTTGCAACTTAATCCAATGAGAGGACACACGCGATGCCATCATCTGCAAGGGCACAGCGAGGCACCGTGATTCACGTTTCCCAGCTTCGTAATCAATTCACAGCAAGAATAAATAAGGCAAAGAAACATTTTAATTCTTTCCAGTAAGAAAAACGAAAAAAAAAGTATGTATATTCTAAGAAGCTGCTCATGGATATTTTGTGAGCTGGGTAGGTTTCGCTGGTCCTGCCGTATCTCAGCCCACCCCTGCAGAGATGCTGAGCTCGGCGGAGATGCAGCCGGACGCAGGGCAGCCCGTGCATCGTCTTGGCACGGCCGAGTGTCCCGGCAAACCCGGGGCTGTGGCAGAGGAGGGTGGTCGGACTCTGTCCTCAGGCTTTTTCTCTCCCAGCTGAAACTTGATGAAATTGCCCATCGTCTTGGGGGATCTTTTTAAAATGTGTTGCAATATTAATTTTTTTTGGCCAAAATCGTATCTTTCAGCTCTATCTGCTCTCCATTAGGTAATTGAAGCCCGAGCAGGTCGGATCCTGCCCTCCTCACCAGGGATATCCCCCACAGGCTGGGCATCGCCACCACCCCAGCGCTGCGCTTGTTGTTTCAGTGCCCAGAACAGGCACAAAGGAAAACCATCACCTGGGAAAGGTTTTCCAGCATCTAGCTGCTAACCAGCGTGAGCAAGTTAATGACCGTACCACGGTCTCGTTACATCTTAGCAGCCTGAAGTCCTTAGTTTTCTTCAAGCCCAATTTCAGGGCTCGCTAGCTGTATTCAATCGCTTACAGAATCCGATTTACTATTTACGTTGCAAGGTACAGCCGGGCTTGAATTGATTTGCCGTGCTCTGATTGCCACTGCATGCTGGCGTGGGATCTGGAAACTGGTCGCTCATGCAGTCAGGCTGCAAATTCAGGGATTCAACAGTTAGGGAGTGCCAGGCTTAAAACTGCCCGTGTATCCCGGTGCTCTTGTGTTCTGCTGCCGCCTTTGGTCGCATCTTGCGGGATGCAGGGAGGGCTGGGCCTGGGGGATGCAGCGGGATGGATTAGCTGGTGTCCCCCACAAGGGTTGTCACCCCATTGCTGCGGGGGAGATGAGGCGATTGCAATGTGTCACCCCTTGTTTAAGCAGCCCGGGTCTGGGGAGTGGGAGGGGGCAAAGTGACATTGGTTTTTTGGAAGGAGCCGTGGACAGAAGCACAGAGCAGATGGGGACAGCAGAACCGATGTGAAATAACAGAATTGGGAAATCACTGGGAGCCCTGGTGTTTTGGGGGATGCTTGGCAGGCCTTCACTTCCACCATCACCTTCACCTTCACCTTCCCCTTCACCATCATCTTCACTTTCACGATCACCTTCACCTTCACCATCACCTTCACCTTCATCTTCCCCTTCCCCACCACCGTCACCTTCACCTTCACCATCACCATCACCTTCATCTTCATTCCTTACCCTGCCCGTGGTCAGAGCTTGCAGTGCCTCGGGTGGCAGGATGAGCAAAATCCCCCCAAACCCGAGCCCGTTGCTCCCGGGCAATGGAGACCAGAGGCAGCAGGAGCTCGGGTAGGTTTACTGATGGCTGAGCCGTTGGAGATGGGCCAGGACTGGGCTCCAGCACGGTGGACCGGTAAGCACGGGCATGCTGCCCTTGGCATGGGGACCCTCTGCACCCGCCTCATCCACCTGTCCAAAGCACCAGGCACTTTGGGGAACGTTAGTCCATCTCCAAGAGCTCTTGACTTCAGACATCCCTGGATTAAAAGGTGATTTTAACGAATGTCATTCGGGTAGCATCATTAGCATGCGCGCCCTTGAGCTTTCTCCCACGTGGGGATTATTCCCAGCAAAACTCCGGCTGATGCCAGCTCCGCTCTCTCGATTGCCAAGGGTGCGAGCTCCATGTTGAAGAACCTTTAGCAGCCTCTACTAATTGTCTCTGAGATCTAAGATGACTTCGGGGGGAGACATTCAAAGGCACCTCGCTCCCTCCCAGCTGTGGTGGGAGTTTGGCACTTGCCTGCTGCCGGCTCCGGTGAAGCTCCCCGCCGTGCATTGGTGCTCGGCCTGGCACATGGAGAGGAACAGATGCTGCAGACGCATCCTCGGGGCCCCTCTGCATCGTTGCATGGGACTAATTAAAATTTCAGGAAGTATATTTACCTAATGCGGAGTCGATTTCGCTAAGTAGGACATCCTGTCTTCAGAGGATTTCACGGCACAGGGTGATAATCAAGTGAGAACAGGCTCCAAAAGTGTTAATTTAGTAGCTGAGCCGACAGGGATTAAAAACAAGCTCCTGTTTTAGTCTGTTCTCACACTTCCACATCTGAAATCCAAGTAATCATCCCATTCGGGAGCACAAAGCAGAGGCACCTCCGCCCAGCAAGCACCGCGCCAGCCGCAGGTGCAAATGTGTCTGGGGCTGTGGTGGCCGAATTCTGGCTCTTTTACTTCCCAGAGCTCGGCTGAGGAGCTTGCACTGCTCCGGGTACCCCCCGGTACTGCCGGGTACCCCAGGGATGCCCCATCCCCGTGCATGGCACCGGCACTGGCACACGGGCAGGTGATGCCGGCATGGGGCTGGGTTGCTGCTCCGGGCTCGCAGGCAGGGGTTTTGCAGGCAGGCACAGGGAAACGGTGCTTGGGAATGAGCACCCGTTGATCCGGCCCCGCGGCCGCGTTCTTGCCGCGCTATGTGATATTTAAAAAAGTGAATTTCCAGCCTCGGGAGAGCCCTGGGGTTTGTTTTCCTGTTGTCCTGGGAGAAGTTGCAGCCGCCTCCGCTCTCCCCAGGGACACAGAGGTGGCTTTGTGCGAGCGAGGGGGGCCGCAGCGACCCCTCCACAGCAGCCCCGGCCACCGGCTGGGCAGCTCCTCCCTCGGCCCCGGGCCAGATCCTGAGCTTCCCGGCCCCCAGCAGGATCCGCAGTAAATGAGCTCAGCCTCCCTCTCCCATCTAAGTGATTATTTTTCGCTTTCAAGCCTTTGTGAGCGATTATGTGCATGTCCGTGCCGACGTGCCCAGCATCCCCTGCTCACCCTCGCTTTTCTTAGCAAGGCGTGCGGAAACCGAGCTCGGAAAGTCCCGAACCAGAAGCGGGGTGACTCTGTGCATCCAGGAGACAGGAGCGACCAACAGTGGCTGCTGCTGGTGGCTCCATTCCCCTGGGGTTTTACTCCCCATCCACAGAAATGCCGTTGAGGAGATGAGATGTGCTGTGCCGACACGCAGACCCGGCAGCAGGTCCATGCGGGTGGCACGTCATATTTGCACGTTTAACAGGTGCCATTACCCCTTTGCCCCTTCAGATTTTCTTGCACCAGGGAGAAAGCATCTCCTCCCTGCTTCTCCCCCGTTTCAAGGTGTTTTTGTGGGGCAGAGGGATGTCGGCAGCACGCGCATCGCAGACATCCTGCTCCTTCCCACCCCGGCACTGCGGGGACCAGCCATGTCTCACTTGACACCCACAGCCACTTTGCTGTGACCCGAGGAGGAGCTCAGGGCTTTCTCCTCTCCCTGGATTCCCACCCCACCACCCCCCGGTTGCATGAATCAGAATAATGGCTGGTTAATAACCCCGCGGGGCTTTCGGCCACCTTCCTGCAGCAGCCCGGTGCCGGGGCTTGGGTAGCAAAGAGGAACCCCTGGTGAAACCCATGGGGGCATCCAAAGAGCAAGACCTAGGCTGATGAGGATGCTCAAGGACCGGATCCTAAACCGCTCATCCCTGCCACGCTCCCACACTGTTGGAAGATCAAACCAGAGCTCCCAGTGCCTCCGGTGCACAGGGTCAGCAGGATGCGCAGCCGGTGCCCGGCTGCTGGCTCTCTCCTGTACTTGCCAGTACATAACAAACCCCGGGTCCATGCAGAGAGATGATTAAAAATCATTTACGATTGATTTTACTCAACCTATAAATTATTCTGAGTTTTCTCCTCGGTTGGAGCGTGCCTGTGCTGTGAACGCCAGCCAGCTGTGGGAGAGGGGAAACCTTCCTGCATATGGAGAGGCTGGATTTTCGCTGGCGTTGTGTAAAGAAAGAAGATTGACAGCCCTAACACCAGCCCCGTGCTGGGGTGACCCTGCTGCCATCCCTCACCTCAGCTCTGTTTTTCAGGAAATCCCCCCAAAAGTGAAATTCTTGCAGTTTTCATGGCCTCAGAAGAGACCGAGCGTTTCCCTGCTCTCCCCTTCCTTGCCGCAACTTCTCCCCTCCGGTCCGGGAGGTTCCCGGCAGGACGGGCTCCCTTCGCCCCCATCCCCTGGCAGGGACAGGGATTTATCCACCCCCCAGTGAAGATCCACTGGGTTTCACCCGGTGCTCGATGACATGGGATGTGCTGGAGCACGGATGCAGCATAAAATTGCTTGGGATCTATAGAGGAGACTAGATTTGCTGGGACAGCGATATCTTTTATTAGCCCCACCATAAAAGCCGCAAGAGCTGGTGAGAGCTGACGGGCCCTTCTCCTGGGGCCAAATCCTGCCCCAGCGGGGAAATGGTTCCCTGCTGCATGGTTGCCTGGAGGGGCTTTGCAAAGCTGGAGATGCCGGAATTCCCTGTAGTGGGGAGCGTTTGCAGAACAGCCTCAGTGGGGTTGGGGATTTGGGGGGTCCCGCACTCCTCTCTGGTGCTGAAGGTGATCCCGTGGGCTCTGCCCTTGCTCCAGGGTGCCCGGCCAGGAGAGCTGGGACACTGCAGCCTCCCACCCCTCCCCGTCACCTCAACTGTTTGGCAAAAGTAATTTTTTTTTTTTTTTTTTTTTTCACAAAACTTTCTAGATCCTGAATGGACAAAGGCATCTAATCTCTAGCGAAGGACAGAGCACACAACTGCTCCTAATATTTCATTTTGCAGACAGATGCCTGCTCACCCAAATGCCCGTCTTTCTTCACTCACTAACACTGGCAGCCTGTGTCATGATTGCCCTGCCTTTTCTTGCTTTTCAGACGTTTTCTGTTTAACTTGGGCACCTGAAGTGGGTGCTATTGATTTTGTCTATGGAACATTCNAAGTTATTTTTTTTTTTTTTTTTTCTCCAGCAAAACCCAAAAATAGATTGATGGGAAGCGGCTGGGGGCTGGGTTGCCATTAGTATGCAAAATGGGGCTATTTATCTTCCCCGCAGCTGGTTTCTGCTCTAAGGTTTGGAGCTCGGAAACCTGGCAGGGGCTGGCAGCGGGAGGCAGGGCTGGGTGCTGGGAGGGGGCTGCGGGAAGGGACAGCCCCCAAACCGGCCCCAGTCCCTTCGCGCGCCCCTCTCGCTCCCCCTTTCCCTTGTGATCCGTGACCCTGAGCCTCTCCCAAGGGACAAGGACCCTTTGGCTCTCCGTTACAGTCAGGCACCGACCTCAGGGTCTCCCGGAAACTTTGCAAACGGCAGCTAATTAATCCCGACACCCCTGGTGTGGGTGGGCAAGAGAAACCTCCTTGGTGCTGCTGGCTGGGGAAACTGAGGCAGGAGCACTTGGGATGTTCTCCAGTCCCCTGGGAGGATGGATGGTGCAGGCAAAGGGGTGGCTGCACCCCAAGGGGACAAATACCTGCACCCCGAGGGGCTGGACCTGTCCCCCCCTGTCCCCACGGGATGCCTCAACCCCTCGGCACGGCTGTCCCCGCTGCTGCCATGTGGCAAAACTGGGGGTGAGAGATCCCCGGGCCGGCGAAGCAACGAGCACAAAAACCGGCTCCTGCTCACGGAGACAATTTGTCTCGGAAATCCTTAGTGGGTGGGAAGCAGGGGGGAGGGAGGGGAAAGCAAGGCTCGCACCTTGCAGCCCTGCAAGTGACGGCCGGGGAGGGACGAAGGTGAGCAGCGCCGGGGGCTTCATCTCACTCCGGGCCCTGTTGGGATGTTCCCGGCCCCTTTTCCCCTTTTTCCCCCTGGTCTGGCTGGGGGTTGCTAAATATGGGGTGTTGGCTTCGCTCCCCAGCAGAGACACTCACCTCCTGGGGCTGTTCTAAGCCATCCTCAGTAACTACTTGTTTCCTAAAAATAATTGCTATAAATTTTAAATGGCGTGATAATGCAGCTTCAGCATCCTCATCATCCCCATCATCCCCACCAATCTCATCATCCCCATCAACCCCATCATCGTCATCATTGCCATCATCCCCACCAACCCCATCAACCCCATCAACTCCATCATCCCCATCATCCCCATCATCCCCACCAACCTCATCATCCCTATCAACCCCATCATCCCNCATCCCCATCCTCATCCCTGCCACCCCCACCCCCGGCAGACCCCCCCGCAGGCAGAGCCCCATCAGACCAAGGCACCGCTGGCTGTACACGAATGGCGCACCATCTGCTCCGTTAATTACAAATGTGAAAGGAGAAGGATCGTGTTTGTAATTAATCAGCAAAAAGATCCCAGTTGTTTAATGCCCATGCAGGCTTTTTTCCAGGCGTGGCATGGGTCGGCAAGGGTTTTCTTGGCTGTTGGAGGGAAATTAGGAGGGAAATGGGTGGTGCAGGGGCTGGTGCACCCAGCAGTGTCCACACACGTGTCCGCC
>VYXH01001393.1:91187-104380 GCA_013397275.1 Burhinus bistriatus | reverse complement strand
CCCGCCCTCCTCGCCGTGCCCCAGGCCGCCCCCGCGCCCCCGTTGGTGCCTGGCTGGGTGGCCGTGCCCCCTCCATCCCCGTCCCCTCGGGGCAGGCCGCGGGCGGCCTGCTCGGCTTTTCGAAGCGTTATCGCCACGAAATGGTTGGCGTCTCCTTTTGAGATGGGCGGTTTTGTGTTTAAATGCGGACCCGGTACCGGGGATAAGTTCCTGGGTGCTTTAGCCGCCGCTGGCTGGGAGGGGATTGCGACCCTCGGGGTTTCCCAACTGCGTGTGTGTGTGTGTGTGGGGGGTCCCCGTTAAAAACCACCAGAAGTGGGTGCGTGTGTGCTGGGAGCGGTGAGAGGCAGGTTTCGGTGGCCCTTTGCTGGGTGTGAGTGATGTTTGCCCTCCGTTGCCCTGTTGGTGCCTTTGCGCTGGGGTTGTTCTGGTGGCTCTGCCCTGGGAAAGGCCGGCCGGTTGCGTGTGGGGTTGCTGAGGAGCCCAAGTCCCCCAGACCCCCACCCCATAGTGCCCTACAGCCTGCGGGAGCAGGTTGGTTGGTGTGTCCCACTGAGAGACACGCAGTTTAGAAGGGAGAGATCTCTTAGTGCAAGGTGGATGGTAGAGCAGTGAGCCGGGCGATTGCAGTGTCTTTGTGGATAAAGTTCTCCCTATAAAAGGATGCGGTTTTTCCCCCAGCCTTTATGAATGATAGGGATGGGAACTGGTCGATGCCATTCTTGTACAGAATGATATTGTCTGCTGTAAGTAATAATTTTGACAGAGTGCCTGTGTCACAAACGACGGGGTTGCAGCGTGCTAAATAGCTGCTACTGGTTTCTCAACACAGAGCCACAGGTTTCACCACCCGCTCTGATATTGGCCCTGCACGTGATGCCAATGACCCTGTGGATGATCGTCATGCTCCGCCAGGGAAGAGAACTGTCGGGGATCAAATGAAGAAGAATCAGACGGCTGATGATGACGACGAAGATTTGAATGACACCAATTATGACGAGGTGATGAGACTTTCATCATCCTGGAGATGTTTTTCCTCAAGTGGAAGAGGAGCCCTTTAGCTCCCTGCTCTCTTGCTGTGAAACCTTGTATTAGCTGAGGTTTCAAGGCCAGAATTCCCTGTAGTTTACTAGCAGCACTGCCTTTTTTTCTGGTTTTTTTTTTTTTTTTTTTTTATTGATACTNGTAGACATGAGCATTCATGTTAAAGCTTCCAGATTGGAAATTAACCACGTCCTTTTTTTTTTTTTTTTTTTTTTTTTTTTTTTTAATGAGACCTCATTATACATAATGGTGTAGTCCTTGCAGATTTTTGTTGTGGTGTTGGCCCATGTATTGTGGTTTAATTATCTATACAGAGCCCTGAGAGTCTTAGGAGGAGATCCATAAATAAAAGATTAGTTTAAGTACTTTGGGAGATGTATTTTTTCATTCTGCAGAAATGAAATCTACGCTCTTGTGCTTTGACGTATATTTGTCTTTATGTGGCCTGTGTAGTCTCTTGTGTTTAAATCCCACTTTGGTTAGTTAAATGTTGTGTTGTTCTTTTTGTTTGCTTTCAGTAGTTTAAGAAAATAAGAGTGGTTAGTGGAAGAGAATGGCCTTTCTATACTGGGATCTCATTTATTGCTTAATAGAAGCAATTTTGAAAGAGAAGCAATTTTGAAGCAGTTTTGCTTTTGAAATGGTGTGGGAGAGTAAACACTTGGGGTGGTAGAAGAAAGCTGCTTTTATTTAGGGATGTGTTAGTCTGATGTAATGTTGTTAGAAATAGCGTGCTCATACATTTTCGTTGTTCTGGGTGACTGTTGGCTGTAGCAGGAACATAACAGGAGGTTTAAACTAAGGATACTGCTTTTATTTTATTTTTTCCTTTTTTTTTTTTTTTTTCTCTCTCTCTTAATTCTTAGTTCAATGGTTATGCTGGGAGCCTGTTCTCAAGTGGTCCCTATGAAAAAGATGATGAGGAAGCAGATGCTATTTATGCAGCTTTGGATAAGAGGATGGATGAACGCAGAAAAGAAAGAAGGTAGGATAAATTACAAGTGACGTGAAGTGTTTTCCAGTTAGTTTGTATTTTAGAGTTTTCCCCTAACCTCTTCCATTTTCCAGTTCAGATTTTCTCCTTGTCTACTGGGTATGTTTTGAGATGTGTACGCAGTTTTTGTTTGTTTTGATGCCGTACCTTTGACCCTGTGGCTCCAGGTTTTAAGGCTGAATGGGTATTTTGCACAGCTTGCTCTGAGAGTTGATGTGGTTGAATTGCTTCGCTGTAGTTAATTAAGTTTCACTGTAGTTCATTAAGATTATGTGGGGAAATGCCGAGTGACTGGTTTTGACACATCACATACTGCACAGTGCACTGGAAATTGTTGGAAAAGTCATGTACTACAGGTGTCTTCTAAACTGGTGAGTGTTGTTTAACTCATTAACGTCACTACCTGGTCTACAGGTATGAGGATGTTAAAGACTGAAGTTTGCTTGGTTGGAGGTGTCTGTTTTCACACTATAATATTTTCTTATTTGATAAGACATCTCTCTCACAATGTTGATAATCTAAGCTTGGAGAAAATGCCTTTTTTTTAATGCCTTAGCTCTGATCAAACACATTTTTCTGTAATATCAACACTTTGTTTAAAGACTTACTGAGTGTTACTTTGAGCATAACCTCAGTACTCCTTTTCCTAAGGGAACAACGAGAAAAAGAGGAAATCGAAAAATACCGTATGGAGCGACCCAAAATCCAGCAGCAGTTCTCAGACTTGAAAGTAAGGAAAAAATGTCTGAAATGTGGCTTTTATCTTTACCATGTGTGAGGGGTGGATATGTGTTCTGCATTTGTTTGCTCAGATTTTGTGTGTTAGCAAACAAGTACTTCCTTATCCTCCAGATGAGAATGACTTTGTGTTGGAAAATTAAGTAAATGAATACGAAGCTGGCAGCTACTGGTGCAGAACCTCGTCTTGGTTTGAAGCTCTCTCAAGTACTGCAGTATAATTTTCAGTCAGTTGCGGCTGCACAGTTACAGACAGCATAATTGGTAGTGCTGATTTAAATCAGAGGGGTGATGGAATCTGCAGTACGTGATAAAGCAATGTTGTCTCTACTGACAGCGGCATTCAGAGTTGCACTCAGTTGATGGAAGTGGGTGTTTGTAAGCTAGTTTGTAGGGATATGGGAGAATACAGTGATTCTGCCTGTTGAGCGGTTTTCTTGTGGATACAGAAGCTAGTGAAATTTGTGCAAATTTTGATACTAGGCTTTGGGTTTGTGCTTTATTGTGACTTCACGTCAGTTCTTGAGAAGGTGCTACGCTTCGGTCTTTGAGGGGCTGATAACTTGTCAGCATTGAAATAGTAGTTGAGCAGGATGTCCTGACTCTATCTTATTTAAATAAAATGTATTGTTTAAGCTATTGTCTGATGATTAGTAATAAGCCACTCAGTGCTGCAGGCACTGAGATTAATCTGAATATTTGTAGCACTGAATTTAATAATAAAATTATTTGGGATCTCAGTCTGGACTAAACCCAAATTCTAATTAAATGCATTTAATTGTTTTGTATGTTGGATTCGAAAAAAATCTGACCTTTGACCTTGATCTTGAATTCTTTCAAGAAAAAAGTCTATTAAGGAATTAGAGCAGTTTAAAAGAACAAATTTCTACAGCAAATAATGATGACAACTCCTGTTTGAATAGCGGAAGCTAGCAGAGGTCACGGAAGAAGAGTGGCTGAGTATTCCAGAAGTTGGTGATGCCAGGAACAAGCGTCAGAGGAATCCTCGTTATGAGAAGCTGACTCCTGTACCCGACAGCTTCTTTGCAAAGCACTTACAGTCAGGGGAGAACCACACTTCTGTGGACCCGCGCCAAACAGTGAGTATGAAAGCAAACCTGATGAAGGTGGGATCCGTACTTTATAGTTAGAGATGAGGGTTAAACTGTCCATAGCTTAGTGACATTTGGAAAAAAGATACTTGACCAAAAAAGCCTGCTGTAGTTTGTGAGTCTGTCAAAGGAATTGCTGGATGTTAAGTTCCTGTGCTTGCTGGAGTCTTTCAGTACATACCCATTGCCAGGCAAAACTCAAGGATAGACAGGGAAAGGTTGGTTCTTGTGTTGAAAATGGAAGAAAGTGTTTCTTTTCCTTTTCTCTGGCTGTAGAATGGTGATAATGAGTTTTAGTGAGTGTAACCAGCATCTGTTTCTGTTAAAACAACATTTTGCAAAAATGGGACAGAAAATAACATTCAGTTTCACCTAATGGTTTGCTCAACCCTGGAGCAATTGTGCTAAAAATTATTCGCCTTACAGTCAACTGAAAATTAAGTAATTTAGCTTGTTGCTACATGGCCACAGGCTACTATGGATGTACAGTTACAGGAGAAGCTGACTGGCCCTGATCTGGCACCAGATGTCCATGGGACTTCTTTGTGGATATTCTGGCTTAAATGTGCTAGGTTTAGTTGCTTCTGCTGAAATTTTTCACTTCCTTGTTACTTATTTCACTGACTTAACTAAATTTGAGTAATTACCTACAGATTTGCAAAACCTGTATGAGAAATGTTTTGTGATTCAGGGAAGCCACTGTTTCAGAAGTGTGTATGGGGTTTTGGCATCTCTGTCCTGTAGCCACTGGAGAAGAGCAGATCAGCCAACAGCCTGAATTATTTCTGAAATCTCAGAAGAGATTTTAGGAGTGTATTTCTCTCACTCTTGTTTTTAGCAATTTGGTGGATTGAATACTCCGTATCCAGGGGGCTTGAATACTCCATACCCAGGAGGAATGACACCAGGCTTAATGACACCTGGGACAGGTGAATTGGATATGAGGAAGATTGGCCAAGCCAGGAACACCTTGATGGATATGAGACTAAGCCAGGTAAGGATGTTGGAAGGCAGGATCTATCACAGGTATACCCAGCGTTGGTGTTGTGCTGCTGTTTAAGACCTGGTTTTAGAAAAGTCTGTAATTCTCTTGGGTGTTAGAAGAAGCAGCTCAGCTGTGAAATATTTTTGTACTCCTCCTCCCCAAAACTCATGCCCTCTATGCGAATAGAATGTCCTGAAAAATAACAGTTTGACCCTGGAAGTCTTGGTCATTATGGGAGAACAGACTGCCCTGTTATACCAGAGGTGGACTTCAGGCAGACAGCACTGGTAGTTTTACCAAGGGAAGCACATCTTCTGTCGTGTGTAGGGGTGCAGGACAAAATGCTGAAAAATACTACTCTTAAATTGTTGAATTCTGTTCTTTTTCATTGATTTTTCCATCTAAATCTGGTTTAAACTAAAAACATGGGCTTTAGCTGGCAGGGCTGTAAGACCTTTTGGTGACTGAAAGCCAAGCTGCTTGTTTTCTGGATTTTCAGTGGTACTAAATTTTTAACGTTAAAGTCATGTGTTTTAGAAGTTGAAAAAAGCTAATAAGCCAGGCTTTGTGTTTTACTCCTTTCTTGCTTTTGGTAACAGATGAATGTCGAGGTTTCTTATATAGCTGCAGTGTCTTTTGCAGTCTTTAATGTGTGCAGGCAGACTGTGGGGCTATGAATGGTCATTTCAGTAGCGCTGGCTTGACTTTCCCAGGTGTCGGACTCTGTGAGTGGCCAGACTGTAGTGGACCCGAAAGGATATTTGACAGACTTGAATTCGATGATTCCCACACATGGAGGAGATATCAAGTAAGTTTAAGAAGGATTAACTGATTTATCCTCTTAGTAATGGCTGTGATCCTGCATATAAATGGAAATCTGTCTGAGCGGCTGGCTTTCAGCTAGCATTTAATTTGTAAAAGATGCTAGGTGAGTTTTTGAGGATGAATTCTTTTAACATGAGATCTGGTATAGTCTTTCAACTGATGTATTTAGCATCTGACCTGGATGCATCAATTGGGGGGATTGTTTCTATTCTATCCCTGGACTAACATGCCAGAGTGATGGCAGCGTGTGGCTGCCTGCCAGCCAGGAAATAACCTGGTTAATTGTACCTGTGTACTGCTAATTTAGGCTTGATTGACAGCCTCTGAAAACATCTTTAACCTGAAGTTTGACACCTGTTTCATAAAGAATTGCTATTTAAGTCAAAGTGATTCATGCAAATGTTGATGCTAATACTTGACTTAAATCAACGCTTGTGCTTATCAGCTTCCAACTGCAAGTGCCCAGCTGTAATTCCTAAAAATTTTACTTAAATACTTAACCAGTTTTCACTGTGATCTTGCTGTGTTAGTCTATATTTGTGAGTGTGTTTTGGTAGTATGTGATTTGTGTCACCAGTATGGAAACATTTGAGGTCACAGTTATTGTGCATCTGAGTGTGGCTGTGAAGAACTGACTGTAAAGCAGGATTCAGGCTTGTCCTGATTCAGGAGAATTGTTTGCTAGCGTGCTGAAAATTTTACTGCCTGTCTTTCCTTCTCCTTTAGTGATATCAAGAAAGCCCGTTTGCTCCTGAAATCTGTACGAGAGACCAATCCTCATCATCCACCAGCCTGGATAGCATCAGCCCGACTGGAGGAGGTCACTGGCAAACTCCAGGTGGCTCGAAACCTTATCATGAAAGGAACGGAGATGTGCCCCAAGGTCAGAATTGCTTTGCTTCACTGTTGATCCTTCCAGGACAGTGGGAAAAGGTTGTGGTTACAAGCAGCAGCATCTCTCTGTTGAGCTCGTATCAGGCTATATCTGATACAGCTACGCTATCTGCAGTATTAAAAGAACACATATTTAGCAAGAAGCTCTACTTCTAAATTCTTGTTTTGATGTAAAGGAAGATTGTTTCTTTTTCCTGACAGAGTGAAGATGTTTGGTTAGAAGCTGCTCGGCTTCAGCCTGGGGATACAGCCAAGGCTGTTGTGGCCCAAGCTGTCCGCCACCTTCCACAGTCTGTCCGAATCTATATAAGAGCAGCGGAACTGGAGACAGATATCCGTGCAAAGAAACGCGTTCTTAGGAAAGGTGAGACCTTCTGCAGGGTCAGGGAACAAAGTCTGAGTCTCCCTCTCTTTGTGTTGCGTTGTAAGTTGTTCAAGATGTTCCCGTAAGTTTAAGTGCTTTTTTTTTAACATCCTTGGTGAAAATACAGTTCTTAATAATGTGTACCTTAATGGTGGAACTTGCTGCTGTCAAGTCAAAGAGTAGAATTGTTGAAGTACTTGTAACACCTCCTTCAGCGGAAAGCTGCTATTACTGAGCAATTGCAAAATGGCATTTCACTAACCAAACCCAATTCCAACTTGATCCAAGTTAGGCAGATGAAAACAATTAAGAAAGGATGCTCTTAAGGAGAAAGGGTGTTTTAACTGTCACCTTGTGATACATTTTGGAAAAGGTACTGGACTTTGTGTTTGAGTTCCAACTTGTCTGTAACCTGTTAGAGACCACAGTGGTTCCTGGTGGAGGAGCTTTAGAGACCTTGGGGTTCCCGTATCATTGAGCCTGGTGGGCCCTGGGGCTTGCAAGTCCTTTGTTCTTGGCAAACAGCTTTTCTCTGTGGTACTTACCTAAAACCTTACATCTTCTGTTGTATTGCACTTGGAGGTTTTCCTCTTTTGTGGAATTACTATCTTTTCCAAACAATGATCTCTTTAACAGCAGTTTTTTGTGTTGTCCCGAACCCAGGTCTTCCTCACAGGTTCACAGTATTATTTCTTTGATTAAGTTACTGCGCCTGTATCAGTAGAGATCAGATCCTTCATGACTATTGAATTGTACCAATTATATTTCCTGACTTTAGTCTAGACAGGGAAGAGGGTCTGGATTTAATACATTTACTAAATCATTGTGAAGCAGTCTACAGTATTGAATGGCTTGGCTTCAAAGGAAGTAAATTGCGTCCTGTCTCTTACTATTACGTGTAAAATGGCGCATCTCTGGTGAAATGACCTCTTACTGCGTATGGGTGAAAGGCACGTAAAGATTCCTGGGTTTGAAGTTGTAAGAGTTCAGATATTAACTATTCAGTAGCTTTTTTATTTTCATTGGCTAAGCAGTGCAGTGTGCTGTGAGGTGTTGCTCCTGTGACACTGTGTGTCCTTCTCAAGATCAATAATAGATGCTGAACAGAAAAACAGTTTTACGTGAGCAGAAATGTATTTCTGAGTCCGGCTCAGGTAGGAGAGTATTTTGTGTGAAAGCAGTGACTTACACATTAAGTACTGCGTTTTGCTTGAAACATTGTATTTGTGAAGAGAAAAACATCTATCTTCAGTTTTTGGAACCTCCTACTTAAATCTCTGATACAAAGCTGTTAGTGGAATGGAACATGATTTATCTTTCCAATTTCTGCCTGTTAAGAGCTTCACAGTGCTCCTCTGCTACCTAGGGAACATCAGTAATACGATGCTTGGAGCTGTTTGTGTATACAGCCTTATGTTTTGTGGCAGTTTAACCCATTATTTCTCCTAAAATAAAAAAGACTGGCTGTCAGATAATGTCACTGAAGTGTGAGCTTTCATAATGTGTTTCTCTCGTCTGTTGGCTGTGTGCATTCCTGCCATCCAGCAGAACCTCTGGAGTTTTTAAAGCCTCTCTCTGACTGGAGAGTCAGCAAGCTGAGTGTTTAAAATGCATCTTGAGGTGTAAAAATCGAATACTCTATCTATGAAAATATATTCTGCCCTGCTGAGTGATGCTTTCAGCTCTTGCCGGCTGATACTATTCACGTAAATTCTTCAGAGAAATCTCCCGCTGCTGCAGACTCGAGGAGAAATGGTTAATGCCCAAATCCTCAGTGCATGCTACTTGTAAATGCTCTGTGTATTTCTGTAGAGCTGGGATGTGCTCTGAGGTTGAGGCTCAGCAGTGTGCCTCTGCCTTTGCAGGAGCGCTTAAAGGAACAGCCTTGCCTAGAAGCCTAGCTAGTTTCAAAGTAGGTTTAGATGCCTCTTCCCACACGTTTCTGTGGTCCTGCAATTGTGCTTGCTTTACTGAAGAAGCATGTGCTCAGTCCTCTGTTAATATAGCACTTTTGTGTACAATCACCATAGAAGCTGCAGTGCAGCTAATACTAGTAATCTGTGGTGTAAGTTCTAGTGACAAAAGGCTAAAAAACCTCATTTTAATTTCTCAATGTCACTTCGAGATACAAGGTTATGAAGAGACGGACTGAGAAAAGCTCTTGTTTAGACTTTAATGTTTCAGACAGCACATGTAGGACAGTCTGCAGAGAATGCAGTTTCTGCCAGCAGTAGCTGACTCTTGGACAAGATTAAGGAAACCTCAAAGACTCTTAATTAGATTGAGCCCGTATTGGATTGCTGAAAGAACACTGTGAATTCAGTGGCTTAGGGTGTTAGTGTCAGTGATACCTTTAAGCTTTTATGCATCCTTCTGTTTTATTTTTGCATAGTGGGCCAGTAACTTTTCGGGAAGCTAAACTGTGATCCATTAAACTGTCAGGAGATGCCTATGGGACAACTAAATTGCAAAGGGAGAGTTTGAACATCTAAGGAACAAGGTTGTTAGTATTGAAAATGCTTCTTTTTTATAAAGGGAGGCCCGATATGATTAGACTACCCAATTTTGAAGATGCTACATATGCTTATTTGCTGATACTAGAGGCTTTGTTCAGCTAGATGTTTTACCGAAGAGCATGCAATTACAGCTTGTACAGGGAAAAAGCCCTTGGCTCTGTAAAACCTGTTTCCAATTAAAATTATTAAGTAAGTTTTTTATCTTCGGATTTTAAGTTCTCATTGATATAAGTACAGTTCCCTCCCTTCTCTCTTTCAGGAAATTTCCTCTGTAATAGGACAAAGCCTTTAATATATCATCTTTAAAAAATACAGTTCTTCTTGGTAAACTACTTTGTCATGTTTGACATAATTGTTTTGCTTCTCTAGCCCTTGAGCATGTTCCAAATTCAGTGCGTTTGTGGAAAGCAGCCGTGGAGTTAGAAGAACCTGAGGATGCCAGGATCATGCTGAGTCGGGCTGTGGAGTGCTGTCCGACTAGTGTTGAAGTAAGTTTTTTTTAAAAGTAAAATAAAGCAACCTCCTACACACCATTTTAGGTTGGCGGTAGAGCTTTGAAAACAAAAGGCAGGGTGAGTGCAGTATGAGTTTCCTACCACGCGCTTCATGCCACAATGAGAAGGATGTGATGAGCAGGGGACTGGCTTTTCTTCTCCAGAGTTAATTGTCTGGTGGTCATTATATGCCTCATTTTCCTGTGTAATTGTTACGTTAGTTATGCCAGTGTACTGCTGTGCCTGCTGTAGCCAATTAGCCATGTTCACGTTCATGTTTCGTGCCTCGACAATTGTGAAAGCAAGCATACATATAGCCTGGGGAATCTAAAACAAAATTGCTCATTTCTGGAATGCTGAACCAGAGTGTTATATTCAGCTGTTTGAAAGGTGATGTGAACAGAAAAAAAGAGTGCAGCAGCCCAGCAAACGGAGATGATATCTTAGGATGGTTAGGGTTGAGCTTTAAGGACAGTAGTAGACTCCATTTCTATGGTTTCTCCATTGGTATTCTGCAGCCTGCTTATACTACTTGAGGACAATTGCCAACCAGTAGCAAACAGCGTAAAGCTGCTTATCTCTTTGGGCCAGCGCTGCCATACGGCAGCGTTGTCATCTCCTTGTTCTAATCTAAAATACATCTTTTGTTGCTCCACAGCTGTGGCTTGCGCTGGCAAGGCTGGAGACATATGAGAATGCTCGTAAAGTCCTTAACAAAGCCCGTGAGAATATTCCGACAGATCGTCACATCTGGATTACTGCTGCCAAACTGGAGGAAGCCAATGGAAACACCCAGATGGTGGAGAAAATCATTGACAGAGCCATCACATCTCTCAGGGCTAACGGTGTGGAAATCAACAGAGAGCAATGGATACAGGTATTTGCTTGGTCTTGGTTAGAGACCCAGGTGAATTCTTCAAGTTCTGTTTTGATGCAAGATATCGTAGGATAGAGTAATTTTGCACTAGGCTTATCAGTGGGGATCCCCATGAAAATACAAGAGGTGAGACTAAAAAGCTGAGGAGAGCCAAGGCTGTAGTTAGGTGGTACTCTGGGGTAACACTGCATCTGTTCAGCTGAGGAATGTCTGATTTACTTCTGTCTTGGAAGATAACCAGCTTCAAGTTGAAGCAGCTGCTGCCTTAAGTAGGACAGAGGCTTTAAGCCTCCAGTGAAGGATTTACGTATTTTTTGCATATGTCTCTTTTGGCTTAAAAGGTATCTGTTTGCCAAAGAAGTCTTTGTCAGATAGTGTTGTAAGAAGTCAATACAAATATTGCATATGCAGCAGGCAGGAAATACTTAGTCCTTTATTGGCTTGTAGTCCTGAGGCTGTGCAAAGTGGTCACAGCTGACAGGTGGAACTGCGTTACACAGTGACGTTTACAAAACACAACCTCTGTGCAGATTCCTTTTTGATGTTCTGTACTAGAAAAGCTACAAAATGTTATAGGGGTTTCCAGTGTTCTGATCACATTCAAAAGCTGTGGTGCGTGAGCTTCTTGAGTTAGTAAGACAGTTCAAAGACTATTGTCATCTGAATGGCTTGATGTTCAGGTTAAAATAACCTCTTTCCTCCTGAATATGTACTGTGCTTTGTTTAAGTGTAAATCTTTAAACCAGTTTGCTACTAAAATCACTTAGAGTGGGTCAAGGCAGCAGAATGTGCTGGGCACACTGCTTAAAAGTATTGATAATGAACAAAGTATTTAATATTAAATGGATATCCTTGTTTACATCTGAAAGAATTTAACTTTCTTTACAGCAATTAAACAATTAAAGGTTAATTTCAACTTCTGTTTAAAAAAACACCACCACAGCCTCTGCATCATTGTCTTCTCGAGTTCCTTTTCAGTGCTAGAACTGTTCCATTTCCGTTACCTGATCAGAGGCCTCTTTAACAAGTTTAAGCAAGACACGCTTGGCTTTCCAAAAGCTTTATATGTCATAAACCTCCACTTTTCCATATATGCTCTGATGAGAGAGCCTTTGCACCTTTATCTTAACACTGGTTGAGGATGTATTAATTTAAATTCAGTTATTGCTTAGCTTTTGTTAAGACCTAAGAACCAACCCAAAGCTGAAAGAAGGTCAGTAGTTTTGATGTTACGATTCTTCCGTCTCAGATTCTTATAGTGTTTTTTATTGGCCAGGTACCTGCTTGGCCCAGCCCAGGGCAGGTCAGTGGAGCTGTAAGAGGAGACTTCTCAGGCTGGGAAGGTCACGCATTGTCACACTTACTCCTTTGCAGTGGATGCAGTTGACAGGCTCTCTTTCTTAACCAACTTCTGACCGATTCTGGGTACAGCTGTAGCACCTTCCTTGTGGGTGTGGGCTCACCAGTTAGTGTCAAGATATGTTTGAGTAGTAAGATATTTTTAATGTGGCAGTGCCCCACAATGTCTCTGTGTTTGCACATGAGGAGTTCCTGTTGCAGAATTTAACTTCTGCTGATTCCTCAAAATGAGCAGGGCTTTACTTGTGTTTCTAGGATGCTGAGGAATGTGATAAAGCTGGAAGTGTGGCCACGTGCCAGGCAATCATGCGAGCTGTGATTGGGATTGGGATTGAGGAAGAAGATCGGAAACATACCTGGATGGAAGATGCAGACAGTGTATGTCCAGCTGTGATGCTGTTTTTTGGTTCTTGGGGTGGTTTTTTTTTTTGTTTGTTTGTTTGTGTTTTTTTGTTTGTTTTAATTGGGGGAAATTGAACTGGAGCCTGGGAAATGACATGTTTTATCAGTGAAAGTGGATGTGATTCCCACAACATCTGCCTGCGTTTGGCCAGTCTGCCTCTTGGGAGGTTATTGTATTGTAAAACTTTTTTCAGATTTGAATTTTTACTAAGCAAAAAGTTGGTAATGTGATAGATTGTTTGTTGGGGTTTTTGTTTGGGGTTTGTGTGTTATCAAGAGAGATTCAGGGTCTGGTTAAAGGAACTGGGAGTTGAGTTTCAAGGTGTAAACATCGTAGCTCAACAGTTAAATGTACGACTGGACAATGGAGTGGGTAAAAGTTTTACCAGGCTTTCTTTGCTTTAGGGGAGTAGTTCGAACATGCACTAAAAACTAAATTATATTTCAGCATGAGAAATGTCCACTTCAGTGGCCTTGAATTGGGCTTACAGCGGTAGGGGGGCATATGCTGTGGTGCTTATAGTTTTGCTTGTAAAAAAAAAAAAAAAAAAAAAAAAATTAAAAAAATAAAAGCTTTTAAAATCCCTTA
>VYXH01001393.1:68961-86048 GCA_013397275.1 Burhinus bistriatus | reverse complement strand
TTTTTTTTTTTTTTTTCTTTAAACAGTTGAAAAAGTGTCCCCATTCCATACCCCTGTGGCTTTTGCTGTCCAGGCTGGAGGAGAAAGTTGGGCAGTTGACTAGAGCAAGAGCCATCTTGGAAAAGTCTCGCCTAAAGAATCCAAAGAATCCAGACCTCTGGTGAGTTGTGTGGAGATGAACTGAATTTGGGCTACAGAGCCAATGCATTCTTCAGGCCAGCTATTTTACATCTCTCAGTTTGAGGCTGGAATACGTGACCATGCCTATGCTGGAGTTTCTTCTGGACTAACAACTTTTTCTGAATACTGGAAATGCTTTGGTGATCCTGGCTAGTATGTAGCTACTCTAAGGAGCTGGGGACCAGATATTTCTTTACTGATAGTTGTAGTGCACAGAGCATGAAGGCCCCGGGATCTTTCATTCCTGTTATAGTCCCTTTTTTAGATTCTTTTTGACCTAGACCATTATGGAATAAAGATCATGTTTATTTTTAGACAGAGAGGAATGGGAGGATGTCAGTCACCTACACGTATTCAGAATGTGGGCAGATGTTTGCAATTTCCAGTG
Organism: Burhinus bistriatus; assembly: GCA_013397275.1. Taxonomy (NCBI): domain Eukaryota; kingdom Metazoa; phylum Chordata; class Aves; order Charadriiformes; family Burhinidae; genus Burhinus; species Burhinus bistriatus. The sequence goes on along the minus strand of VYXH01001393.1, from coordinate 85,480 downwards.
ACCTTCATGTGACTTGCTGTTTGGTTTTGCATAATGAATGTGTTGTCATAAATATCATCACTGAGTCTCTTCCTTACCAGGTTAGAGTCTGTGCGACTGGAGTACAGAGCTGGACTAAAGAATATTGCAAATACTCTAATGGCCAAGGCGTTGCAAGAATGCCCAAATTCAGGTGAGATGGATCTCATTTCTATCTTAAGCACGGTTGTTTTGCCCAGTTGATAAAGGGACATCTTTTTCCAAGATGTCCTTTCTGGCCAGGTCTCAAAATACTATATTTTGGAGAGGTGTCATCCATCCTTCTGCAATGTTGAGGGTCTTTGTGAATAATCCCAGTTGCTTTGTGCTGTCTCACACCAGGGGGAGATCACAGGTTGGGTGTTTGTTCCATTTTGCTGCAGTACCCAGTATGTTATTGGGTCTGTGGTCCACAGTTTGTTCCCAGGTTTCGTGGGAAAGCATCCTGGATATGGGTGGCTTTTCTCTGAAGCTAGTAGAAGTCTGCCAAGGTTTAAAATTGAAGGAGGACTCTGGAGTGTTTGTGGTTAGGAAGTTCAGTGGAAAAAGAATGGTTTTTTCCCTGTCTCGTTGGAGTACCGCTGGCCGTAGGAGACTTCCCGTTGTTGGTTTGCCTGCTCTGGTTGCAGTACTAACTGTGTGCTTAATAACTTGGGCTGGCAGCAAATTTCAGTTGCAGTCATGATTAGGGGATCGTGTACCATAAATGTTTAGTCCTGGGTTTTGATTATTTTAACTCATTTAAGAAAAGGCAAATAAGTCATATAATGTAAGTCAATTGGTTCTAACCAGCAGTGGAAACATTTGCCTCTTGGGATGGGAGGAGAAAGTGCCTAATGCTTCCCTATTTTTTGGCAGAATTGCGGGAAGACTTAATTATTTAAACATGTTGACATCTTTGGAGAGAAGATGTCGCAAAACTACAAAATGTAGCAGTCTACTGCAGGGCAAGCCTTTTTAGCTCGCCTTCAGGCTAGGTTTTGAAAGGTGTTTAATTGGCGGCTGCTGAAGTCCCAGTGAAATAATTGGGAACCAAGTGACTTTTATGACATGATAAACTCATTGCAAGCTGCTCACCATGCGAGTGGGTCAACAAAGCAATACCACCCAAGTCCGACTTTGTTTTGTGAATGACCTAATGCTTAATTGAGTGTTTGCCACCACAAGCTTTTTTACAGAATCTGCCTGTTGCTATGGAAATGGGGAGCAGGATCTCAGTTTTTGTTTAAATAAAATCACTTCCAACTCTATCTGAAAACTCTGCAAACTGGAATAAAAGCCTGCAGGAATTAGCTCGTTGGACACCTACAGTCATGTAAACCAGAGACTTGTGTCCATCGATTGCTGAATTGATTCCCAGTTGCTTATGGCTGTTGTAGGCAGGCTGCACAAAGTAAAATTGAAATATAATGGTGTTTGTGTCCTCAGCAGGCCTGAAAATAGAGGCCTGAAAAATGTAGTTTGACCCTATGAGTAAAGAGCAAGAAGAGAAGAGTTCTGCTTCAGTCTGTCACTGCAGTCATCAAAGCGTGTGTTATTCCCGTGGTGCAGTTTATGGGAAGTGAGAGCACTTTGGTAGAGTCCTGGCAGACGTGAACTTTCAGGCTTTACTTTGATGTGATCAGCAGGTATGGTTGGCTGACATGAGAAACTGAAGATTTCATGCTCCTCTGAGCGTATTTCCTTTCTTGCTTTTGGCAGTGAAAGGAACTAGGGATTAAACCCAGCTTTCCTGGACCTACTCTGTCCTTCATCATGTGAGCGGAGAGCCAGCATCAATAAGACCGTGGTGCTCTCTGGCACCCTTGAAACTGCTTCCAAACGGTGTACTGTGCACCTTCTGAGATTTCTTCTGCCACTGCAGTTTCCTGTTCAGACAAATGAATATCTTTTGCTTTTGAAACACTGAGTTGCCCTCCCCTGTTCCACTGTTTGCTATGTCTCATCTGAAAGGCATGAGCTCTGGGTTAGCACACACCAGCGTAGGGAGCGCTGAAGCTGCAGGAAGGTTGTGCTACGGCGATGTTCAGAACTGAAGGTCCAGTGTGGTGTGATAGCTAAAAATTCAGAGTACTGAATGAAGTATCCATGCAGAAAGAGTGGTCTGGGATGAGGTTGGGGCATGGATAACCACCAGGGTGGGGGCCGCAATGCTGCTTGCGTTAGAGAGCACTGGCCTGATGAGAGGATGGGGAGGGCTGATCTCAGAAATAACACTAAACAATCTTCCTACTTGACTTGATTAAGGAATCCTGTGGTCAGAGGCGATTTTCCTTGAAGCGCGACCGCAACGAAAGACCAAGAGTGTGGATGCCCTCAAGAAGTGTGAACATGACCCACATGTCCTGTTGGCTGTGGCCAAGTGAGTTCCTGCGCTTGATGTAGTAAAAATACCCGTTTCTGTGGGTGGCTGCGTCCATGACGAAACATTGCGCTCAAGCATGACCATGTGATTCTGGCTGCAGCAGCTCTAATAAGCCTCAAAGCAAGTAACGGCTCTCAAGCTGTCTCCTAGTAACTGTGCAAATCTGCTGCTCTCCCTTGATTCAAAGCAGGGGATGTCGACCTGCCCTGGAGCTGTTCTGATGGGCCTGGGACTGCGGCACAGGCAGCAAACAATATATTCACACAGAGTCCTTTTCCAGTGCTGGGTATCGGCGCTCTGAAATTTGCTATCTTTGTGTCCCTTCAAAGGGATTTCAGTGTGCTCTCAGATGAACCAGGCTTAGTTAAGTTTTATAGGGTATGTTTTACGTACTTGTGAAAATAGGGACAATGTTGCTGGTAGTTTTTCAATTTTTATGTGGCTGACTGTGTTCTTCATATTTTCTCTCTATGCTAGATTCTATCAGATTTTTTTTTTTGATCCTGAGCTAAATTCTGTGCTATTATAGTCTTCTCCCCCCCTGATTTTCTGCTATGTCAGTTTTCTTCAGTTGTGGCCCTTACTGGAATGCAGACTACCAGTCATACTGCAGTTTGCTTCTCTGAAATGGGAAGATAGTCTACTAGGAATTGTCGTCTTGTCTAGATCAAGTTGTGAGGCTTCCAGTGATTAAAAACAGCTATTAGAATTGACTCATGCCATATCCTTTCTGATCTGATGTGCTAACAGCTCTACAGCAGTCGTGAGTGGAGCAAACTTACTTTTCTTCCTTTGTGAATAGCAGAAGAGGTTAATGCAGGAAGCATGTTGCCCAAACAGTTGCCCAGTTCTTTCACAACTCTTTTTTATAAGCCAAAGAAAACTGTAGGATACACTCCAGTGACTGCAATACTGGGTTCTGCCAGATAATGACAGCTGACTTGTTCAGCTTTAGCAGCAAGTGAGAAAAATGTTAGCTTGTGCTTTGTGGAAACTGCTTCCAAGCCCCTTCTGGTGCAACCTCAGACAGTTTAGTAGTTAATCCCAACACAAACAGCTTCCACCTCCCATCACGACTTGCATGTAGGTACAGTAATACCGTAGTGTCACATGTCTGTGAAAAACTTTTGTTAAATATATTGCTGAAAATGGCCACTACTTGCAGGTGTTAAGCCTCTGCTATCATTGTTCGTGCTCTTTTAAATCACAGTTTATTTAACACGGAACAATCAAGAGTATTATAGGGCTTAAAAACAATCACATAAGCTGTATAATTTTATGACTGGCTAAGCTCTTTATGAGGGATGGCTGTCTGATTTGATAAAGACCTTACTAGCTCAAATGTACTCTTTAGTGCGAAGGAGTGAAACCAAGAGACTATTGACTCAGCTGGTTAATTACTGTGGAGAAATTTCAGAATTCACAAGTACCTTTGTGAAATGGCAGCAGTCGGGCTGGGTGCCAGGCGGGGATTTGAGCGTGGAAGCTTACGTGCTCGCCTTACCTCCTAAAGTGGAGCTGACAAGACAGGTCTGCTCCACTAGAGCATGCTTGGTGGATGTGAACGTGTGACCGCACGCAGCCATGGCTCCAGGAACCTGCATGCAATTTTCAGCTTTTAGAAGTTATTTAATTGTTAGATACTGAAATCGACTTGCAATATTAAGAAATTGAAGGAGAGGAAGTAGATGTAGGCATGTGATCCAGTCTCTGTGTCTACACCAAATCAGGAACAGCAAAATGAAGCGATTGAGTTAGCAAAGATTGAGCTCGGAGAGTAATGCTTCCCTTCTCCGGAGTGTCTGTCTCTTTCTGGGGCGAACTTAACCTACTTCACTGGGGGGAGAGTGAAGAGGAAGTGGGGGATGATCTTCTCTGTCCTCTCTTGTCTCTTCCCTTCCCAGGGGAAGGACAGTAAGCAGATGCCTATAAAATCTGCTGGTTCCTTCTTGGGAGAGCAAAAAATTGAAATATCTGTAGAGCCTTTACGTTGGAGTGCTTGTGGATTGCCACGTGCCTCTAAAGAGAAGCTATTTGTTGACTCGCTTTCGCTTTTCTCAACAGACTATTCTGGAGTGAGCGTAAAATAACCAAGGCCCGAGAATGGTTCCACCGAACAGTGAAGATAGACTCTGACCTGGGGGATGCCTGGGCTTTCTTTTACAAATTTGAGCTCCAGCATGGCACAGAGGTGAGTGTGTGCCTGGGAACAGGGAGCCGGGGAAGGCAGCAGGAATCCCTGGCGGTTGTTGGTTACCCAGTCCTGGAGATTGCTGCAGTCCCGGGCTGAGCACACTGCTTGCCGCCGCCTGTGTGGCTCACAGATGAGGCTACGGCTGTCACACCTGGTCATGAATGAGCATGAACAGGCCTGTGTGGTGGTTTTTAAAAGGCTCTGTCATTAGCTGAGCTGTCTTTCAGGCTGCTTTGCTGTCCACAGTCATGCTAGTTTGTGCAAAAATCTGTGAAATCAATCTTCCTTCTGTAAAATGCAAGCTTTCTCGTAGGAGACTTTCCTGTAATTGCGATGCTGGTTTGGTGCAAGTAGTCCCATTTCTTCACAAGTGTCAAGTACAGGTTGCACGTGAACGCAGCCAGAGGAACAGTCTGTTCTAATCTCCTATGGCAGCTTTTACTGCCTGATATTGCTGAAATGATGGGGAGTGTTTATCTTCTGACTTCAGGGAGACCTCTCGCTTGACACATCTCATGCAGGTGGTAACGCAAAGGAAGTTTCTGCTGCAGTTTCTCTGGTGTAGCCAAAACTTGCTTGACTGTAATTGTAATTTGGCCAGTTTGTTCAGCAAGGCAGGAGAGTTGCTGCTACTGAATTTTGACTTGGGCTTCCATACTGCCTTTAAAAAAACAAAACAAAAACCCCACCATAAGCTTTGGAAGAGTGTGTGAATCAGGGAGGGGATTGTTAAATTTTTGTCTCTGTGCTGGAAAAAAGCAGGGCATTAAGAGACTTGCAAACTGTCATTTCTCTTCCTCGTAGGAACAACAAGAAGAGGTGAGGAAGCGCTGTGAGAATGCTGAACCTCGCCACGGAGAGCTCTGGTGTGATGTCTCCAAGGACATAGAGAATTGGCAGAAAAAGATCGGCGAGATTCTCGTGCTTGTGGCAGCCAAGCTTAAAAATACCTTCTAGAGTATGCTGGCTTCAGCTGCGTTAGTCATCTCTGTAGGACTTGTCTGCTTACCTGCTTTCAGTGCGTTCGCCCTTACGGTGGCACAGATTTCAGACGACAGGAGATCGATGGCAGTATGAAAGATCTTTCTTCCAAAAACAAAAGCTGCTTCCTTCTCTTCCCAGTGATAGTGCTCTTGGCTCGCACAATGTGGCCGTCAGCTTCCGCAGCACATCTGAACGTTGTTGCTGGCATCACATAGGAGAGACGAGCAGTCTTGTGAAGCTCCCTTGGCATTTTCATTTTGATGCCTGAATGCCCCCTGTAAATACAAGCTTTGGTTAGTGCTTGTTTGGATTCTGTCATTCAGCAGTTCCTCTGGGTTCTTCCCTAGCATGCTTTCCCATCCTGTCCTGTCCCCCTTTGTGCGGTTTCTTTAGTGTTTGGCCCATCTGATGCTGGTTTGTTGTTGGCAAATTTGGTTTGTGCTGTTTGAATACAGTGAATGTCCTTGAAGGGGACAAGCAGAGTTCTGCTGGGGGAAGGCCGGCAGCCCAGGGGAAGGGCTGGGCTTGGCCCCTCTTTTCCTGTTTTTTTGCCGCAAACCTGGTTTAGCCTGGTCTCTTCTGCTGGCAAGCTGCAGCACAACTCAGAAGTATTCTTCAAACCTGAGCAGGTAGAGCATTTTGTGAAATTGAAAAGCATATTTTTAGAGACCTTTTCCTCAATTTTTTAAATGTATATAGTATAACCTTATTCTTTTAGGTGTCTGATTTCATTAAGCACATTGAGCACAGTGGTATTTTAAAGTAACAAGGCGAAATCCAGCGATCCCTGAAGGCCCTTTTGAAGGAGCAACCTTTATTTAGAGCTGTTGAGAGACTGTGCACTTTACAGTGGGAACATTTGGGACGTTTGGGATGACTCTCTTCAAGTGCAGATGGAAAAAAGCAAATTCGTGAGAGGAAAAGCTTTGTGTTTGGGACCCTTTATAACCTGTCTTCAATTTTCTACACTTGTGATCTGTATTATTTTGACCCTCCCAAAACCTGACTTTCTTGTGATCATTGAATGAAAAGCTGTAATGTCTTACTTGTTAGGATATGGCAAAAGTATCCAGGTCTCTGTGTGTGCAGTATATAATGTGTTTCGTTGGAGGAGAAAACCCCTTATCACTTGTTTGGACAATATGTATAAAATACAGCTTGGTTTTTTTCTTTTTTTTGTTTCCTGACGTTCTCTTTGAATGTGGTCTTGCCCTTTGACTGGGAAGAGTGGGTCTGATAGCAGAAACCTTTGAACTTATCAGGCTCCCACCACTCTGGGAATGTATCTGCCAGCGGTGGTTACACCAAGTTGTGCTACAGCCTTTTGCCAAAAAGGATGAGAAGCCCGTGTTTTAGCACTGAAGTAGAAACGGTTGGTCTTGAAGCAAAAGCCTGTTTTTCTTTGGGTTTATAATGGAAACTCTTGTGCTTTCTCTTGAATAGCTGGTGAAAGTGTGTGAAGCAGCATTTTCATTAAGGAGGGTGTAGATCACGGATGTCCCGTGGAATTGTAATTTCCCGAAGGTGAGTGAGAGGTGTTGGGAGTTGAGAGACTCTTGCTCAGGGATTTCATGCCATCGCTGGCGTCCTTCCTGTATGTGGGCTTGTGCAAAGGGGAAGGGGGAGAGTTTGGGGAGGACAATGGAGACATCAGTCTGTTGGGAAAACAGGAGGGCGGACATGTGGGAAGGGAACATGGCTAGACCAGGATTTCAAGACTGAGCCAGAAATTGCAGGAGGAAAAAAAGAAAAAAAATGCTAAAAAGTAGTTTTCAGCACGTGCTGTCCTTCCTCAACCCCTTGTGCTTCTCACATGGCTTTTACTCTTCCTCCATAATGTGATCTGTGTAAGTGCTCAGACATGGGGACTGTATCCCGCTTCTCTGGGAAGGGAATACAGCATTTCGTTTGCTGTGGCACTTCCTAGCGTAGTGATGTGCTTGGGAAAGCTGAGTGCCGGTGGTACGTAAATTCCTCTGCCCTGCCGTGCTCTCGTTTGTTGGCTGTGGAGTTGAGATGGGGAAGGACGGTTGGAACTGCAGTGGCATGGCTTTTCTTGCTGGAGAGTTTCCTGACTTGTGTTTGGAGCATCTCCCTCAAGCCACATACTGTGTGTGCGCCCACAGGATCCATGTGCTCCCTCCCCTGCCCTGTGCACTTCCCCTGCCTCTTGCTCAGGTGGCAGCACCACATCCCTTAAGGATTTGTTGGGAAAGGCAACCCAAGAGCCCTGGGATTGAGAAAACACATGGGAAGGACTTGCTGGAGGAGAGTTGCTCTTTGTGGGTGGTGAGAAGAGACATTGTTTTCCAGCGCTGCACACCGAGCTGTGCCGGAAGCCGCAGGCAGGGGGACCTGGGGCTGGATGCTGCACCGTGTCCTTGCAGCGCTGAGCCCCTTTTGCCACCTGCTCTGCATATCTGCAGCTTCCCTTTCCCCTGGCCCAGGGGGGGTTACATTCCTTGGGTTTGGGATTCTTTTTTTTTTTTTTTTTTTCTCCAGATAAAAGGGATCGTCAATCTTGGAGCCTTTTTAATGTTTGTAGTTGTCTGTGTTTTTTAGATAGATTATGACACCTATAAATTTTAACTATATATAGAGCTCAATAAACAAGTTATATGGGTCCTGTCTTCAGCGGTATGTTGTGTATGCTGTGGTTCCCACTTTGCATGGTGGAACATTCTTGCCAAGCTGAGAAGAGCTGGGTTATTCAACCATTTCTTTTTATCTCCTGCTAAAACACACGCGCTCCACTCCTCAGTGGAGCCTTGTTGCTGTCGGTTCATTTTTTTCCATTGCATCTTGTACAAAAGCAGTTGAAACTGAGTCGGGGCACTTCTCTGGGCCCGGGCTGGTACGCTGATGTTGATGTGCCTGTTTAAAACTCAGAGGGGAAACAGGAGGGGGCTTCAGCTGAACGTATGGGCCCGCAATGCGTGTAGGTATTTTCGGGGTCTCACGTCCGTTGCATGTGGCAGATACTGTCAGCGCTGCCCAGGGTTCGTGGCAGCTGCTGACTGTGGATCCAGAGTGATAACGATCGACACAAATGCGAAGGGAAATTGAAACTTGCACTGCTCTGCGTTCCTGGGCTCCGGTACACCTTTGCAGCAATGAAATACAGCCCCAGCCCTGCTCTACCTCCTCCTGCCCCACTCCGGCGTAGGGACGCGCGTCGGTTTGGATCTCCGGCTGGGTGAGACCATGGGGGTGCCGTCTCTGCTGGCCCCTTGGGGGCAGAGGGAGCCTCTCCCACCCTGACCCTCTGGCCACCGCTGCTCACCCAGAGCAGGACCCGTCCCTTGCAGCCGCAGTCACGGCTCCCCGAGCCCGCTCTCCCTGCCTTCGCCGCCGCCTTCCCTCCCCGGGCCTCTCCGCTCGCCCGGCGGCAGCAGCCGGTGCCCCGGGGAGGGGGGCGGGAGGCGATGCCGGGGGCGCGGGGCAGCACTCCCCCGCGGGGGCCGGGGCTGGGCCGGCGGCGGTGTGGCCGGGCCCGTCCCCTCCCACCGTGGAGCCAAGTTCAAACCGCGAGCCCCGGCGGAGCGGGACGGGGCGGAGGGGCCGGACCGGGCTCCCCGGGAGCCGCCGCAGGGTCCGCGCCCGCGGGGCTCCATGGTGAGTGCGCCGGGGCCGCTGCCCCTTTTCCCCTTCCCCGCTCGGGGGTTGGGGATCCCCTTCCCCGGGAGAGCCCCGCACCGGAGCCCCCCACGCCGCCGGGATGGGCTCGGCTCCGCCGGGGTTGGACTGGCAGCAGCCGGGCTGAGGCTTGGGACCCCTCGGGAGGCGGCTAGTTCTCCTGGGATGGGGCTGGGGCTTGGGCTTGGACCGAGCGGGAAGAGGGGTAGGTTCGGCCGGGAAAGGGGTTGGTTCGGCCGGGAAAGGGACTCGGACTGGTCGGGACGGGACCCATCCAGCGGGAAATGGCTTGGACCAGTCGGAACTGGGCTTGGCAGCGGCGGGATGGGATTTGGATCCGGCCGGGAGGGTCGCGGTGGGATGGAGCTGGAAGCCGGTGGGGAAGGAGCTGCGGTCCGGCTGGGAGAGCTGGTTCGGAGGGACCAGGCTGCTGTGGCAGGGATGGGGCTTGGACCTGGCTGGTCCCGAGGGGGAGAATGGAGGGTCTGTCCCCTCCCGGGGCTGCGGCAGGTGCTGGGGCTCTGGGGGGTGGCAGGGTCCCTTTGGGTAGGAGGGTGTCAGGGACAGGGTCCATCCGGCTGGCTGGACCTGGGGACCCCAGTGGGGCTCCGAGGCGGGCAGACGGCCAGCATTGCCCCTCGCTGCCTGGGTGGCCGGGGCTAGTGCGAGTGCCACCAGGAGCTGCTCTATCAATAATGGTGATTTCCCTTATCTCCTCGTATTTGCTGGAGGATTAGAGCCGAGGAAGAGATTAGCTTCCCCTGCCAGGCGGAGCAGGCTGCGACGGTCTTGCACCCGCGCTCCCCTACCTGCTCCTTCCCTGCCAGCCTTCCCATGGGAAGGGATGTGTCTAATCCCAGCGCTGGCCTGCCTGCCCCTAGCCTGCTGCGGGGATGGGAGCAAGGGGAGAAGGAATAACCCCAAATCAGCTGCTGAACTCATCTTCCTCAAACCCGAAGGGTGGGAAGCAATGGCCAGGACTGGGGTTTGCCAGCTTCGTCTCTCCCCCGCATCCCTCTCTTGTCACCGCCGCTTCCCTACCCTCTATGGGGATGGTGGGAAGCACCTACTGCACTCTCCAAGCTCCTGTTCCGGCTGCTCGCTCAGCTTTTTTATCCGCAGGCTGCGCTTCCTCCCGTGCTACGGACTGAGAGTCCAGTGCCAGGCTCGGCTGCCTGGAAATGCTGTAAATGGTGTGCTTTCTCCTGGAATTTGGTCCCAGTTGTTTAATACGCCACTTCAGGGAAGTCATTCCCAGCTTAATGGTAAAATCTCATGGCCTTGTCTTCCCGGTGGTGGAGGCTTCCTGAGAGTAACCCTTAGACTTTGGACAGGGTGTCCTCATGGAAGCAGCGCTCTCCTTTGGTGTCCCTGAGGATTATACCCTCAGCTCTCTGCTGAATCACCTCTGGGGCGAGATCTCTGTGGGTCTGCAGAGAGCAAAGCCAGCAGCACAAGGAGGCTCTTCCCTGCCCTTCCCGGCCCCTGGATGGGACCCAGCACGGCTCTACTGGAATGCGTGCGGCGATTAAGGAAGCTGAAGAGTCCAGTGGGATTTATACTGGTTGCACGTGGATTTGCTCGTCTCCTCACGCACGCTTAGGCTCTAAGACAATGCCTGTGTCTGTGGGTTCCCAGTCTTGCGGCGTGTTGGGTTTTGCCTCGTGTTACGCCCCCATCGCTCCAGCTGAGCTGCGGGAGCGGGATGGTGGGAAAGGTTTCCTTGCCCCTTTGGAGCTGGGACCAGCCCTTTATGGAGCAGGGAGCACGGAGTGGATGCCAATTTTAGAAACAAACCCTTCATGTTCCCACCGAAGGGCAGGATGGATGGCATCTGCCCGGGCTAGGACTTCAGCAGGGGAGCTGCTTCTTTCTGGCTTCACCGAGCAAAAAGCCGAGCCCAAGAGGCAGATGTGGCTGGGATGGCGGCAAACTCGCCAAGATCTGAGCTGGGGCTCGGGGCAGGCAGATGCCGGCAGCGGGCAGAGCTGCCTGCCCCTTCCTCCTTACACGCTTTGGCCGCAGCAGAGAGGTTACATGTTTGGAAGGAGCTGAGCTGCTTTCTGCCTGCCCAGACCTGACGCCTGGGGAGGAGGATGGGTGGGGGAGGGGGAAGGGGGGATTTTTGAGGGGCTTTTCCTGCAAATGGGAGATGATAGAAATGCCCCGATGCCAGGATGGGGCTGCAGCGCTGTGCCGTCTCTCAGTGACGCGGAGATGTGGAGAGCTGCCGGGCTCCTTTCCTGGCAGATACTGTGCGTGTATTGGGCTTCCCATCTTCGCCCCGCTGCTGTGGGACTGCTCAAATATCCCCGGTCCCGGTCACCTGAGGTTGCGCTGGCTTTTCTTCAAAGCCCCGGGACTCATCCCTCGGAGGGTCCGGCCGCCCCCTCCCTGTGCTCCCCGCCAGCTCAGATGTCAGCGCTTGGGTTTCCCCGTTCTGCTGGGGCCGGCTCGGAGCTGCCGGGAAGGCTTGGAGCTGGGAGGGAGGCTCGGAGGCAGCCGGAACGCGCTGGCGAGAGCAGGCGTTTGTGCTGCTTCTATCTGGCTCTTGCGTGAGGGCATCCAAGCCGGGGACAAGCAGGGGCTGCGTGAGAGCTGGAACAATGCTGCATAACTGTGTGCGTGCTGCAGGGTTTGCGGCGGTGCGGAGAGCATCCTTCTGAGGGTGCCCGAAGGTGTTTGTGGCGTGGCGTGGTGGTTTGCTGGAGGGGAACCAGGGGGCTCCCTGCCTCCAGCTCCTCTGCAAAAAGCAGGGCGCATCCCTTTCTGCTGCCCTTGATTTTTGGTGGTTGAGGGCCTGGCCTTGAAATGCCGCAAGCTGGGGAACTACTGGGGACCCTGTTGGGGCCAAAAGCTCGGGGACAGACCCTGTAGACCTACGAAGGTCCCTGGCACACCTCTGTGCTGAGTACCCGACTGCCGGCACTGGAGAGAGGTCAGTGGGTGCCATGGGCAGCGCTGCCTGGACTGGGCTGAAGCTGAAGCAGTTTGTGAAGGGTCCTGCTCCAAGAGGAGACGGTTCGGCCGGGAGGATGTCCTCTGGGAGAGGACACAGTCGAGCTCCCTCCTGCACACGCTGCTTCTTCAGGGACAGGTCGGATGGGGGTTTGTGGCAAGGGCCTGAAGGCAGAGCCCGGAGCATCCCTTCATCCCTGGCTTCCGCCACCACTGACGCTGAGCCCTTTCCTGCGCAGATTCTCCCCCGGGCGCTCTCCTGCGCTGTTCTGCTCCTCCTGCTCCTCACCGTGCTGAGCAGAGGCAAGAGGTGCAGCATCGCCAAAATCCTCCGGCAGTACCGCGCTGTCATCTTCCACGAGATCCAGAACCTGGTGAGCAGGGGGGGCGTCTGCCTGGGCCCCTGGCTCCCCGCTCCGGGGAATGCTGCCGAGCTGAATGCGGCCCCGCTGTGGCAGGGAGGGCTGAGCTTGGAAGCTTAATATGGGGCTGGCCACTTTGCTGGCATTACTGGGGAGAGTGCTGTGTTTAAATGGTGGATTCCTGCCCCACATGGGAGACATCGATGCTTTGGGTTGCTTGATCTTCTTGCTTTATTTCTTCAGAAAAACCTGAGTGGGTCGGCAGACAGGAGTGGAAGGGTCAGGCCAGCTTGTCGCTCGGACAAGGTGAGCACCAAGGGACCCGGGGTGGGGGCATCATGCGGGCTGAGCCCTTGGCAGAGCTGTCGAGCCCCCCTCCCCACCCGGGGCTGCGTGCTTCTCTCTTCTCCAGGACCAGAAGATCCTGCTCTCCATCTACAACATCAGCATGTCCCTGCGGGAGGTGGCGGCCGGCACCCTGCGCGGCCCCGAGGAGCTGGCGGTGTGGAAGGTGGCCAGAAACACCGACTTCGTGCTCAGGGAGAACTGCAGGAAAATCAGCAAGGTGGGAGCCCTCCCCCTTCCCAGTCACCCCAGTGGCTCCCAGTTCCCCAGCGCGTGGGCTGTGGGCAGAGCCTGCCCTGTTGGGCGCTCTCCTGGCTACCCACGAGGAGTCTCCAGGCTCTGCCCACAACATCCCAGGGGGAGAAGGTCTGTGCTGGGTTTGTGGCTGGGGGATGCTGACAGCCCATCCCAGTGCGCTTTAAACTGGCCAGGGAGGGAAGTCTGGCTGTGGCAGCGTGGGACAAGGTGGTGGGTTTTTACCACCAGCTCCCAAGCGGGTTTCTCTGCCCACGCCACGATGCCGTGGCTGGTGGGAGCTGATGGGAGCATAGCCTTGTCCCGGTGGGATGCTCACCCAGTTAGGTGGGTGCACCTAGTCCTGCTCTTGCACCCAGGTGCTCACAGGCAGGAACTGGGATTTCTCCCCAAAGGGCTGGTCTGGACTCCCCCAACATCCCTGGGGCTCTGCTGGGGATTCCCGAGAGGATCCCCTACGGCAGCCGCCAGCAACTCATTAACTAGTGGGGAAACCCCAGGATAGCGAAGCAACAGCTCCCCAGCTCTGGCACCGTGCTGTCGTCCTCCACGCCATCGCTGGGGAAATTGGCAGGGGCTAACCCTGCCTGGGGTTTGCTGGTGTGGGACGGAGATGCCTCTGGTCTGGAAAGATGCCTGCAGACCCAACCTGGCCATCTGCCCTGGCCGTGGATGTGCCGTGGGGTGTGTGCTGCCAGCTCGGGGGGGAGGACGGCCAGGTCTGGGGAGCCCTGGGGACCTGAAAGCATGTCCTTGCTGTGGTCCCGGCTGATTTGGCCACCCCAGCCTGCGGCTTTGCCCACGCAAACCCCACGTGCATGGGGTGTGATGTCCCAGGTGCATCCTCGGTGCTGGGGCGGTGGCTTTTTCTCCCCTGACTAATGCCTGCCTGGTGGTGGTGGGTGTTTCTGTTCCCTCGCCATGCTGACCCGCAGAGCCCACCGCACGTCCCGGCACGGCCCCGGCACGGGGGATCCGGCCGCAGGAGGAAGCAGCTGCGGGAGATCAGGAGGAAGACAGAGAGGCTGGCGACCTGCTGGGAGAAGCTCTACGCCCTGCACGCACCCCACTGAGCCCCCAGGGACTCGTAGGGACACCCTCGCCACGTGCCGGAGGGACGTGCTGCTCCAGCACTGTGGCTGCCGGCATCTGGTTTGGAAATCTGGGGGAAATTCAACCCTGAAGGCAGTGGAGTTGCTACCGGCAGGTGCCCAAGTTGAATTCGTCCTCCTGTTTCAAGCAGTAGCTGGGGACCGGCCCCATGGCACGTGGTGGGGGCTGGCAGGATGGTTTGCCATGGGATGGATGGCTGCGCAGGAAGCTGGAACACCAGAAATGTGTGGGAGAAGAAGGGGAAGAGCTGAAAAAAGGAGACAAAGTGTTGGATTTCTGTGATGCTCCTGGCCCTGCATCACCTGCTGCTTTCTTGGGGACAACGGTTGCTTTTCTGGGCAGAAAGAGGACATGCAGGGCCATGGCTTGGAGGACTCTGCTGGAAGTGGGACAGTTGTGCATCTGCAAGGCTGTGAGGGTGGCTGGGCTGCAGACATGGACACATGTCCCTAGTGCAGTGCCGGGACCCGTGGTGGACAGGGAAGCTCGGTTGCATTACTGGGAGCTGGGAGAAGCCTGGGGAGCGCCAGTGCCCACCGATAAAAAGCAGAACCCCAGGCAGCTGCAGGGGCTTGAGGCCAAGGCTCAGCCTCTGGGATGGGCAGCACCGTAGAGGGACTTGGCTGCCTGGCACTGCGGGTACCCTGGCACCCCCTGGTACCCCCCGGTGAGCTGAGCCCGGAGGGATGTGGGGTTTGGTGAGTTGAGGAGCATCCTGCCTCATCACTGTGCTCTGCCAGTGCCCCGGCCGGGGTCTCCGCTCCCCCGTTGGGTGGCAAACAATCTCTGGGAAGCCAGAAATAAAACCTCTCCTTCCCTGGAAGCCCTTTGGGTGCTTTATCTGGTGACGATGGGGCTGGCGTGGTGCAGGGTCTGGGCACGGTGCAGGGTCCCGGCACGGCACAGGGGCCGTGGAAGCCCGGGAAGGAGCGGGCAGCGGGCACCATGGCATCCTGTCTCTGCGCGCTGTGCCTGCATCCCTGGCCTGCGGGGCCCCATCCTGCACGCTTGTACTGCAGCACGGGTGGTGGAGGATGGGGCTCTGCTGCAGGAGCTGCTTTTCTGGGAGACCATTCCCCTTCCCTGAGCCGCGGGCAGGGCTGGAGCGGCGACCGGGCAGGGAGGGCTGGCATTGTGCCCCTGCCTCAGTTTCCCCAGCCCCTCTCTGCCCGGGCAGCCGCTGTCGCAGCGGGGCCAGCCCGGGGACATCTGTCGAGGACACGAGGTGGCAGCAGCGGGCTGTGCGCGCTGAGCGGAGCCGGACGGCTGCCCACGGCCGTGAGTCCCCGTGGCCTGGGCCACCCACCCGCCTGGCCCGCGGCCACGGCTCCTGCCTGGACCACAGCCACGCCAGCATCCTTGGCCCCGTCCCCACCGGCGCCTCGGCCACCCTCTACAGTCCCTCTGCGGCTGCAGCTGCGGGGAGGTGACGGGTGCTACCGGCAAGTGGGACCCCCACACGTGCCCCTCGGGAGGGGATGGGGGGCACCTTTCCCCGGGGGTTTCAAGCAGCCGACTGGGGCGGGGGGTGCAGGGAGGGCAGGGGATATTCGGGGGTCCTTGCCCACCCCCTGCCTCCGGGACCTGGGCTGGAAGAGGAGCCTGGAAAGGTCCTGCATTGCCAGGAGTGGGTAGGAGAGGACACCCCATCCCATCCCACCCCACCCCACCCCGCTGTGCATACCGGGGCCCCTGGGGTTTAGCAGGGTGCAGGATGGGGTTTGGTTGGATGGGGCAGGACACGGGTCCTGGCACGGGAATGAGAGCAGGAGGGGTGTAGGCTGGGGATGCCGCTCTTGTGGGGTCCCACCAGGGCCCATAGGCCCTAGGAGATGCCGTCTGCATGGCATGGGGCAGGCTGGCGCCGGCAGCGGGACCCATGCAGGGAGCCACAGTTTGGCACATCCCGATGCCGGAGGCCTCCCCGGAGCTGCACCATGCTGCCGCTGATGCCACGCTCCTCCCCGACTGGCCCCACCAGGCCTGGGCTCCTTTCTCCCAGCTCCATCCTCCTCCTTGGGGTGCCTGGGGAGGAGGAACCGAACTCAAATTCTGCCTTCTTTTCCTCCTGCCCTTTCTGCTGCCTCCACGGGGGGTTTTGCACTGGTTTAGATTCGAGTTTTCTTTCTTATTCCCCCAACCCCCGCCTCATCCCAACCACCACCCCCAAATATAACAATGCCACCCCCAGCATCCCAAAATAGCCCTATTGATGCTTGATATCCCGTGGATGGGGCTGGGGGTCCCGTCGGGGCGTTGCGGTTGTCCCGGCTGTGCCGTGCCGCGGTT
>VYXH01001393.1:41192-55161 GCA_013397275.1 Burhinus bistriatus | reverse complement strand
GCCACGGGCATCGCCTGCGCTGCCGTCATTCTCCGGCTCCATCGGTGCCTCCTTGCTGCCACTACTCTGGGTGCCCTTTGCCGGGGGGTCCCCGCTGAGTGCGGGGACACTCCACAAAGGCGATGCCCCATCTCGAGCCCCTCCTGGCGCTGACCCTGGGGTGTCCCCCCAGCTGCCTCCGTTGCCCGCTGCAGGGCTCCTGCCTAATTTTCACAACCAATTAACAAACGAGGGGCCGATCCCACCAAAGACCCTCTGGGCGCCGGTGGCAGTCCTGGCTCTCCTGGGATGATGCCACCATTCCGACCCCATTCTCCTGCCTGCAGCGGGCAGCTGCCCGCTTTTAGGAAGCCCTGCAGAAACCTTTGCCTTTGGGTCAGGCGCTCCCAGCCCGGACCCACTTTCTATTCCCCATCCAGACCCAACATGCCGAAGTAAGGCAGCATTGTTACGAAAAATAATTAAAACCCAACAAAACGACAAGCGACAGCTGGAAGGGCTGAATTGGAGCAAGGCGGGCTGGCCGTAACCCTTCGCAGGCAGGCAGGGTGGTGTGCGGGGCTGTGGGGTGGGCAGGGAAGGCAGGGAGGGCAGGGGACCAGCATCCTGCATCCCAGCTCTGCCGTCCGTGCCTGTGGGAGCGGAAGGGGAGGTGAGGGGCTCAAGGTGTCCCAGCACAGACTGCGGGCAGGACGGGGAATGGTTCCCCATGGGCATGGGGGGCACTCGTGCCCTGGGGGCTTAAAAACCAATCAGATTTTTGCCCAGGCTTTAAGGATGCTGGAGGGTGTCCCGGTCCCCAAGTCTGTGATGAAGGATGGGATGTGCAACCTGAGGACCACCCAGCCCAGGGGCTGCCCATCCCCACCCCACAGCAAGGCATCAGGTCCCTTCTGCCACCACCAAAGGCATGCAGGTGCCACCCACCACACCGGGTGGGTGTCCCCTCCCTGCCACCAGCATCCCACCACCGAGCAGGGTACCAGGGGCGGCGGCATGGGGACGAGGACGCGTCCCCAGCCACGGGCCTCGCTCCAGCTGGGCGCTGTTTTGTAAGGACTCCTGGGCCTCTGCGGCGCAGAGATAAGCCCAAGAATTTGCCGTCGGTTCCAAATATCCCGTCCGCTTCCTCCCGCCGTCCTCGCCGCCGCTCCAGCCCGCTTGTCTCATTTCCGCAGCAGCGTGCTGGGGAGAGCTTCCTGTTTTCCCCCCCGGCCCCGGGGCGGCGGCGGGGGGCTGCGGGGAGGAAGGGCAGGACAATGGGCGCAGGCAGGGACCAGGGACGGGCAGCTGCCCACCTCCCGGGCTGGAGGCCTGCACTGGAGGGGAGAGGTTCTTCAGGGAGGGGGCAGGCGGGCGGCAGTGGGGTTGGCAGGTGGCAGCGGTGGGGATGTGGGTCTTGGGCTGAGCTGAGATTGCGGATGGGGTTTCTTTCCTTTCCTTTTATTATTTCTTTTTTTTTTCTTTAAGGGTTTTGCTGTAAATCAACCCAAGCTCCCTCCAGAGCATCCTGTCTATGCTGCAGGGGGTGACACCAGCTGGAGGAGCACCCCCCCACTNCCAGCCGCAGCGTGGGAGAGCAGAATCCCCACGGGACTGCCACCTCCCAGGGGCTGCGCCGCAGGGCGGGGGGGCTGGGATGCTGCTCCCCATCCCAAACCACAGCCACGGGAAAAGAGGGATCTGCTTTTGGGCTTTCCTCGCTCAGAGCCCAGCATCCTCCCACCGCAGGTGGGACCGGCTGGTGGGCAGCCCCGCATTCCCTCGGTTTTGGGGAGGGGAGAAGGCTCTTGCCCCCTGGCTCCCGGGCCGAGTGTGAGTGTTTACTCGCTGCCTTTCTCACCGCTCGCAGCGTGGCAGGAGTTATTCAAAGGCGGGCGGAAGCGAGCGCAGCAACTGAAACAACAATGAAAAGGAAACGGAGCTTGAAAAATTCTCCGTTCATAAATCAACTGAACTGCAGGTGATCCCCGGGCAGGAGCGAGCCGAGGAAAAGACACAGCTCGGCACGGCTGGCAGCTGGGCGGCCCCCGGCTCCCCCAGGCAGGGATGGGGGGGGATGGATGGGGTGCCCTAGGGTGGTCGTGGGTGATTGCTGGGGTTGGTGTCCATGTCCCCAGGGCTGCACGTCAGGGACTTTGGAGCAGGTAAGGTGGAGGTATCGCTGGGTTATATTTCATTATATATAAGCAAATCTGGGTGAGAGGAAAGAAGCTGCGCCGGGTGGAGCTGCTTTCTGCAGTGGGGCTGGTGTTGCACACACGCACACGCACACGCACACGGACATGCTTGCCTCCCAGGCCGGGGAAATGCACAGGAACGCAGCCAGCCCGGGGATGGGATGGGATGGGGGGCAGAGTCTGTGCCGCAGCCATGCTGTGGCCCCTCGGTGCCGGCAGAGTGGGCACACAGGGTTATTGGGGTGCTCAAGGGGGTGCAGAGCCACCCCCCAGCTCTCTCATCACCTCCTCTTGTAACTTCCCGCCTGTCTTTTGGGGTGAAACACATCACTTTTGAAGCAGTCAAGCCAATGGAGTGCGGGTGCGCATGGCTCCAAGCCATGGCCGTGCTGTGGGAGATGCTGGGGTTAATGGGAGATGATCCAGGGCTCTCAGCGGCGTTGGGCCATGGCTCCTCGCTGGGATCTCGTAAAGGCTTTTTCCTCCTTAGGAAAAGGAGCTGCTGTCTTGGGATGGGCTCCTCGGTGCTGACAGCATCCCTGCACAGGCAGGAGGTGGGCACGGGCGGAAAACATCTCCCCCCACCAGGTCCTGCAGCATCTTGTTGCGGGTAAGATGGGGACCAGTTTGGACAAACCCGTGTCCCCTCCTCGCTGTCCCCTCTCTGCCAGCCCCTGTGAGCTTAGACCCGACTGTGGGGACACTGAAAAGGAGCTCATGCCTTTGGGACCAGTGGATGGCCCCAAGGACCAGACTGGTGGGAGCAGGCTGAGCCTTACAGTGGAGGAAAGGATCCGGTTGTGGTCCCAGCACTGGGAAAGCTAGGCGGAATTGTGTGTCCCCTTCTGCTGCTATCCGTCCCTCCATCCGCGATTTCCCTGTCATCTTGTTTTTCGACAGAGCTGGAAAACCAGGAGACCACCATAAATAAATCCTGTGTCTTTAAGCCATTTTGTACAGTACAAGAAAACGCACTCGTTGAATTACAGCTTTTTAATCAAATACATGTAACCATGTCACTTAAAGTGCTCGCGAAAAGCAGGGGGAAAGAAAAAAAAACCCCAACACAATTGGAAGAGCACAATATTAAAACCAGCTGCTTGCTTACCCCCACCACAGTTAATGGTTTTTGAATGTTCTGAATGAGAGAGAAACCAGAGCCAAGCTCCACTTTCATGTCCATCTTTCTGATCAAGCCCTGTCAGACGGGGGGAGCCGGGCAGCCTGGCACAGCGGCGGGGGACGCGGGAGGGCTGCGCTCGCCTCTCCTGCCGCTCCTCCCATCCTCTCGGGCTGTCTCCCCACGGTGATGGGGATGTGGGAACCTGTGGTCGTCCTGCAGGCAAAGCAGCGCAACCCAGGCAAGAGCCAGCCTGGAGATGCGAGCACAGGTTGCCCAAGCCCTGTGGCAGCGAGGGATGATGCCCTGGGACATCACCATTGTGTCGCGTCCCCCACCACTGACTTCAACCCAACTCCACCTCCTGATGCTTCTTCCGGCAAGTTGGCATTGCCGCTGCCGCGGCTCGTCCCCCATGGGCGCTGAGGCGCCGCGATGCCCGCAGCATCCCTTCCTCCAAGCGTGCCAGCGCAGTCCCCTGTGCCCCGTCCCTGTGCCCTGTCCCCTTGGGGCACACATGCCAGGACCACCTCGACGTCTACCTCCGGCCTCGCTGGCCACCACCCCCCTCCCAGCACAGCCTGCCAACCACCCCGAGCTGTGCGGTTCCCCCGTAACATGGACCAACGCTCATTAAGCGTGAGGCAGAGACCACCAAATATGTCAAAACACACTTAAAATTTATTGTTTCATACCATACGTTTGAGTCTCTTGAATGCAGGCCAGTGTTTCTCCCTCTCCACGATGGGGCCTATCTGCTGTCACCGACGCTTTGCATATATGTATAGCCCGCTTGCTTTCTGTCTCCCCCCCTCCCTTCTTTCTTTAAATGAAAAATACAAACAATTGATGGAAAATGTACATTTGTTCCATATGGGACGGTCGGAGTGTGGAGAGGAGCCAGGAGAGTCATTTTTAGGCAGACTCCTCTCTCCAGTGGATGGCTGGACGGCTTCCCAGAACGGCCCCGCGCGGCCTGGCCTGACTCTCCTGACGAGCCTCAGACAGTCTGTGACGCTCCCGCCCCGGCGGGAGGGGACATGATTCAGCTCCCTGCCGGGCTCACCCCCCTGGGGCTGCTGAGCGCGGGATGAGGGAGAGGTTTCCACCAAGCCCCCTGCAATATCCCAGAAGGGCTGAGCCTGGCTGCACGGGAGGCAATAGGGATGCTTGCTTTGCGTGGGAGGTTGAGTTACCTTGATTGGGTTGGGTAGGTTGGGTTGGTTGGGTTGTGTTGGGATAGGTTGGTTGGGTTGTGTTGGGTAGGCTAGGTTGAGTTGGTTGAGCTGGGTTGGGTTAGGTTGGTTAGGATGGGTTGGATTGGTTGGATTGTATTAGTTAGGCTAGGTTGGGTTGCCTTCAGTTGTGTTGGGTTGCCTTCGGTTGGGTTGGCTTATTTTGGGTTGGCTGGGTTGGGTTATATTCGGTTGTGCTGGGCTGTGTTGGCTTAAGTTGCATGGTGTTGGTCGCGTTTGTCGTATTGAGTTGTGTTGCGTTGAGTTGGGTTGAGTTAGGTGACCTCTGGAGAGCACTATCAAACCGTTCCATGATCCTTTGGCCTCTGAGTGCATCTCAGCACTGCTGGCTCGGCTCAGAAGAGGAGCACAAAGTGGCTCTGATGGATGCCTGTGGGGCTTAGCTTGGCGGAGAGCCACTGAGGAGAGCAAGCCCCCAAACTCCCCCACGACTCATGCAATGAGGACAAAACCTGCCTCCCTTATGGTCCGGAGGAGACCCTAGCATGTTGTTGGGCGAGAGGATGGGTGGCGTGGGGCTGGGGGCTGCAGGGCCAAGGGCTGATGGTGGCCCCCAGGCTGGGAGAGGGATGTGAGGCTGGCAGGGGCAATGCTGGAAGCTGGGACACCACAGGTGATGGAGAGGCTGAAGCTCGCAGCAAGGGAAATGCTAAAAAAAAAAGAGTTTCAGGCTGCGCAGACTTTCCAGGGCATATTAAGGAACCCGTGCTGGCTTATTTTTTTTTTTCTTTCACAAAACCGGTAATATTTATGATACCATGGCCCCAACTCCCTGCAGGCAGCTGCCCTCCTCTGCCTGCAGCAGCCAGCGGAGCGGTGCTCCGTGTGTCTCCCAGCACCCAGGGCTTGCCGCTGCTCCGCTGCTGGGAAACTGCTCAGGAGCAGAGGTAGGGAGAGCATCCATCACCACTCCGCGCTCCTCTGCTGCCCGGCCAGCCGGTCCGGGCACGGCCGCGGAGGAAATGGTGCCTTTCCTGGCCTGCAAGGAGCGTTGAGATTTTCAAACATTTCCTTTCCCAAACTGGGCTGCAAAACAGAAAGTTGGGGAAGGTTTGGGAACTTTTCTTCAGCTCAGTCAGGAAAGGCTGCGCTGGGAACATTTGAAACCTTTCTTCGCATTTCAACCTTTTCCCTTTGGTTAACCTCTACAACATAAAATGCCGTTACATCTCAAAATGGTTTTGCATCCCATCTAAAAAAACCTGGAAACTTTTTTTTTTTTTTCCAATGCTCTTTTTCTCGAGTCAGGAAATGTTTTTGAGCTGTTTCCCACAAACAGGTTTGGTTTTGATAAATCTTTATGATTTCTTTCTTTTTTTTTTTTTGGTGGAAGAGGAAAAAAAAAACCAACCCAAAAATCCCATCACTAGCTGTAGAGCAGCTGCCTGGTGGCGCGGGTGGGGAACCAGCACTGGCAGCATCTTCCCGTTCCCACCGATGTCCCCACCGCAGGGACGTGTGATGGTAAGCACCAAAAATACATGGACTGAGAAGCTCTAATTCCTCCTTAACATCCCAGCTGAGATGACTTCATCGAGGCTGCGCGTCCACAGGCATGTGTCGGCATTCCCTCCCCTCCGGCGTGCTCCAGGCCAGGATGGATCAGGCTGCCCGGGAGCTGTCGCCAGCTGCCCCGGTGGGTCCCGCTCGCCCCTGGCTCCGCCGTGGCTTCGGCCTCGGAAGCGGTGAGCCCGGAGCTGCGTATCGCCGGGCCGGGCTGGCTGGCACATGCTGTTTTAATATTTGGGTGATGTCATCGAGCACTCTATAATGCCGTAAAAAAACCAGAACGTCTATAAACCTGACCAGTGAACCTCCAGCAGAACACACACACGCACGGGTGTGCACACGGACACACACACACGCACACGTGCATGCAGATGGACATGCACACACACGCATGCACGCAGGCAGATGCACATACACGTGCATGCACAGGGATGCACACGTGCGTGCATGGAGATGCATGCACTCATGGAGATGCATGCACGCACAGAGATGCACGCACACATGGATGCGCATCCGTATGCCACACGTGTATACACGCACACGTGCATGTACAGAGAGATGTGCACATGGATACACGCAGATGCACATGTGGCTGCACGGGCAGCATCATGCACACGCAGATACACAAAACCGGACGTGCATACAGACATACCCATGCACACATGCACACACGTAGCTACACACACGCACACACACACACTCAGATGCATGCACGTGGATACTCAGGGATGCACGCACGCACACACAAACGCACACACACACAGAGATGCACACAGCGATGCATATACACACGGACGCACACACGCTGATACACACAAATGCACGCGCGCACACACACACCTTTGTGCACAGATACACTGGGATGCACACACAGGTGCGTACACACACAGATGCACACACACACACATGGACATACCCGCACACAAACACACCCCCTTCGTGCCACCCCGACCCTCTCCCCGGTGTGCAGCACAGCGACCGCCGTGGCGGATGGCACGGGAAGGACAGGGCGGGTGTGCACAGCGCACACGTTGCCCTGGGCCCGGTGGCACTCACGCGTGTCACGGCATGTGGGGACCTCTGCAGAAGCAGCCCCGGTGCGTGGGGCAGCGAGCCCCGGGGGGATCCACTGCCCCACATCCCCAGGGGACGGGGAGCAGATGCCACCTGCTCATAAAGCCCAGGCGGAACCTGGCGGTGCCTCCCCTTCTCCCTGCCCCTGCAGCCATCCCGGGAAAGCCAACAGGATGGGCCTGTCAGGATTTACATATACCTGTCAAATACCTTCTCCATATTTCTGCCGTAACGACCTGCTAAGAGCCCCTCGCTCCTCCTCCCCAGTCCAAAACCATCAGGCCCTGAGCTTTGGAGAGATTAAGTCATAAAAATCATAAGGGGCTGCATGGTAACAGCCCCGGCCTGAGCCATAACGGCGGTGAAATCATCCCCAAACTATTTCAGCCCCGTCCATTTCCAGTCCCACGTCACACCTGAGCCACCAGCACGCAGCGAAACAGAACGCTGGTGGATGGTTTCCTGGCCCCAGCGCGGCCGTACAGGGATGGGGGCAGGGAAAGGAGGTGATGTTAAAAGTAAAAAAAGGCTTTTCCAGTGCTGAGGGCTGGTCGTCTCTGCATGGCCAGGGTGTCCGAGTGGCACAGGATGTGTCCCGGCCAGGCAGAGGGAGCGCTGAGCTCCCACGGGCACGGCTGGAGCAGCCCGTCCCATTCCCAGCGGGGTTTTCTGACCTGTGGTTTGCATCAACGCACCTCGAGCTGGGCAAACCCAGGCGGCCAAATAGCCAAAGCCAAGTGAAACTGGGAGATAGCGGATTTAGCCTCAAACTGAACGCAGCTAATTAACGGGGTGGTTAAAGCTCATCAAGGAGCCAGCATCCCTTGCAGGCTCTGCCTAGCTCTCTGCCCTCCCGATGGAGCCGGACCAGCCCCAGTGTTGACCAGCCCAGCCAAACCCTGAGTCTGGGAAGGGCCAAATCCTGCCCTGACCCCCCCCCTAAAATGTGATGCTGCAGCTCCGACACCGTGGGAAGGTGCCTGCCGGCTCGGTACCAGCCCGCTCGGAGGCCAGGCTGGAGGAACGGTCCCGGTTTGGGTCACTTCTTGATTAATTTAACGTCGAAACGGCGAGTTTAGGTGAAAAAAGCTGTGCCAAACACCGAGCCATGGGAGGAGGCAGCACCCCCCGGGGTCTGGCACGGGTCCTTCTGCCTGCTGTTATCTGACCCAAACCCGCGCTCCTGTTTTCTTCCTCTCTCCTTTTCCTTCTTTCTCGTTTCCCCATGACCTGGGGTAGGGCTGGCCGGCGAGACGGGGCAGCCGCGCATTGTTCACAGCCTCGATTGCAATTAGGCTTTATTATTAATAAAAACACCCAGGGCTGAGTTAGGCAGGAGGGTTGGCAGGGTCCTGCCTGCTTTTGTGTAAAAGCAAGCCGGGGCTTTGCTGGCAAACGCCGTGCGGTGTTACAGCGATGCAGACCCAGGGAGCCAAACTCTGGCGCTGGGTCTCGGTGACCCGGGGACGGGTGGGCACGGCAGGTCCTTGCAAATCGCCCCGGCACCTCTCAGTGCTGTAGCAGTGATGCAGCAGCCGGGGTTTCAACGTGGTGCGTCCCTGGTGCATTTATGGGTGGGAAAGACCATCCGTCACCCCGAGGTTTTTCAGGCCGGTACCCACCCCAGCCCTGCGGCAGCATCTTTGGGTGCGAAACAAGGAGACACCCCACCACCACCACCTCCCCTTCCCCAGCCCCACGGCAAAGTTACATTTTCAAGAGTTTTGCTTTGGGAAAGCTCCTGTCTGTGCCCAGCCACGGTACCGGTGCCGGTGGGCACCCGAAACCAGTGCATGCTGGACCCAAATTGTTCCAGAGTGAGGAACCGCAGCCGAAAAAAAACCACCCCAAGGATTTCTAGCCATCCTCTGAGATGAGAAGGCGAGCTGGCACGGCCCTGAGCCAGGGGGGAAGAAGGGAATTTCTGCTGCAGAAAAATGACTTAACGTTTCCTCCGTGATGTGATCCGCTGCCGGCTTCCCCCGGCACCGCGGGGCAGCTGGGCGAGGGCCGGCCTTGCGCATCGCTTCTTTGAACGGCGGGAAGTGATCGCATCCTCGCCTGGAAGGTACCTGGAAGCTGGGGGCTGGAAAATAAGTCGGGGCTTTCTTCCCTCTCCCCAACCCCCTCCTCCCCCCCATGTCCTTCCTCCAGGCCACTTCGGGGAGCGGAGCGGGATGGAGCCTATAGCCGGCTGCTTCCTTTCATAGTCATCGGCGGCGGCACAGGATGCTTCTCATTTGGTGTTGTGTTTGTTTGCTGCGGCGCGGGTTCTGGCACCCGCCGGGCGCCCGCCAGCCCTCCCGTGTAGGTAGTGAGGTCATTTTTCCATGTATTCCCCCTTTTTACATACTGTATATGGAAAGACAATGAAGAGCCTTTCTGGCGTTTAATGGGAACGCGTCGCCAGCCCCCAAAGTGGTCCCGTTTATTAGCGCTTCACATTAAACAACACAAAAAAAAGTGAGTCAGGATTTAGTCCTGTTAACACTAATGTGAATTTAATTTAGGAGAAGCTTGAAAATTAATGTCATTTGTTAAATATCCATTTCCCCTAAAAGGCAATTCGTTGCCAACAAAAGCAACAAAAAACCTCTTCTTCTATTCAAAAAAATTTTTTTTTTTTTAAATAGCCTTTTTTGGCGATATCAGCCTGGTTTAAATCACTCGGCGTTCAAGGAACGAATGCCACCAGGGTTTTATGCAACAGATTGTCATTTCTCCTTTTCAAATTGAACAAAAAAATTACTGTAAATCAGAAAGTGATTCACAGGAAGGGGATGAAGCTCCGGCAAAGCACCGGCGGCTCCGAGCGGGGTCCGGGTGGGCATGGCAATGGCTCGGCAAGACCCGCTGGCTGCCGGAGCCGGGAAGCAGCCAGTGAGGGCCAGGAGGTGGAAGGGCTCCGGCACACGGGGTTTTTCTTCCAGCTCCGAGGACTAGAGTGAAGACGTCGGAGCAGCCGGGCTCTATTTTTGGGGAGGTTTCATGGGAAAATGGGGTGAGCCGTGGGGACCACGCACCAATGCACTGGCAAAACAATAACCACACCAAGGCTCATTTCGGAGGAGGATATCACATGTTTTATTATATTTTAATCTGACAACAGCTGCTTTTCCTGCAGAGCGCATCTCTGGGCGGCACGGCGCGGTGCCGTGGGGTGGCCGCCAGCATCCCATCCCACTGCCGGCGCTGCCGGAGCCGCCGTCCCGCGCCGAGCCGAGCCGCACTCGCGGAGCCCGAGGCGGCTGACGGGGCAGGCGGGCGGCAGCCTGGAAATTAATACATTTGCCAGGTTGTCAAAACATTAATCAACGGATACAAAAATCTGGAAATGGTTGGGACAACATGTATTTGCGGAAAATATGTGTTCACACAACAAGCACACAAGATGGGAACAATTATATGAAGATGTTTTAATAATTAACCAGTATAAAACAGTTTGCTCTCCATACACTTCTAGACAATAAAAGTGTTTGCAGTCATATTTTTCTTTTGTACAAAATTCCAGTCAATTGTTCCACAATATTTACATTGTCATTCCCTTTTCACAAAATATCTCCTTTCCCCTCCCCCCCCCCTTTTTTTTTTTAAAATCCAGCTTTGCTACATAAATGCTTTAGATCTCATGGATATCCCTTGATTTATTTTTAAAAAGTCTAATAAAAAAAACCCCAAAAGACATTAAATACCATTTTATATATAAAAATGCTTAGTAAAAATATAGTTTTGTTGCCCAATTAAAATATATTGCTGAGAATACAGTAAAAACTGTCCTAAAGCCCACCCCTAATGGGCGCCAACTTTTTAACGGCCCCAGCAAAGTCTTCCTAAAAGTTCCCCCTCCTCCGCAAGTTCGTCTGCCCTTGGGTTAAATACTGGGGACAGGTCACTTTGGCTCATCCTGGTGGTGGTTGTTTTGGGCAGGATTTACTGGAATTGGCTTAAAAATGCCCCTTCGAGCTGGTGGGAGCTACAGCTACACCCTGCCGAGGGCTGGAGCGGGGAGAGCGGCAGGCAGGCTAGTGCTTGGGAAAGGCGTCTATCTGTGTTATATAGTTATATGGTATATCAGTGAGTTCAGCATGGNAAGTAAGAATCTCAGCTTTCATTTAAAAAAAAAACCCACCAAAAAAAAAAAATAAAAAAACAACCAACCAAACAAAAGAAAGCGATGCATTTAATGAGATACTCTAAATATTATGGAGCTCGTGGTTAAAGGAGGATGGCGTTTTGTTTTTAGAGGAGAGTCGGGGCTCTCCCGGTGAGAGCATCGGACGGTGGGGCCAACCTAACCGGTGATGCAGGGGCTATAGTAAACAGCGCTGCTGGCATCGGACAAGGCGGATATCAAGCTGCTCTCCTCGCAGGAGATGCTTCTAGGAGTCACTTTGGACAGGGAGACATGGTAAGGGAGTCCCGAGGCTTCGGGACGAGTCCTGCTCATGTTCAAATACTGGTCAAACTCGTTGCGGTCAACGTCTGTCCACAGCTCGGTTTGGTTCAAGTGATCCACGCTCTCCATGTGGTGGGCTTCGGGTGGGGGAGAGAGCTGGCCCAGGTGGGCGGAAAGCCCGTTCTGAGTTCCCGAGCACATCTGGTTGTAGTATATGCTGGAGGGATGGGGAGTCCTCATGGCGTCGGCCAAGTGCGAGGGGGTCTGCGCGTAGGGCACCGCCACGTCCCGCCCCATGCACTTCTCCTGGGGAAACTCCATCTGGTGATGGTGGTGGTAGCCACGAAAGGGCATCATGTTGCAGTCATCCTGCATGTGCGGAGGGAAAAACGCCGGCTCGGTCTGTTCCAAGACATCCAAGGGAGACATCTCAGGAGTTGGCAAGCCATAGTTTTCAATATCCGACCCCATGGAGTGGAGTTCTCTGAAGTGGTTAAGTGGGGGAGGCTGGGGGTGGCCCGGCTGGCTGCCGCCATGGTGACTCATGCTGAAGTTGTCACTGCAAGGCTGGGAAAGGTTATGCAGGAGGATATTGGGTTCCATCCTCTTGATTTTCTTGGCTTGCTTCTTTCTCCTTGGGCGGTACTTGTAGTTGGGGTGATCCTGGAGATGCTGGATTCGCAGCCGCTCTGCCTCTTCCACGAAGGGACGCTTGTCGCTGGCGCTCAGTGCTTTCCATGACTGGCCTGGAAGAGGAAAGCAAAGCTCTGTGACACTGGCTCGGCCACCCGGTGCTGGCCAGGGCATGGGGGCACCCGGAGAGAGGGCACCCTTGGGGTGGGAAGGGCTCCCTTGGCCAGTTCGGCACCTGAGTAGGGTCCTGATGCTGGCATGAGGAGGGGCTGGGGAATGGGAGCCCATGCAGGGCTGTCCCAGCAGCAGGCTCGGGTTGTGCCCAGTGCTTGGGCACAGTGGGAGAATGGGGATGCGAAGCCCCGGAGGGGTTGCAGGAACCACTCTGCCAGGGCAGGGGATTCTGCCTCCCACTGCCCCTCGGGACAGCCTGGTCCCCAGGGCGCCTGCTTCCCTGCATCCCGCATCCACAGCCCTGCTTCTCTGCAGCCACCATCGCCCATCCCCAAACCCTGCACCCCGCAGCCCCGTATCTTGAATCCCATGTCCCCGCACCCCACAGCCCCGTGTCTCTGCATCCTGCTGCCCCGTCTGGCCATATCCTGCTTCCCGTAGTCCCGCATCCTGCAGCTCCGTCTATCCATATCCTGCTTCCCGTGTTCCCACATCCCGCATCCTACAGTCATGTGTCCCGCATCCTGCAGGCCTGTATTCCCTGCAGCTGTGTACCCCGCAGTCCTGTATCTCTGCATCCCACAGCCCCATTTCCCTGCATCTTGCGTACATGCAGCTCTGTATCCTCACATCCCGCAACCCACAGCCCCATATTCCCACATCCTCTAACACCATATCCCACAGCCCTGTAGTGCTGCACCCCACAGCCCTGCATCCTTACAGTCCACGCCCCTGCAGCCCTGCATCCTTGCAGCCTGCAGCTGGCATCCCGCAGCTCTCTAACCTTGCAGCTCGCAGCCCTGCATCCCCCAGCCCCATATCCCACAGCACACTATCCCTGCATCCCGCAGCACCCCTTCTTTGTAACCCAGCTCCTGCACCCCCATATCCTCCCAGCCTGCATCCCGCAGTCCTGTACCCTTGCAGCCTGGCTAGCCTGTAGCCTTGCATCCCATGTCCCACTGCTTCGTATCCTTGCAGCCTGTCACCCACAACCCTGTACCCTTCCAGCGCACTTCCCAATGTCCCGTACCCCTTCATCCCGCACTCCCAGCCCTGTATCCCTGCACCCCAATATCCCATACTCCTGCAATTCACATCCCCAGCCCTGTATCCTTGCATCCCAGCATGCCGTATCCCTGCGGCATGTATCCACAACCCTGTAACTCTGCATCCCGCTGCCCTATACCCCTGCAGCCCAAATCTCCAGATCTGTAGCCCTGCATCCTGCTGCTCTGGGCTCCCGCAGCCTGCACCCCCACCTCCATATCCCTGTATCCCACTGCCTGGGACCCCTGCAGCCAGCATCCCAAGACCCATAACCGCCTACCCCTACATCCCCAGCCCTGGACCCCCACATCCCTGCATCCCCAGCCCCATACTTCCGCATCCCCAGCCCCGTACTCCTGCATCCCCACATCCCTAGCTCCATAGCCCCGTGTCCCTGCATCCCTAGCTCCGTACCCCCACATCCCTGCACCCCCAGCACTGTACCCCTGCATCCCTGCATCCTTAACTCCGTGCCCCTGCATCCCTGCATCCTTAACTCTGTGCCCCTGCAGCCCGCAGCCCTGCACTCTTGCAGCCCGCATCCCTACATCCCCAGTCCCATACCTCTGCATCCCCA
>VYXH01001393.1:21139-34790 GCA_013397275.1 Burhinus bistriatus | reverse complement strand
CCCTCCTGCGGTGGGCCAGCACCTTCTTCACTCCCTCACACGGCCCAGCCTCACTTCTAGATTTGTTCACGCCGCTAATGAATTAATCACCATGCAAATACTGGTGTGGGGCTGGTGCTGTGGTGTGTCCAATTGGATGAATGAGATATTTCGCAGGAAGAGATTTCTTATTAATTACAGCTAATAATTATCTCGAGGGCACACCGCACAGGTACCCGGAGCGGTGCGGCCAGGTGGGATGGATGTGACCTACACCCGCACCCGCTTCTTCATCCCGAAGGAGATGCCCTTTACCAGGGGTGGCCGAGGGGAGTGGGGACATTCCCTGTGGGGGGACCCGTGCAGGGCTGCCCAGGCTGGTGGCTCCCCTGGCACCCCAAGAGCTGCCCCGCGCCAGCGGGTCCCATGGGCTCCCCCAGGGCCGGGGCTGCTGCAGCCGTGCTGGAACAAAGGCTTCCCAAAGAAAGGCGCTTCCTGGAGAGCAAAGGACTCGGGGCCGGGGCTGTGTGTGAGCCCTGCCGGGAGGCTGAAGTCATCTGCTGGGAAATGCTTCGCGTTTTGCTGGAGCCTCCCTTTTTCCAGGGCCCAGCTCAGCACCCGGTTTCCTCGTGCACAAATAGTTCAGTGGGTCAGGCAGAGCTGGCAAGTGCCGAGCAAGCCGGCCACGGGCTGCCGGGCGCCGGCAGATGCGGTACGGCATCCGTGTTAGGAGCATCCCGGCAGCAGCCATGTGGTCGTGCAAAGGTGACATGTCCCCCATGTCCCCAGCTGGGGGGACCAGACTCTTTCCCACCCAAGTTGGGGCAGTGAGTGGAGAACGGGCGGTCGCGGTCAGCCCCAGCCCTGGGAAGGGCCGGCTCAGCTGTTTTCTGCTCATTTGCTCTTTTTCTTTGCTTCTAGCTCCATCTGATAAGTGAAGGGCACTGGGGACATAGTGGAAAGGTGCCCTGGGCCACAGTGGCTCTCTGCCCCGGGAGTGTGCCAGCCTGGGTGCTTGCTGCCACCCTGCCCCACTGCCACCCATGCCGGCAGGTCCCTGACGGCTCCGGGGCCGAGCCAGGGGTACGGTGCACACCGCGCCGGCCAAGCCCGGCAATCAGGCACCTCATCCGAGGAAGCGGAGAAAGTTGTCTTTCTTTTTCAGCTCTTTTCAATAACCAGAGGTCAACCTTGTTTATACAGGATTATAACTGGAACGACAACAGCAATACCCATTGTGCGAGCAGCGAAACCCACAGTTAACCCAAAAAAGCTGTTTGCTCCACACAAACGCAGCCACCGCAGCGTCCCAGGCAGTGGCTGGAGTCCTTGGTCCTCACCAGGGCTGTCCTGCCTGCCCTTCCCCTGCCTTTGCCTTGCCACGGCCCCTTCTTGCAGAGCCCTAACTCTCCGCTGATGGTCCCCCCAGCTCGGGGTGCTGCGTTTCCAGCCACGTCACCCCGTGTTTGCTCCCTGACCTGCTCCCACGCCCCAAGTGTGAGCAAAGCTGCCGCAAATCCCACCCACGGTGCTTATGGCCGGGCTAACGCCGGGGAAAGGCTTTGGCATGGCACGGCGCACAAGGAGGGCCGAGCGTGCCGGGGCGCATGGAGCGGGTGTGCTCGGGGCGTGCGTGTGCGTGCTGGCTGGGGTCGCTTCCCCAGCAGCTGATTGCGGCAGCCGTGGTTGCTTTAATACTCGGTTCCCATCACGGAGAGAGCCCAGGCTTTGAAGAAGGAAAGTCTTACACTTCTACCAACTATTTCAAGACTCCCATAAACACATTTTTGGTTCAGCATTAATGAATTACCTCAATGCAGAGCTACTCGTGCCAAATACACGAATACAGAGTGTAGAAAAGCCGCTGAGAAGCAGATTTGGCTGCCATTCAGCTGCTCCGATCGGCACAATTTCTTTTCTCGATTATAGCAAGAAAATGCACGCTGCCTGTGGCACCGCGTCCTCCCAGGAACAGGCAGCTGGCCGACAGTTGGGCTGCGCAGAGCCTGGGCACGCCGGGGTTAGTCGCTGCTTCCATCGCTCGAATTGGCAGAAAATCCTGCTTGCTGGTGTCTGTGCAGGAGATGCAGCCAAGAACCGGGATCCTGCTCTTTCTGCATGCCCAGGCTCGTTGCTCCAGGCTGCCCAGAGGAAAGGAAAACTGAAATCAGGAGGATTTCTGAGCCTGGCTTTTTTTGGGGAGGTGGGTCAGGGCTGCCCGTCTGTGGCCGTGCAGCCACGCGTGCCCACGAGCACCACGGCTGGGTGCAGCTCCACCACGGCCCCTCTCTGTGGAGCAGTGAACCCCCACCCGTGGCCTCAGCGAGCACGTCCTCTGCTTTCCTCCAACAGCAAGGGTCCTGCCATGCTGGGGACTGCCTGGAGACCATGCGCCCCCCAGGAAAAGCAGGGACCCCACTTTTGCAGAAACCTTTCTCGCTGGGGTTCTGCTCTGTGGGTTCCCGACCTCCGCACCCCGCTGGGTGTTTGCTCATCCCTTGCTCTTCGTCGTTCGACAGAGAGTACCATGGAAAAATGGACTTGTGCTACATCACAGATGAGGATGCCACTTTCAAGCAGGGGAGAGGAGGGGGATCAGGGCAGGCAACACAGCAGTCACACCTCCACCGCTTTGTGGCTCAGTCCTCAGGGGCTCGTCAGCAGGGGCTGAGCTGGTTATTGCCCCTCTGCTCCCTAAAATGAGACTCCAGCGGCAAGCGAGCAGGGGAGAGGGGGTGGCTGACTGCACCCCTGCACCCACCGAGCCCCACGACCTGCTGCAGGAGGGTCGCCCGTCCTCTCCCTCGCCGGGAGGGCTGATGCAGCAGCGCAGGATGTCTCCATCTGGGAAAGGTTTGCTGTTCTCAAGAGCTGCTGTGGCTCCCGACATGTTTTAACTTAGCGCGAGGCATTACCTCACCGGGTCGCCGCAGATGGCAGATGGCTGCTGGCTGTGCTGCGCTCCTCTCTCCTCTCTCCCCTCTCCCTGCTTTGTCTGCAGCCCCTGAACCCAGCACTTTCTGCTCAGGTTTTCCATGCACCCGCCGGTTCGCTCACAGGATCCTGGGGAGGGGGTTGCCTGGCTTCTGAGCATCACTCCAGCGAGGCCTGGAGGAAGAAGGAGCGCTTTGCAGCATCCCTGGAGGAAGGGGAACACTGCAGCATCCCTGGAGGAAGGGGAGCCCTTTGCAGCATCCCTGGAGGAAGGGGAACACTGCAGCCTCCCTGGAGGAAGGGGAACACTGCAGCATCCCTGGAGGAAGGGGAGCCCTTTGCAGCATCCCTGGAGGAAGGGGAGCAGTTTGCAGCATCCCTGGAGGAAGGGGAACACTGCAGCATCCCTGGAGGAAGGGGAGCCCTTTGCAGCATCCCTGGAGGAAGGGGAGCTGTTTGCAGCATCCCTGGAGGAAGGGGAGCAGTTTGCAGCATCCCTGGCACCAACAATCTTTGCGGAAGCTCACAGCCCACCTCCTTGCACACGTGGTCACCTCTCTTCTTCATCAAGGCTTTCACTGCCCAGCAGGAAGGATGAGGATGTTGCTGAGAGCAACCTCACCTTCTTACAGACAGAGAAACCCTCAGTGCCAAACCCAAACAGAAGCGAGGAGTTTGGGCTCAGATGGGGGGTAGGAGCTGCTGTGGCTCCGTGCCTCAGTTTCCCCATGTGCTCTGCAGGGCACAGGGCAACCCAGCCTCTCCTCCGGCCCTTTAGAGACAACAGTCTCCCTGGCAAAGGGCAGGATGTATCAGGGTAATTTTGACAGAGTGCTTCTTTCCTGAGAGAGAACAATAAAAACAATTACAATAATAAGAAGAAGAATAAAGAAAAGGGCCTGAGCGCTTTCCCTCCCTGCAAGCAGAGCAACAAGTTTTGCTTTTTGGTGCTGTATTGGGGACATTAAGGGAAGGGAAATGAGCATGAACATGCTGCATTTGCAGCTCAAAACCCCAAGAACTGTGACATCCCTCCCATAAATTGGCCTAAAACTGAGATTTAAAAGCTTGCCATAGACAGCATCTTCTTCTTCACTTTCTGATTTGAGAGCATCCTTTGTGCTGCAGCTCAGGGAAAACGGCAGCGAAATCCCCCAGCAAAGGAGCTGGGGCTGGGGGATGCTGCGAGTGGCTGCGGGGGGTTTCGGCATGGGGATGCAGGGTGGGAGGAGGAGGATGGTGTGTCCCCTTGGGATGAAGGCTGTGTCGATGCCGGGGATCCCCGCGGCTGGTGGGGCGTGGGGGGCTGGGGGCAGAAGGGAGGCGGTGGGGAAGGGCTCCAAGGGAAAGACTTTGTTTGCGGGCCAGCCGGGAGCGTGCGAGGGCCTCCGGGTTCCAGCGTTTCTCCTCCACTTCGCTCCCGCTGTGCGCGGGAGCCGGGCCAAGGTGGAGCACGGCGGGGTGGAGCGGGTCCCCGAGGAAGGCAGGGGACAGCCGCGCATTTAGCTCTTAAATTGCCTGGGAAAGCGGCTCTCTCTTTCCATCTCCCTCTCGTGCTCTTCTCTCACCCAAGCCCGAGGCTGTTTCCCAGGCTGCTCACCCCAAACACCTCCACCTCTGCTCTCCTAACAACCCCTCTTGCATGGCCCGTTCAACCTTGCTCAGATCCGAAAGCTCTCGGGAAGGATAAGCAAAGGCTCACGACAGAGCAGCCCTTCGTGGCGTGCTCGAGCTGGAGAAATAAGGTTAAAGGCTCTTATCTGATGGAGCCGCAGCCTTGCCAAAGCCTGTTGCTATCAGCTCGGGACACATGTGCTATTGGCAAAGCTTCGGGGACACAATAATACAAACAGTTTTCATTGTCGAGTCAACAATGATGGGAGAAGGAGCCTGGTGCTATTACCGGTATAAAAGGCGCGCTGTAGGAAAGCTCAGGACAGGAGGATGCAGTCGGGATCAACAGCGGGGTTTAGCAGATTACAGTTATATTTGTATTCGGGAAGGAGAAGCCTTCCATCCCCAGTGGGCTGGAGCCAGAAGGATGGAGCCGGGGAGGGGGGGAGGTTAGGCTGCAAGGAAAAAAATTCTTTGAGCAGCGCTGGAAGCAGTTGCAGCAAAGTGCTGATGGCAGCGGGTTTGGGCAAGGGCAGGAGGCAGGTTTGCAGCGCGTCAGCCCGAGGTCGTGCTCTGCCGGCTCGTGAGAAGTCACCCAGGGAAAAAACTCATGGCTGTACATGACCGAGCAGGGGTTGCAGGGCGAGGGAGGCTGCCGCAGTGGCAACCCCAGGCTTGCGGGATCCCTCTACACCCTCTCACTGCAAAGTCCATATATTTGAAAAAGACCACGCCAGTGTGTGCGGGGTGGATGGGTGATTCGGCACACGCTGCACCCAGTCCCTGCTGTCATTTGGGCAGATACGAGGATGGTGGGGAGAAGATCGGTGACTCCGCAGGGGTTGGTGCACGGGGGCCGCACTGTATCTGCGTGTTTTACAGGGGGAAGCATCCTTCCAGCACCCGTGTCACATCCCCCCTCACTCTTCCTCCTTAGCCTTCCCGGGCCTCTGTCAATCCAAAGGGGGGATTTCTGGAGAACACACACTCCTGGGCTGGGTTGGATGTGCGAGTGGATGTGTGGGATGGGAAGGTGAATGGGATGGGGGCACCATCCTGCCCAGGGCAGCAGCGCCTCCAAAGCAGTGCCCACAGGGCTGCCACATGGCCCTGGCTCTGCCTGCCCTGGCCCCCGTGCTGTGCCATGTGCCTGGGACCACGCGAGGTCCTGGTCCGTGATGCCACACATGAGTGAGGGCACAGAGAGGCTGCTTAAGGGACGCAGGACCCAAAACGCAAGATGAAGCGTCTCCAGCCACTTGGCTCGCAGAGGGCAGGGAAGGGGTGGTCAGCAGATGGGGCACCGGGATCGGGGCACAGTGCCATCCTGCACCCTCGGAGGTGGATGATTAGCTGACAGGGAGCATCGCCTTGGCCGTGCCCGTGGTGGTGAGGAAAAGGACGCAGGTTTGCCAGCTGTCCTGCCACGGTGGCAGGGGAACAGTGGGCACAAAAGCCCCCACAGCACAGTGGGGCTGGACAGAGCTGGAAAGCTGGGCAGGAGGTCAGGAACTTACCGGCTGCTGTCAGAGGCCGAGTGGGGCCAGGGCAGCCATTCCCACTGGGAGCAATGATGTCAGGCAGCAGCCGCGGCCAGGAGGCAGGAAACTCGACGCAGCCAGCAAGTCTGTCCTCCTCGGCCTTCCCCTTGTGTGTCCGTGAACAATGCACCCCATGGCAGGGACGTCGCGAGGCTGGCCCTCCTGCACCCGCCAGCAGCCCCGCATGGCCACCTTGCACCCGTGCTGGCATGCTGGCCACTGCTCCGTGCTGGGTGCTGCTCCCCATCCACACGGGCTGTGGGATGGTGCCAGCGTTGCACCTTTTGCAGGGGGATTTGCCACGTCTGCTGCATCGCTGCAAGGTCTGGAGGGAGGAAAATGCGGGCATGCATTTGCCACAGCCTGCACCGCTCCAGCACCGCTGTGCTGCTGTGCCCCTGCCTGCGCAGGCAGGGCTGCCGCTGTGCCTCCCTAGGTGGCACATCTGGCCCCGGCAGGACACATGTGTGGAGCAGACTGGCTGGTGAGCCCCAGAGGAAGCCCTTGGAGAAAGGATGGCCGTGCCAGCTGCTGGCCTGGCCCTTTCCCACTCCCAGCTCAGCTGGGGCAGGGTAAATACCCGCCTCCAGCATCCAGCTGTGCCTGCCCGGCTGTCCAGATATTCCATCTGGAAGCAGCAACAGCAATTACTCAAATGTGCTGAGGGAAAGCTCCAGCAGACTGAGGCGCTCAGTGATGCTGTGAGATGCATCCTGGGCTGCATCAAAAGCAGCGTGGCCAGCAGGTCGAGGGAGGGGATTCTGCACCTCTACTCCGCGCGGTGAGACCCCACCTGCACTGCTGCATCCAGCTCTGGAGCCCCCAGCATAAGAAGGACATGGACCTGTAGGAGCAGGCCCAGAGGAGGACACGAAGATGATCCGAGGGCTGGAGCCCCTCTGCTGTGAGGCCAGGTTGAGAGAGTTGGGGTTGTTCAGCCTGGAGAAGAGAAGGCTCCGGGGAGACCTTAGAGCCCCTTCCAGTCCCTAAAGGGGCTTCAGGAAAGCTGGGGAGGGACTCTTGGTCAGGGAGTGGAGCCATAGGATGAGGGGTAACGGTTTTAAACTGGAAGAGGGTTCAGATTAGATATTAGAAAGAAATTCTTTACTATGAGGTTGCTGAGACACTGGCCCAGGTTGCCCAGAGAAGCTGTGGCTGCCCCATCCCTGGAGATGTTCAAGGCCAGGTTGGACGGGGCTTTGAGCAACCTGGTCTAGTGGGAGGTGTCCCTGCCCATGGCAGGGGGTTAGAACTAGGTGATCATTATGGTCTCTTCCAACCTAAACCATTCTGTGATTCAATGACTCAGTGATTCAGTGATCCAATGATTCAATGATTCTGTGATGCTACAATTCCATGTAGAAGAGCCTCTCTAGGCTGGGGGTCTGCTGGGGTGAGGGGAGACATGAGTCCTGTCTCTGTCCTCTCAGCCTGGGCAGCCAGGGCTTGGTTTTGTGTCCTGGCCCCATGAGCAGCCCCCGTGCACCCAGTGGGCATTCGGAGCAGGCAGGGTGACAGCAGCCAAGCGGGGGGCTGCGAACAGGGTGGCTGGGACAGGGCAAGGCGCCTGGTCACAAACGCCCAGAGGGAGAGGGACTTCCTGAGCACGGCCAGCTAAAGGATGGCCCCAAGGACTCCAGCTCAGCCTCTCCCTCCACCCCACCCAGCACACCCTTGTTTTCGCAGAGGTGCCTCTGTGCCGGGGATGCAGCAAGCTGCGTTTGCCAGCGGCTGGCAGCGATGTCCGTGCTGGTGCCGACAGGCCGGCTGGCATGTTTTCCCCCAGGGAGGCTTTAGCAGGAGGCTGTGCATTTCTGGGAATTGTGTCAGGCAGGGAAGGAGGTTATTGTTCGAGCTGCAAGTGTGCGGCGCGCTGATGAGATCAGGGTTCGGTGCTCGGCAGTGGGGCAGCTGAGCCGTCTGCAGCGCCGCTGATGGGGCGATAAGCAGGAGAAGGGTCTTATCTGTGGTCCCATCGTGGTGGGGAGAGCTGGAGAGCAGAGGGCACGGTGAAAGCCCGGGGACCTGGCTCTGCTCGGCTTCGCTGTGCAGTTAGGGGGTTTCAAAGGGAGTGATGAAGGCTGCAAGGCAAGGAGCATGCTACCTTCACCCTCCGGCACGCTGCGGTGCAGCCGCTTGCCCTGCTGACTTT
This sequence comes from Burhinus bistriatus, assembly GCA_013397275.1. NCBI lineage: Eukaryota > Metazoa > Chordata > Aves > Charadriiformes > Burhinidae > Burhinus > Burhinus bistriatus. The sequence goes on along the minus strand of VYXH01001393.1, from coordinate 26,570 downwards.
GGTCACACAGACTCTTCCTCCCAGTCTTCCCAGTTCGCCCAGCAGCCCCCTCAGGTACATGAATCCAGATATGGCCCTAGGAGCTGAACAGCTTTTAGATCATGGGTGCTCTTGCCTTGGGGGGAACCTGCCCCACACGGCTCCCTGCAGCTGTGCCAAAGCAGCTTTTGCTCCAGCCATGGATGGAGGAGGGTGAACACTGCCTGGATTTCACCCTCTGCCTCGCTGGTGGGCAGCAGGAGGTGTGTGTCCGTGCAGCCACTGCATGGACACCGTCCTTGTGTCCCCATGGTGGTGGTGATGGAGAGACCGCCACAGCTACTAGCCCATGGCTGAAACACCAAGGGCCTTGTGCTTTGGCAGGACAGCTCAGGGGAGGGTATTTCTGAGAAAAGGCCCCTCTGTGCCATGCCAGCCCTCCTCGCTGAGCTTCTCCTTCCTCCCTCTGCCAGTTGATCCCTGTCTCCTGTCCCTCTGAGGTCTCAGTCCCAGCCCTGGCTGCCCTGCCATGTGCTTGCTCCTTTGCAGGCAGAACACAGGTCCTGTAGAACCCAAACTCTGTGGAAGACAATATCAGAGCTCTGTTTGCATAACTGCTGCAAGGAAGGGGCTGGGGGGTCAAAGCCCTTTGCAATCCTTTGCTATGGGTGAGCTGAGAGGTGCCACATTAGCCCATGAGAAGCTAACCATCCTCCTTCTCCTCCTTGGGAAGACACCTCCCTCCACGTGCCACAGCTTTTGACACAGAGCAAGTCATGAGAGCTCGAGGAGGACAGAGCTGCTGCCACGGAGGGGCACTGCCATCCGGAGAGCTTCCCAACTGCCCTGGTCTGGAGATCGCGCTGGTGAGCAGGGACAGCATAGGAAATGCTACATGAGAAAGCCCTGTGTGAGAGCCCAGGAGCCCCTGCCTTCCCACAGCAGACTTATCAAGGCACCAGTTCAGAGTGGCGCTTTCCATGGGCCAAAAGGGAAGTGCATACACACCAGACTTCTCGGGGTCAAGGATGCTGGGCAAGCAGCGAGCCGAGAGGCTGCAAGGGGCAAGGGAGGGAACCGGGGCGTGGGGAGGGAGACACAAATAGCAAAATGAATGGCTTGAACTTCCTATGTTTTATGGAGGCGAATACAAGGAGACAGAGAGGGGGAGAGAAAGGAGACCTGAGTGCTTGCACACATTCTCACGCACACACAGGCCAGCTCAGACCCCAGAAGCCCGTTGGTGCCTGGTGTGGCGCAGCAGCCTGCACCCACTTGGCTGGCACAGCTCTGGGCCAGCTGCTTGTCTGGTCCAGCGTCCCCCGAGAACACCTCGCGAAGCGTGACAGGCTGCTGCTTAGCACTTATTCCTCCCCCTGTCATTATTATTTTGAACAGCAGCCAGTATAATTAAAATCGTTAGAAGGAGGAGATTTAGGGAACATCCAAAGTGCCTCGGAAAAGCATCTGCAAAGTTGGAGGTCCAAACTCCACCCTGGCGCTCGCAATGAGCAGGGCCCAGGGGAACCATCATCTCCTCCGCGTCCTCCCTTCCATGCTCCCTGTTTTGCAGGATGGCAGAGGCTGGGCTACCACATGGGGTGGTCCTGGCCACATTCCCCTCTGTGGCTGCTGCCTGCTGCAGCCAAATCCTGCAGCCCTTCCTGGTGCAGGACTTGTCCCAGGAGGTCCAGATGGTAGTGTCCCCAGGCATGGGCTGCTCACCAGCAGCTCCGGGACAGATGCAGTGGGAGGTTGTGGGGAGCGGAGGACACGGAACCTCTGTGGGCTGCTCTGCTGGAGCAGCACGGATGGAGCCTGCATTATCTCCTGGGAGCCGTGGCGGTTTCTGTTGTGTTATGGGGGCCTGTGCCATGAGACGAGGCGTGGAGAGGTCCTTTGACTCCTTAGAGGAGAAAACAGGATGGTCTGCAAGACAGAAATGCAAGTCACCATTTGGGCCAAATTCTCCAAGTTTCTTAAGTGTTTGGATGGAGTATTTTGGCCTCCAGGGTCTAACGTCCCTGGTGCCAGGGCTAGGAGACTAAGGACGTTAGACAATTGCAGCAAGGAGGGGGACAAAAGGCAGGATCCCTGCCTCTATTCTGGGGCTGTGACAAGCTCATGTCTATGGTGTTGGCTCCCCTGTCTCTCCTCCTCCTCTCCCAAATTTGAGCTGCCCTGGGCTCAGGGAGGAACAGCAGAATAACCATCTCCAGGGAGGTCAGGGCTGGGAAAGGCTTGACCATCAGTGCAGGAGGGTGGCTGGCTGCGGGCATCTTCACCAGTGATGCATGCAGGCAGCAGGAGGCCCGCTGTGGTGGCTGCCGGGCCTGGTGGAGATGGCCGAGAGCCAAAAGCAAACCACCCAGCAGAGCCAGCAGCCCTCAGCGGCAGCCAAGGCAGGCTCACGAGGGTGAAAAGGAGGGAAGATGCATCAAAACCCCTCCCCAAAATCAGCACTGCTCTGGCAAAGCCTATGGCAGCTGCTCCCATCGCCTGGCTGGTGTTTGCAGTACTGGATGAGGACTTGGGGGTCTACTAGTTACTTGCTGTCTGCTGTTCCCCAGATGGAGTCTCTCGCTACCAGCTCAGAGCCCAGCGTATTGCCCAGGGACAGCCAACCTTCCTGTCCCTATGAGCCGTGACCTCAAGGCTGAGATCCTGGAGATCTAGGCACACCTGAAGTTAGGGGGTGTCTCAGGACAGAGCTTCCCTGGGGATCATGTGGTGAGTAGGTGGGCAAGGCTGGGCCCAGGAGCACCTCTTGTCTCTGCCTTCTCCACAAGTGGGCCAGATTGGGCCTCCGGTGGTTGGGAGCAACAGAAAGGGTGTGCTTTGGTGGCTGGTCTCCAAACGAATGATAGGGACTTGAATCTGCTGGGGATACTGGAAGCAAGGAAAGCTCATCTGACTTGATCCAGCCCATCCGCCGGGTCCAAATCAGCTGAGAGTCACTTAGGAAACAGTGTAGCCCATGGGAAAACCAGGTGAGATTTTGTGGGCTTTTATTTTGCAGCAAACTCTTCTCCTGGCTCCACCATCTCTGCCTGCCGAGGGGAGCTGCCAGCAAGGCACCATGTACAAAGACTTTCACGGTGCCTCTCAGTGTGCCGGGGTCAGCTAAAGCCCCCTCCCAACCTCTCCCCTGAGCCCAGCTCCAGCAACAGACTCGCCCCTGCTCTGTTTTTAGCACATTCAAGTAGCTGCTTTCACAAGAGGTAAAAGAAAGTTCATGGATCCGTTGACAGATCAGCCCAAGCGGGAATTTCTCTGGGAATTCCTGCAATAGCAGGTTGGCTCCCGCGGAGGTGGAGTTTCCTCTGGATCTACCTCCACCCAGGCTTGGGGAGCGCTCCGGCCACCGGCTCCACGCTCGGGGGGCTGGGCTGAGCGACGCCACTGCTGCTTTCCAGCCAAGGTCAGCCAGAAACCCTCCCCGCTCTGCAAACGCCTGTCCTGTTAACCCTTGGGAAGAGCGGAGCTGCAGGCTGGCAGGGTTAGGCTACAGAGCTGGCCCATGCCTGTGGGCGTTCAGGGGCAGGGGGCATTTTCCTCTCCCACCCTGCCGGCAGTGGCCAGGGCTGCAGGCGTGAGGATTTCATGCCATTGTATTCCTCAGGGACCTGCTGCCAACCAGGCAGTTGCAGGGCCAGGGCGAGGACGGTTTGCCGCGGCGGGAGGCTGGCGTTGGTGGGGTGATGGGTTTCTCGCTCAGAGGCAGGGAGCGACGGGGTGACAGCGCTCGGCATCGGTGACTGTGCTTTCTGGAATCTGAGACACGTCCCCGGCCATACTTGTGGTCAGGAACCATCTTCGCGTTGCAGTGATACAAACCACATTCACAGTGGCAGCAGTGCCGCTCGAGCGCGCCTCTGATGCCAAGGACCGGCGTGACCCGACCCCACACACGGGACAGGCCGCTGCCTGCTTCCAAGGACCTCCAGAAGGTCCCCTTGTTGGGACTTGTTTCCTCCTCCCTCGCAGAGGTGGGCCTCTTCAAAATGGCACCCCCTCGCTTCACAGCCAGACCCTGCCAAGGGATGGAGGCTTTCCAGATGCTGCACAGGCTCCAGACAGAGTGTTGGAGGGAACTTGCATTCACAAACATGGGGCCAAGCCAAGATGTTTCAAGGTAGCTCCAAGTGTCATGCCAGGGAGAGGGTCTGGAGCTCAGGTTTGGTCTGGGGCCACCTCTGCTCGTTTGGGGATGAATCGAAACATGTCTCACACATCTGGGGAGCAGCTCTTGCCCGAGGGGATCCCAGAGGTCTGTCCAACTCCATGCGAGCTGCCATGAAGAACAGCAAACTGGCAGCTTTACGTACCTAACGGGCAGTTTTGGGGGACAGCCACCCAGCAGATGGTTAGTAACAATCTGTTCAATACTGCCCACCTTTGTGTCCTGGTAAAGCGAAACTCTCCTCAGCGACTCAGTCGCCACAGGCCAGAGCAGGGTTGGAGCTGAGCTCAGGGAGCCCTGGTTCCCAGCACCTAATTCTGCAGCCTGAGGCCACACGTAGCACATCTCCACGCTTTTGCTAGATCTGCAGCCCCGCCGGGGCAGGACACAGCCGCTCTTTACCAGCACAGTCAGGGCCCTCTCCAAAACATCCGCGCCTGGCGAGGGCTGCGAAGCCGGCTGTGCAGGAGGAGGCATGGAAGTTTTCCCCCTGCCAGGAACCAGCTGGAGAGAGCAACAATATTCAGCAGCGAGTCCCATCGCACAGCTCCCGGGGGACACGCCGCCCTCGCACAGAGTACGAGTGCCACCTACAGGGGGGCTCCGCACCCCGGCCTGGGCACCCCCAAACCATCCGTCCCCTCTCCACCCTTCTGTTAATTAAGTCTCAAATCCCTAAGGCCATGCTGGACCCTCTGCACGGCCCCATGTCTCGGTTTAGCCATGCAGCAGGGCTAACCGCGGCGCTGAGGGTGTCCCGCCGGGGGATTGCTGCCATGGGCGATGTTCCTGCGGTGCTCCATGGCTGCTGGAGCCACTTCCCCGGTTGCTGAGTCGCGTCCTCTTTCAGGCGGTGGTGCGGCTCCATGGGCCTCAGCGGCTCCGTGGGGATCGGCTCACCTGCGGCTGGTGCAGGGGGCAAAGCAGGGCCCACCTGTGCCAGGGGCTGGGCAGGTTATAAAGGGCAGGGCTCCCCTCTCCCTGCTAGGCTGTGTGTGGGTGGCAGCCCGGGGCGCAGCTCAGGGAGCCCTCCGCGGCGGGGGATGGGATCCATGAGGGGATGGGATCCATGAGGGGATGGGATCCATGAGGGGATGGGGCGGCCTCCACCCTGGGGGACGCTGTGCCAGGCTGCGGGGGGAGCCGGCCTGGTTCAGCCGCCACGAAAACAGATTGAGACACGCGTGTAGCCTCCGCTGCCTCGGGGAGGACGCTGAAATGGCACCGCGGCAGCGAGCGACCGCGGGGCTCCCCCGCCGCGCTCCGTCG
>VYXH01001393.1:240-19945 GCA_013397275.1 Burhinus bistriatus | reverse complement strand
GCTCCATGTTCCCTCCCTCCTCCCCACACTGTGCCCCCCAGCCCTCATGCACCCCCAGCCCCACAGCTCAGCACCCTGGGGCTCACCTTGTGCTGCCTGCGGGGGCGTTCCCCTCCTGGGGAGCATCCCCAGCCCTCTTCCCCAGGCCCTCTTGGGAGCCCTTGGGGATGGGGATCCTCACACTTCGTGTCGTCCCCCCCAAACCAACCTGGGGCTCTGTTTTGCCCTCAGAGAAAACCCGAATGTTTCTGTATTTACCTCCTGCATCCCCATCCCATGCAAACGCCACTTCTGCTGGCTCTGCCTTGGAGTGCGGAGGGCTGGCCTTGCTGCTGTCTGCAGCCTGGGGGGCTCGGAGGGTGGATTGTAACCCTTGTGACTGTCAGGGGGGGACAGTAGCAAGTATTTGACTTCCTAATGGGATACGTCAGTTGGTGTTCGTATGAGTACAAACATCATCGCACAAGTGCCAAGGCAGCAAGCTGGGTGACAAGGATTTGTGATGGAGGTAGGCTGTACATCTGTGTTTAGGGTGGGGGAGAGGGTTTTTGGGACCAGGGAAGATGTGGGAAGCTGGGAGGTGATGGGTGAGGAGGGGAAGGGGTTAGGGGGAATGTGGTGTTTGGGTGATGGGATGCTGGGTGCAGTTGTCACGTGAACTTTTGGATGCTGGACAGGCTCTGCCAGCCGTGGCTAGGGCTGAGTGCTGGCACTTTTGTAGTTGTTGTAACAACCCAGGAAAGTGTGTTTGGGCTAAACCGCAGCCTGTGATGTCTGTTCCCGTTGATGGCAGGTTTTCAACACCATTGTTGAAATAGGAAAGGAGCAACTTTGCAGAATTTGCTTCCAGGCTTCATTGAGAAAGAGGCAGCTTCTTAAATGAGCGGTATGCAATGTTTCCTCTTGGTTGGCATTTTATATGGTATTGAACCGTAGTGTGTTTATTGTATGTTGGCTAATTTGTAAACTCTTCCTGCAGGACGGTTGCCTGGACTACCTGTTTGTTGCTCTAGTTTTTTCATGGATCCCCATTTACTGCCATTGTGCCAAGTGGCTCCATTTCTGATAATGGAGACAGGAATCACACAGTCATTTTGTATGTTAAGGGCTGGATTTAATGGAGTCCTTTTGGCTGTTGGAGGAACGGAAAGGTGTGAAACTGCCTGAGTGGGAAGTCTCTCGTTCTGGGTATGGTAATGTGTGGTTTATGCTGGTGTGAGTTGCTTGTGTGTACGCTGAAAGCTTTGACTCTGCTTTGATTTGGCTTTCTCAGCATCTGTTCTGTAGGGTGGCACTGGCAGCTGGATTGCATCCTGCAATGAATCCGAAACGGCCCTTCTGCATAGGGAGTACGGGATCTGTCAGTGCAGGCTGCTTTGCTTCTCTACAATTGTATACTCTTGTAGGTCTTGTGCTGCAAATGGGCTTGGAGTGGTTGGCGTTTTAAATGAGCTGTTAAACGTGAACACTAGAAGGCCTTGTTTGATAGAAGGGGGATGGGAGGGAAGAGCCAGCTGAATGGAGACAGACATACTCCAGGCTGTGATCTGCTGAGTGCCGCTGGAGGAAGACTAGTGCCTCTGTCCTTGCCATTTCTCTGAGTGACTACCAATTTTAGGTATCTACAGACTGCTTAGTCAGATTTTTTTCTGGATCTGGGTTCTAGGATGCAGAGCTGATGCAAGGAAACTTCATATAATGAATTTCAAGTGAACAGCTCTTCAGCTTCACTGCTTGATGACTTTGTTCCTGGTATCAGCTTTTGTCCTGAGCGGAGGGGGGTATTAATACGAAAACTAGGAAACAGCTACATAAAGTTGCGTGCTGTAGAAAGAGGATACTTTTAGCTCTGGCTCTGGACAGTGATTTTCAGCTTTAGGTGGGTGACTGAAGTTCTTGCAACTACGCTATGTCATTCTTGTGAGCTAATATCAATAATCAGGGATTTTGATAGTAGGATTACTCCTGCAAGCCAAGTGGTGTGCTGAGGGGACAGTTGTAATTCAGAGTGTATTTTTCGGGTGTTAAAAATGTTAAGCATGCCAGGTAAGGATAATAAGCTAATGCTGCAGTTGTACCATACACCAGCAAAGATCTGTGGTGCTTCAGTGCTCTTCTATTTTGCCCATTCCAATATCTCAGGTGCCTCCAGATCATAGGATCTGCTGTCTGTCTGGAACAGCAATCCCAGCAGTAATCTTGCTGATGTTTTAGGGAAGGCTTGTTGGTGTTTTTCCCTTTAAATTAAACTTTCTGACTTTATTCCCAAGCTGTTGCATTTCTTTACTAAAAGCTGAGGCACTAATTCTGTTTCACTTCTCTCCAGGATGGTGCAATGGATTTACTGAAAGAACTGAAAAGTATGCCTATGACTTTGGACTTACTGCAGGTGAGTTGCACAGTTAGGGTAAAAAGCTGAAATCTGCATCTGGATGAGTTCAAAATGTTGCCTAAATAAACTTAATAGATTTCCTCTCACTTCTTGCCTCACTCAAAGCATCAAAATAAACTTTAAATCCAGAAAATAGTACTGAAACCTGCGTTTTGGACTGGCAATTAAATAGTGCTGCCTGAAATCTGTGCACAGTTGATGAGGGTAGTGTGGGTAACTGCTCAAATCCTTTCTTAGGCTTCAAAAAGAGGAAAGACCAGATTAATGTAGCGGACACAAAGGGCCCTGCTGGGAGAAGTTCTGTAAGTCTTTGTAATGGTGATATTCAGGACACTGGGGAGGTGTGAACAGAATTACAATTCAGAGATTAAGATATGCGTCTTGGATTTTTCCACTCTAAGCAGTGAATGTCACTTACAGGTGTGTGGAGAAAGTATTTGTGGGTGATGGGATGTCTAGCTTCTGATCAGCTTGACTAAGCTGGAGAGTGTCATCTGGGTCTTCCAAAGTTGTAAGGAAATAATCATTCTGCAAATCCTTGAATACTTCATATCTTGGTGGCTGATTTGACTTCGTCATGCTTATTTCTGATTTCAGTTAGTAACAAATAATGAATCTGTTCTTGAATGATTCATTTGAATGTTCACTTGCAGTCCACCCGCATTGGGATGTCAGTAAATGCACTGAGAAAGCAGAGCACAGATGAAGACGTGATAGCGCTTGCCAAATCCCTCATCAAATCTTGGAAAAAACTTCTAGGTAAGAAAATCAGCATGTTCCTGTCAGATTCAACTTGTGAAGGAGCTCTTGGCTTCAGCGGGAGGCTGGGTTTCTCAGGAGAGCATATCTACTAATCTGAATAGAACATTCTAGCAAATCAGCTTTTACAATTGCACCCTCTGTCTTTCAAGTTTCGTCTCCTAGCATACATTCCTCTAGATTTATCTCCTGTTTAGCTACCTCATCCTTGAAAGAGCATTGAAAGCTTCAGGACTACTCTTGACATGTACTTGTCCATATAATAATTAGCCGTGTTATTTGTAGAAACAATATCTGCACTCAGAACCCTCTGCCTCCACTTGTGCTATGTGGCATTAATACAGCGTGTGCTGTCAACCTTGTGCAACAGCTCGGAAAGAGAAATGCTGGAATGCATTTTGGGTGATGAGTTGGAGAAGGATCTTAGTTTAACACCTTGTAGAGAAATTTACATGGACTGTTTCCTGCTGGGAGGACTTTCATGGTGATGAACACTGAGAAGTAGAAGCTTGTAATTCTGTCTGAGGAATCTTAATGCTGATATAGCATAAACTAATGTCAAATTACAGATGGAGGGGTTACAAATATGGTCTTACTGGTTACCTTTGTGATAAAAGAATGAGGCATCTGCAGCGCTGAGGTTGGAACGGCAGTTCTACCTCTGTCCTGCTAGCAAGACTGTGTCTCCCACTCTGTGCTAGTGGCAAAGTACCCCAATATGAAAATCAAACACTCCTTATTTTTTCAGACGGGTCTTTTGGGCAGCTGTGTGTAAAAAAAGAACAAGAGTGAGATGGTGTTTAAGGCAAAGGAAATGTGTGGCTGGCTCTAGGCTGCACCCCAGGGCTCCACGTTTATTGATAGGCTGTTTTCCTGTCCTGGCTGGGACTGTCGCTTCCACACTAGGGCTCGTGTGTATTGGCTAGGCTGAGACAGTTTACCTCTGGGTCAAACTTGTTCTACAGTGCGATGAAAGCCCTCTCCAGGGTTGTGCTATTGGCTTTCAACAGCACTTGGGAAACACTAGAAGTTGTATTCCCAGAAGGACTAGCCTGTACTGGCCCTTCAGGTGGTGTTGGCTGGAAATACTGCTTTTAGTGGTACTTTAGAGAACTTGATCTAACCTGTACTCAGCAGCCAGGGTGTCTCTGAAAGAAACTTTTGTGATGAGGCATGTCTTGAGAGCAAGTTTCTCTCCTAGGAAGGGAGGTGATTGCTCTTTAGTTTGGCAAGGAAAGCTTTTGTTTGAGTTAGTTTCTACTTCAATGCAAGCAAAAGGTCTGTTGGAAAGCATGGAAGGCCATAAAGGTGTTTGTTCTTCTGATTCTTTTTGGAGAATAATAACTTGCCTTAGGCCAACACTGTGTAGTGTTAAGACATTGATTAGTGTATGCAGGGTTGTAGCATAAAGACCAGTTCTGAACTCTCTGGTATCCATTTCTCTTTTGAATATAGATGCTTCTGAGGAAAAAAGTGAGGAGAAAAAGAAAAGCCTGTCCTTGCCAACATCTTCCTCAAAGGAGACTGGTAACTCAAGAGACCAAAGGTAATGCTTCCCTTTAACCAAAGGTGATACTGTTACAGAATGTGAATTTTCTTAAGGAACCTTACATTAATTTTTATTTTTAAGTGTCTGAGTTGCCAATTTTGCATTGTCAAATTCCTGGTCAGAAACACCAGAAGTGTAGACTTCTTCAGAGGTAATGTGTGGTGTTTTTAAGAAACGGTGATGCAGAAATATAGATCTACAAAATACTATGGCTTTAGTGAGTTTTTTGATTTTTATTCACATCTTATTTCATGTTTTTCTACTTCTGGTTGTGTGTTGATTTTTCTGTTAGTAAAACATTCCTCTGTTGTTTTTTTGTGTTGTACTTTTATATATTTTTGCTTATTTCTAACTTTGAACTCCTTAGAATGAAGATTATTTTTGGCCTTTGCTCTCTCAAGTGATGGATGGGATTGATTAATACATCACTACAGTAAAACTTCCATTTCTTTGTCCTTGACAAATCCCAGCAGAAGTCTTTTCACTCTGGGCTGATGTCCACCCATCTGGCAGGTCTGCTGCGTGCTTGCTTCTTGCCATGCCTTGAATGTTGCATCCTGTTTCCACTGTCTGTGACTGCACTTGCCAAGTGTCGAGTGGAGGCTGTGATCAAACGGGAGGGGGCAAATGTGATTTAAAGCTTTGTTCCAGAGGCAAGAGACTTCTCTCAGCCTCAGATCCCAGGAGGGTGTGTGCTTCATAGGTTTGACCCTTGAGCGGTATAGCCAAATTTCCCAAGTTTGCCAGAAGATTTAGTGTATTAAGGCTGTAGTCCTGCTGGTTTGCAGGCTTTTCCATGTCTGCAGCCTGTCTCTGGTTACTTTTTTGTCACTCTATCCTTTGCTTTTCCTTTTCCTTTTTTTGCTCAGATCTCTCAAGGCTTGACACTTTGGTGTGAGCCTTTGCAGCTTGACACAGAGCTGCTGATGGAGAAGGCTACTGATGCTGAGCTACATAACTGTAACTTGCATCTTTGGTTATCTTCCATAAAATGTGAAAAAGAACTTGCTGCCTATGAAAGTACTGGTAATACTTCACAGCCAGAATTGAGTCTTGTAGCAATATAGTGCAATACGGGAGCTAGGGCTGTCTAGATCTGTGTGTATGACACATCCGGTGGCAGTCTGGTGTGTGACAGTCATATGGGGGTAAAAGCAGTAGGATTGAGTCTCCTGGCTGCTGTTTCCTTTAGCCCTCTTGAGGGGAGATGAGGGTTGGAGGCCAAAGAGCAGTCAGTGATAGCAGAGAAGGGGTTGCTTTGTGAGCTGAGAGAGTTGGTCTGAGCAGTATCACCAGCCTTGTGATGCAAATACCTTCTCTTCATGATCTTTACATTCTAAGTGCAGACTGGTACTGCCTTCCCCAGAGTGTGGACACAGGGAGGATCTGCTGTAGGGCTGGTGAGGGTAGGAGCTAAGCCAGTCATGGGCACGAGCCTTTGTGCATGCCCTTACTGGTAGGGGAAGGCAGATTTCCCTCTGGGGTAAGGGCAGAAGCCTGTATGGAAGTCCTTGTTGGCTGCTTCTGATGGGGAAAAAAGACACATGCTACTGACTTAGGAAGTAGTATTGCGGTTCAAAGAAAAAGGGAAGCTTCTGATTTAACCTTTGGAAAACTGACCTTGAGGAATGCGGAGCCTGAAGGGAAGGAAGTGTGAGACATTCCCTGGGCACAGTGGCAGTAGACACTTCATAAGCAAAACTAGCTGGGCCTGCTAGGGCATCTGGTTTGAAGGCTGAGGCTTGTAGTAACTTCACTCAGAATAGGATCCTGGCAGTAGGTAGGCAGGCAAAACCCCACTGTCTCCTTGCTTTCGGACAGTTATCCTGGGGCTTGTGGAGTGGAACTTTCTGGCTTGTGCTTCTAACCCTCCCTTGTGCCTTGAGGATGTGCTGCAGCTACTGCAGGATTTTTTTTCCCTTGATGCTTTCTATGTATATTCAGCCTCCATCCTCTGAATGGCAAAGCAGCCCCTTCGTTGTGCAGGATGAACAGAAGTGAATGGATTAGCTTAGCATCGGCAGGCAGAAGTGGTTAGCTCCTGGTGTCAATCTGTTGAGCAAGGCTTTCTTTACAGAAACAGGAATACTTATTCTCCAGTGCTGCAAAAATAAACTACTAATCTGCCTTGGGAAAAAAAAAAAAATCATTTATTAGCAGCAAAGAGTCTCTGTTCTTTGAAGCACAGGCTGTGATGAAGGGAGTCTGACTAGTTGCTCGGTGTGTGATAGCTGGTTCAGATGAGGCTGCTCTCAAGACACCAAAGAGATCAGCTTGTATTCAGATATATTTCAGCCACTTAGTCTGATAGATTTTGGCTAGGCCTTCCCCTTCTGTCAGGGAGAAATACTTGAATAGCTCTTGGCCTGAAACTTCTCTTGCTTTCTGGAACACAGATGTAGAAATCCCTCTGTAGTGACTAGAGAGCTAGCACTGCGAGACCTGAAGGCTCTGAGCCAGCCAGCGTGGAGCTGGCACCTGTAAAGTTATATGCTGCATTACTGTAATCCAAAGCATATTCTGTTTGCTGGAGTATTTTAGACCACTAGTGTAGTACATTTTAATGGGCTATGTCTAATGTTTCTCTGTCTCTGGCAGCATGAGATTTTTCTTTTACAGGATTCTCTAACCTGCCTTTCTTAGGAGGTTTTGGATCTGTGGCCTGAATTCAGCTCTTCCATGCGATTTTCTTCTGGTGTAGTCCTGAGTCCTGCTTGCAGACTCTGGCTGTCGCTTTGCTACCATTTTGTTCCAGCATAGCCTTTTTTTATGTATAAACTTTTGTTGTCTGGGTGGATTTACAAGCTCTTTCTCCTGTTTAACAGGAACAGTGTGAACCACAAGGATTTCCTGGAATAAGTCTTCTAGGTGTGTTTGAGGTCTATTTCCCAACTATTCTAATTATAAACTAACTTCTAAAGCTTAATAAATAACTTTCTGTACAGTCTTTGGAATGGCTCAGAAGTCTGTTTCATCTAATTTGTGAGTGATCAGTTGTCATCTGAGGGCACGTATGTATATGTAGGTGAATATGTCTTTACTCATCAGCTAACAGAAGTGGGATAACCATGCATCTTGTCTAGCTTTTCTTCCACCTCCGGGGAATAAACATCTAAATACTTAAGTCAATAGCATTTGTAGGTAGAACCTTCCTGAAAATCAAGTATTATCTGTGCAAATATTAGTTTAAAGACCTGATATTAAGTATTGAATGTGGTGAAGGTCAGTGTTGAGAGTTCACATGCAGTGCTCTGCTCTGGGAGACCTTTGCTTGCAAAATGAGACAAAAGTTAAAGCTGGAAGAGCTCTCAGGGAAGCTTCTCCTGCCACCCCTTCCCAGGACAGCACAACCTCTGCCCAAGCTGTCCCTGACGGGCCTTTCCCTAAGCTCTTCTTTGACAGCTCTAAAAAAAACCTCAGGGTAAGACATTTCCACAGCTGCCCTTGGCAGTGTCTTCTAATTCATGACTCACCTTTACAATTTGAAACTTGCTGTCAATCAAAGCATGTCTTGCTAAGACCATTTCTTCATGCTTTTGTCCTTAGGAAGTACGGAGGATTTCTCCTACTGTCCTCCTTTGTAACAGATTTTCCAGTAGTTCAGGACTTGTCTCCTCTAAGTATTCCCTGCTGCAAAGCCCTCCAATTCCTTCAGTCTTTCCTTTCGTTATAGGTATGTTTTCTAAGCTTCTTGCCTTTGTCCTTTGGGAAGTCTCATTTTTTCAAACTGTTTTATGCAACATGTGATTTTTAGATGAGTTATTCCCAAGTTGTGTATGCTCTGCTATATATACCCCCAACGTGTGCTGCCTGTGATCTGTGCATAGCTTCTTAAGCACAAAAGTGATGGTGATTTTTACATCCCAGATGGGAGAACGTAATCTAATTGATTATTTGCAAGCTAAGTTGTTTCTTCTTTTTTGTAATATGTGCGGTGTAAATCCTCTTGAATGTTTTGAGCTGTTTGGACACAAATCTGTTCTGTAATAGCCTCCTGCAGTGCTGACCAGTAAAACTAGCTGGTAAAAAGTGTTTTTATTCAGCTGTTGGTCAAAGAGAAACACAGTAAACTCATAATCTCTCTGGTAGAGTGCATCTATTTCATCTGAGCAACAAACTAATGCTACAGTTTCAGCTGAACAATTTGTTGAAGGTGCACTGGTGTGTGTGTGTGTCTTAAAAGGGCCTGGTGAGGCTTCGAATTATGGAAATCCAGTAGTCCTAATGATAATCTACAGGCTTTGAGGCACTGAAGAGCCAGACTGGATTTGAACTTAGCAGCAGCAGGATCTCCCAGGATAAGTCCCTGAAGTTGTCTGGCTCAGTTTGTACAGTAGTAGATTCAGAAGGTTTCCAGTTTAGCACTGTTTTTCTGTGGGCTGATTAATCCCTTCCAGGACAGTGCAGTGGAATTGCCTGTTCATAACAGATTTATTTTTGATGGCAAAGAACCGGCAGTAGTGACCCAGCTTAAAAGCAATGGCCAAGCCACTTGGATCTTGGACACAAGATGTTGCCAGTGTGGCATGGGTGAAATATCAGGGTTTCTCTCTTTTTTTTTTTTTTTTTTCCCCTTTGTCTCTTACTGCATTCATGTTAGCAGGCATTGGCAATAAAGACAGTGCATTTTATGGCCCAGACACCAAAGTCAGAGCAACCTCTGCTGAAAAATTTGCTCTTCTGCTGCCTAGATTTAAGGGGTGTGTGTGGGGGTGAAAGCTCTATAAAATCATCTGGTAATCATAATGGTCCAAATCTTTTACCAGCAGTATTTGCAGGGCTAACTAACTCTATGTGCAGATGTTAGGCTTTATGGGCAAGATGTCTCAACACTGTGGGTGTAGATCCAGCTGAACTGCTCAGTTGAGGTTACTCCTCCGGCATGCAAACCTCACAGCGGTGTGTGCCAACCCCAGCCCGCACTGTGATTGTTCACCTTGGGTCTCTCCAGCTAGCTCCCCTTGGAGATGACCTGACTGAGGCAGCCACAGCAGGCAGGTGTTTGCATTCCCTTGCCTGTGCCCATAATTGATTGCAGGTGGAAATGAAGTTATTTTTGTGAGTGAAGCAGTATTTATTAGTCCTCTGTCAGCCTGGCACCTGTGTGAGCCGTGTGTGGTTGAGTAGGGGTGATCTGTGAGATGAGTAATCAGAGTCTTGTCCAGATTACAGGAAAAAGGAAGATTCTCTTATGTGTTATGCTTTGTTTGGTTTTGGTTTTTTTAATATCAGAGCTGAAGGGGCCATTTTCTTTCTTTTCCTTAGCACAGCAGCTCCTTCTTCTGAAGGGGCTAGTGTAGGCTTCTCTGATTTCTGGCCCAGAAGGCAGCATGCTGCACTCCTTGTTGGCTACAGAGAGCTAGGGTGCTTTTTTGTTCTCTTTCCTGCTGCTGACATCTTGGTAGTAAGGGATGAGAGACGAGGAACCAGCTCCAGCGCCTGCTGAGATTAACCTTAGTAGTGGCTTCTGCTCCCTTTCTGCTGAGAGCAGTTATGGTCTTTGCATCCTGCAAAGTGAGAGGGGAATGGAGTTCCATGCATCTGTGCACTACGCTAGCAGACCGAGAGAGTGCTGATGGTCTCGGGAAGTCCTGAGTATATTTGAGTCACTGATGGTGTCCAACAGCTTCATAATATTTTTACTTAATGCCCAGTGGTGCAGCAGTTGTGATATGTGTTCAATAACAGAAGTTGGTTGGCAGGCCGGCTTCATGGATTAAACCCTCCGTTTGCAGCCAGCAGAGTCCGCAGGAGAGCTCGTACCTGGGTTGATGGTGTTGGTTGCTGTAGTGTGCTATATACTGTTTTGGGGCATGTGTCTTTGCTGCACTGTTCTGCTCTGACTGGTTTTGTATTATGATTAACAGGATGCTTGGCCACATACCTGCTGATCCCTTCTCTACTCTTAGTGACCTGAACTGAGATATTCTGACAGATGAAGTTTCTCTTTTAGCTCCAACAAAAGGCAGGAGCCTCCGAAGACTCCAACCACTCCCAAAATCACCACCTTCCCTCCGGCGCCCATAACCTGCGATGCTGTCCGCAACAAATGCAGAGAAATGCTGACAACAGCTCTACAGGCTGATGGTAAGTGCTGGGGGAAACCCCGCATTGCCTGAAGTGCTTCACAGCTCCTGGTGCATTCTGACAGAGACCTCTGCATGTAGGTCAACACCAGTTCCTCTTAGATATGCTCTTCTGTAGCAGCCTTGCCAAAGGATTATTGCCATCGGCTCGGTCTTGCCACCGGTCACCCCTTTATCAGACTGGCTGGCATTGCAGTGTTTATAGACACTTGCTATAAAGTGGCAGTGTCAGGCAATAGCTGTGAAGGACATGGGTGGCCTGGGGTGGTCTGGCCAGAAGTTTCCTCTTCAGGTGTGCAGGTATTTGCTTCCCTTTCTAGGTCTCAGTCTTGTCTGATTGCTGTAAAGTGAAGCTGTCATCTCTGCTTACCCTTGGGGCACAAAATGAAGCTGTAACTCAGTACATGGAATTTGTTGATAATGGTGCTTATGCCAGTCACCATCTGCTCTTAGGCTCCCCTGCCTTTGCAGACTGGAGCCCCTTAAATACCGTGGTCCTTTGTGGATCTGGGGTGGAATAGGTCTCTCTTACACTCAGACTGTGCCATCTAAAATGCTGAGCACCTGCAGGTGCTCAGCATCTCAAAGTCGGATTTTAAACACCTCAAGCTGAGCACATGCTTGTGTCCAAATTGCAGGTCCCTTTGGAAAATCAGGGTCTAAGCACTGCAGAGTTTTATTAATTTAGAGCCAAGGAATGTAGACGGCAGATGGAGTTCACAATATCTTTATTTCTAGCCTTCCTGTGTGCGCGCGCATGTGTTTATATGCTGCATTAAATACTTTGTATAACTCTTAGGGGGAAAAAAACCTTTCCGTATGAAGTCTGGGAAATAGTCCTCTCAAGTCTTTCCCTAAGCTTATCCCTGTTCCCTGCTTTAAGGCGTTGGTTACCATACCCAGTGTCCAAACTCATACCAGTTATTGCACTCTATATGATGCTGTTTAATTGGCCAGAAGTGTGTGAAAAAAGAGGGGAGGGGCAGACAGTCCTCGGCTGAGAAGAGAAATGAAGGCTTGACTGATGCTGCATGCTTTTGGGCCCTGCCAGATTGTTGGTCCAAGTAGAGCTACTTCTCATTGACACCGATATTTGAGACTCAATTCCGGCCTATATATGTTTGATTTCAACTATACCAAGAATATATTGGAAAACTGTGTGTTCTGGGGGCCAGGTTCGTGTTAGCTTTGTCTAGTGGAGTCCATCTCCTAGAGTGGCAGAGGGCATAGACTGGTTGGGTTGGTCTATTTTCATCACTGCCCTTTTCAAAAGGGTCACAGGGTAGCTAGAGCAAAGGCCAAGATGCCATTTGATGGAAAGAGCATGTAAATCAAAACAGCAAACTATCTAGATTTGTATCTCAGAAGTACTGAGCCTGGGGACCCCTTGCCTGGCTGGATGTCACTGACCTCCTGTTTCTCTTGTCTTACAGATGACTATATTTCCATTGGCGCCGACTGTGAGCACATAGCAGCCCAGATTGAAGAATATATCCTCGCTGTATGGGGCTTTCTCAAGGGCCTGCATGCCTCCAGGCCATGAAATTAATGTGCTCGGAGGAAAAATGGGACAGTCTTTCTTTGCGTAAATGTTCTGCTGCAACTCTGCTTGTCAGGGCTCTGAGTCTGGTTCCAGCTCTGCTTGGCTGAGTCCTGGGTCACTAAGGAACCATCGGTGTGGTGTTGGGAGCTCAGAGCAGACCCCTTGCTGGTGTGATGGACACGGTTATTTCCTTCCTGTTCACACCATGATGGACTGTAATCCCCAGTTTGTCCTTCCCATCAAAATGCTATTTCCTGCTCTCAGCTCTGCTTCCAAATACATGCAACTTCCCTATGACTCCCTGTTGAGGAGAGCTCACTGATAAAGACAAAAGCAATGGGAAGGAGGGAGCGATGAGGATCAAGTTGCATGTTGATTTGAGATAAGCCAGGAGTTTGCTTGATTTGGGGGCTGTGGGGTAGGAGGTGTAGCTGGCGTCTTCTAGTGGAGGGTGTTGTGGCTACCTTGCTGAGAGAAAGAGTAGGTTGAAGAACCTGAGCGTAACTGAAAATAAAGATTATCTACAGCACAGTGAAAAAGCCAGACCTGAAAGTCCCTGGTCTCTGGGATTGTATAAGCTGGCTCCCAAATCCGCTGTTAACCTCCCAGAGCAGACGCTGCTGTTGGGTCCCAGCAGCCTCACTTGTTGTCCTGGCAGCAGGTAACACTCCTTGCTATTCACAAGTGGTGTAGAAAGTGCTTGGAGGCATCTGGGTTGATTGCAGATTCCTTGACTGCCATGTACGCATATACCAAGATGTCAAGAACACGGACATGAAATACAAAAACCGAGTGAGGAGCCGCATCTCGAATCTGAAGGACTCCAAAAACCCTGAGCTGAAAAAGAATGTGCTGTGTGGGGTGATTACCCCCGAGCAGATCGCAGTGATGACCTCGGAGGTGAGGAAGCCTAAGGAGCAGGGTTTGCTCCTTACAGGGGATGTGTCCTGTGGTTCGGCTTGAAGCAAGGGGCTGGTCTGCTGCCAAGGTTGCAGATTTCTCAGCAGCCGCTGTCAGAGTGCATGGGGAGCGAGCTAGCAATGGGGGTTGCAATGTGGAGAGCAGTCTGTTGGGCCTTCAGATCATCACAGTGGCCTAGGTATGAACCAGAAACCAGGAATTGAAAGGCTTTCTGTCTTAATACCCATCTTTTGGGCCACCCTGTTCTGTTGGCCCTTTTCACTGTAGTGGGTGTTGTGGTAAAACTGGACAGGTGTGATTTTATTGCTTTTTTTGAAAGGAAATGGCCAGTAACGAGCTGAAAGAGATCAGAAAAGCCATGACAAAAGAAGCAATCCGGGAGCATCAGATGGCCAAGACAGGAGGGACGCAGACTGACCTCTTCACCTGTGGGAAGTGCAAGAAGAAGAACTGTACCTACACCCAGGTTGGTCTTCCTGCTCCTACAGCCTCCACACCGTTGACCTCTTCACAGGACATGATCTGTCATGGTCATGCGCTATTACTGCTCCATGACAGGCCCTGCAGCCTGGCATAAATATTGCCACTGGTGGAGAGAATCTTCTTGTACACTTGAGGCTCTCTAAAATGTGCTGCTTTGGCACAGTGACTTTTGCACTCATCTTTCCTTGGAGCTTGTGTAACTTTGTGGCCCATTTGTACAAGAGCAGGGGCAGTGCTGCTTGCTGCGCAGCTCGGGAGAGCGGCACGTTGAAAGCGGGTGCTGGGAATGTGGAGATTCAGACAAGAAAGGAGTGGGTAGTGTAGAGGAGAGAGACTGCAGAAACCGAGGCAGGCACATTGGCGGTATTAAAAGTGCAAATTAAGAGTAGGTAAGCTGCGGCTGGACAAATCCCAAATTACTTAAAATCAAACAGCATGAAACAGGTGAAACATGAGGAATAAACAAAGCAGTGATGTGAGCAGGCAGAGGGGATTTTTCTTCTCAATGGACAGCTGCTGGAAGCCTTGTGCATTACCAGTGCTTTTTAATTCCCATGTTTGCGCCAGGCATCTGGAGATAAATGTGCCTTTGCTGTGAGTCAGTGTTTTAGAATGTGCAGATACCCAAAAATGCACCAGCAACCACGCAATCGCTACTGAGTGGGTGTGCGCAAACTGCGTGTGCAAGTGCCGAGTGAAACTCCTTCGTATGCTTGGACGTAACGTGCAAACGCAGATGAAAGGCAGGCAGCTGACCAGGGGATTTTCCTTTGGCTCAGCAGCAGTCTTGCATCCCGCAGGCTGGCTCAGGCGAGGGGTCTTGCTCTGTGAGTGCATCCCAGTAAGTCAGCGCTGCCTGGGCGGTCTCGCTTGCCTCAGCAGCACGTGGGATGCTGTCTCCGCCTGTAGTGGACTAGACTCGCGACTGCTTGGAATTGGGGCAGGTGACGACACTGTCTTCTAAATAGAAATATCAGAAGGTTTTCTGTATTTTTATTAGTTTTCCAGTGAAATCACTATTTGGTGTCTGAGATGTTGCAAGTGCCAAGTAGTTGAACTGGCATTTATGAAAGTGTTCAAAGCCAGGCAGTAATGTCGGGTGAGAATTGCAGAATTTAACTACCCAGCATGCTTGCAAAATATGCTTAATTTGCATCATGCAAATACTATGACTCTTACATATTGGGTAATTACACATGTAGATCACCATAATTACCCCTCGACATAGTTTTGCTGTCTGACTTGCACAGGGAGTGCCAGTATTTTCAGTGTAGATCTGCCTCGTGGTATTAAAATGCCATGAAACTCTGATTTTTAGCAAAGTATGTGTTTCCAGCAAGAGCCCGTCAGAGGCAGCAGTCACATCTGGCTTAAATATCAGAGTTCCTTAATAGCTTAAATACAAAACAGACTGGAAATGTGCAGAACCTGGTAACCCAGAGCATGTTCCTGTGAGGCCAGGACATAAGACTGGTCTGTAAAAGAGAATGGCTTGAGTGCTTTTTTTATGTGTTGCTGTGGAGCACGTACTTGATGGGCTGAGGGTTTTGTTGTCTCGCTGCTGGCTGCATCCCTTCCTGGAGACAGTATGGGGAGGGACCGGCTGTGGGTATGTCCACCTCTGGAGCCACCTGCAAGGAATGGGCAGCAGAGGGGGTGAGGAAGGAAATCTGCTGCCCCAAAACTTGTCACTCCCAGGTAGTGTCAAGCTAGAGAGGGGTCATCTATATATAAAGGTGTAAATAACCAGACTCATTTTACAGGGAAGCTCCTGTTGCCTTCCTGAGCATCAGTGTCACATTGATTTCTGACAGTGTGACCCCAGCGTGAATCCCTGGGGACCAGAGGGACAAAAAGCCTCCCTGTGAACCCTCATGGGGCCATGTGTGATGCTTGGCTCTCATTTCCCTTGTGTCCTCCCCCCAGGTGCAGACCCGCAGCTCCGATGAGCCCATGACCACCTTCGTCGTGTGCAACGAGTGTGGGAATCGCTGGAAGGTAGCACACCAAGGATATTACTGGCACTGAGGGGTGTTAGGGTAGCTGCACCCACAATGCTGCAGACGCTTAGCTGTTGCCCTCAGAGGTGCTTGCCAAACGCTGACTGGCTCTAGCAAGTGATCTTTCCTCCCAGCACAGAGGCAAGAGCTCCTGGGTTCATCCCATCTCTGCAGACAAGCTGGGGTCGAGTCTCACTTTCGCATTCCCTGCCTCCCTCCTCACATCCCCTCTTCTGCCATGACCAGCTTCACAGTACTTTCCATCCTCCCTCTGCCCCCTGAGAGATGGTGGTGATGACATTCAGGATTTTAAAACTGCTCTTTTATACTGCGCACAGAGCTCGGGGGTGAGCAGAAATCTCCCGGTCAATGGTGAGCAGAAATGGCTCCACTACCAAGTGCCAAAGAGTCACAGCCGAGAGATTCCAACGGGAGCTCTGTTTGGGCCCTACTCCAGGGGCTGAGCCCTGCCTCTGCAGAATCCCCAAGCCCTTGCCAGCTTCAGAAACAAGACCATCACCTGGATCCCTGTCTTCTTCTAGGCAGCACACGCATGACCCGCAACACCCCTTGGCGCTGAGGTTTTCTAATCGGGGTTTAAACTCCCTTCTCTTGCAGTTCTGCTGATATGTGCCATGGCCCGAGAGCGGCAGCCAAACGCAGATCAGACCGCAACCTCCATACGCCAGCACCCACGGCAATTGTGTATTGTGTCCCAAGTGAGTTTGCATTGTCACGCGCTGAGAGAGCAGCTGCGGGGAGGCCTGCCTCTCCGCTTGGGCCTCAGTGGAGAGCCACAGTTGTGGGCTGACAGGTTGGCAGGAGAGCTCACTAAACACACCTAGTCGTTATTTTCTCATCTAAGCAAGTATGGTCACTTTTTCTTCAAAACTAATATTAAACATTTTTGTCAGTTTCTGACTTTTATTTGAACTGTGTGCGTGCAGCACTTTGCGTTTGCGGCGTGGGAGCTTGATGGATGGACAGTGTCCAGATGGATGAGGACTGAGCAGTGCCTGGACCACCAGAAAGCAAGAAGCCGCTTATAGGTACATACTTAGTGCCTGATGGCTTGTTCCTAGTCAACTCATGACATCTAGAACACTGGGCCAAGTTCTGGGGGGGCTGGGTGGGCAGTACTGGTCTTCCTTGCCTGGCTGAGGAGACTTGTTGATGGAACATAGCTTTTGGGGCACAGATCAGATGCTGCTTTCCATCTTGACAGCATTCATGGGATTTTGCAGTGATGCATACCTTGTCATCTCAGGCCTTTAAATGCCAACAGCATAGGCTGCTGCAAGATGGGAATGTGCCACCCAGGTTGTAACAGGCTGAAAGCAGGGTGACACCAGCCACAAAAAACCAATCCAAATGGTTGATTTGGGGGAGCAGGACTGGCAGGAAGGTGTGCTAGGCCCGGGTGAGGTGGAGAAGCCATCAATAAAGGAGGTGGAAGGAATCCAGTGGAATTGTTAAAAGGGAGTCCCAGGCACTTTCCTGCTTGTGTGTGCTCTGCTCTTAGCTTGATGGCTGAAAGGCAGCCTGAATTTTCAGAGAGACTTGCCAGAGAGGCTCAGGAGGAGGGGAAATGCTCTGAACACAGGAAATTTTCCAGAGGCTTGGACCTGGAGGAGGTGGGGATTACAGATATCGGTGGGAGCTGTTAGCACTTAGCTCTAGAAACGGATGAGGTTTGAAATGAGCTTGGAGCTAGTGCTTGGGGTGAGATAAAGAAAGGAGCTAGTAGCAAAGCAAGCCTCAGTTGCCACCTCTGCAAACATGACCCTGGGAGGGGGACCTGCAGGATCAGGCTCATTCTGGGAGATAACTAGAACCTGGTGGGGAAATTCTGTCCTTGCAACAGCTTCCAGTCTGAGACTTAAAATCCCTCTTCTTTCCTTTTCCTAGCCTTTAACTGGGGTGATGCAGGATGTGGGGGACCCCAGTAAGGCCTCTGAGTTTGAGGCAGCTGAGGAGCAGTCCTCTGCACTGCAGCTCTTGCACTGACAAGCAGTGCAGGAGCATTTGCAGTCACATCTATGGCATCGCTCCCCTCTTCCAGGGTAAAAAAACAAGTATTTCCACTGGCTTTTCAGCATGCCAGACAGCAGACATTCAACAGAGACCTCGGAGATGTTTAGAGAGGCGTAAGCAGCCACATGAAAGCAATAGGAAACGTGCTCACAGCCCCTTTGAGGGCTGTGCTCCTCTGGAGGCAGGGATCCCAACAGGATCCTTCGCTCAGGGCTTTCACTTTATGGGGTGCAGCCAAGTCTCCCAAGAAGGAAAAGATTCAAAGATGCTGACAACTTGTTTAAGCCTCACGAGTCTTGTGGCAAATGGGATTGTTCAAGCCAGGCTTGGGAGGGAACAGTGTCCTCACAGTCCTGCTTAAAAGAAACCTTCAGGATCTGGAACCCAAGCTGGCCAAGGCACTCTGCCTCGTGTGTTGTGAACAGGAGCCAGCTCATTACCCGTTGCTGTTGCCTTTCTTCTTGTATTACTGCAAGGAGGGGAGTTGAGCTTGGGTACAGTTTGCTGACAATCCTGAATTAGGTGTGGAGAGTCCCAAGCAGGAGGAGCCCCTCAAACCAAGGAAAAAGTACCATACCTCAGGGCCGTTGTGCCAGTTTCTGGGATAACACCAAGGAGAGCCAGTGAGGGGAAAGCTACTGCATAAAGAGGTGTCTCGGAAGTACAGATTCACTTACGAAGTGTGTAAAAGTGCTAGGATTGGGAGCAAGACCAGATTATCCCTCGGCAGCGGGGGTCTTCCCTGGGTTGAGACCTCCATGGTGTGCAGAGAGGCTCTGACCCACCTGCCGTGCTCCTGAACGGCTTCAGGGATGCTCAGCCTCCAAGCCTTGAGCTAAGGCCACATGAGATACTTTCTTTACTCACAGAGCAAGCCAAGCACCCAGAACTAAAACCTCCCCAGGGCACAGGGTGAGGATGCTGCAGGGCTGTAATGGTGCAGGCTGGGCACTCATGGGGGAAAACCTGCCAGTAACAACCAAATAATAACAATACTGACATTCCTGAACAAACGAACTATCTCTGGTCTCTCTCAAAAATATATTTTCTTGAACTGTATTTCCAGCTTGGCAAACAAAACTAAATTTACTGACATGAATTTCCACATAGTCGTGCCACTAGGAAGGAAGGAAACAAAAAAAGAAACTGAGAGAACATTTTTTTGGGTTTTTTTTGTTTAAAAAAAAAAATCTTCAATAAAAAGAACCAGTGCTTGCTCTTTTTTCTTTGCAAGGGATAAAGACAGAAGAAGGAGGGGAAGGGGCAGATAAATAGGAAACCATGGGTTCTTCTGGGTCAGGAAAAGCAAAGATGAATGTTGGTTTTCTGCAGCAGGGCTGAGCGTGGCAGCAGGACCCCGGCGTTGGCTTCGTTTCACCATGGAGGGCAGGAGCTGCTGGCAGAAATGTTTGAATTCTGGGTGCCGGTGCTCCCGTAAACCATTCCTCATGCCATACAAAACCACACAGAGATTATACATCTTCCCCATGATGTTTCCCATCCTGCATGGAGCCCTGCCTGCCCGCTGCTCGGTGCCAAGCTGCTCCCGAGGGACCAGGGCAGACCCCTGGGGGTCTCCCCGCTGGTGGGGCAGCACGGGCCAGCCGGGAGCCTTCGCTTTCAGGGGTCCTGGTGCCTGCGGGCTTCTGCAGGAGGGCGAATAATACCTGCACAGCTCATGTGTGTTTTCCCCTTCCTTGAGGTCCGTGAACGGAGGGTGCAGGACGCTCTGGGTTTGGGGTGACAAGGCTGTGGGGTGCCAGGGCTGGAGTGGTGCAATGGGAACTGGTGGAGAAGGCAGCTGTAAGGCACCCCCTGCCCACCCGCCAAGCACATCCTCATGGCCCCACCGTCCCTTTGGGCCCCTCCACAGCCCCTCAGGCAGCTTTGGAGATGAGGGGGGCTGCCTGCTTTCCGCTCCATCCAAGCCCTGGGGCT
>VYXH01001391.1:675357-692910 GCA_013397275.1 Burhinus bistriatus | reverse complement strand
TTTTTTTTTTTTTACTTTTTCTACTAATGTTTTGTTAGCCAAAAACCTAAAAATTGCACACAAACTCTACAGCAGTGCTTCTGGTTGATTTATTATTCACAAAGTCCTGGAGCAATTCCTAGATTTTTCTGGTAAGCTGTGGAAATGACTCTCATTTCACTGCTGCTAATATAAACCTTGCTAGGGACACAAAACGCCTCCTGACCCCAAACCCTCATGGTGTGTCCCGGTTGCCTGTTCTCCCCGCGCGTGTGTTGTATGGGGTCTCAGCTCTCCGCTCGCCTGCAGCTCCCCTCCGAGCCCAGCCAGGGGTTACCCCATCCTCCTGCCCACAGTGCAGCCCTCGGGAGGTGCCAGCTTTGAGTGCGGTTTGCCTTTTGTGGAAGAAAAAAAAAAAAAGTCAATTTGCCATATATTGCGTTTATTCTGTGAAGAGGAGGAAACCGTGCTGCAATAATGTGTCCTGTAAATGCACCCGTGTAATCCGTGCATTCCCGTTAGCGAGCTTCACCCGCTCTTTGGAGCAGATGGGAGAGCGCCTAGCAAGGCTCGGGGAGGGTTGGTGCTGGCCACCGCTCAAAGCGCTTTTGGGCCTTTTGAAATTGGAATTAAGACTTTAGGAAATGGTGTAGTTTGTTGGCAGAAAACACAATGACATACTGCGTTTTCTGCGAGCACCTTGCCTCGTTTCTTTAGCAGAGATTCCAGCTGTAGAGCAGTGAACCCTAAGGAACGGGAGCCTTCCCCAGTTTCTTGGTGTTACCTGCAGTCGCGGCAGAGACGGAGATGTCTGAGAGCTGCTCCAGGAGCAGAACACTAACTTCGTCATCGGCCGTGGAATTCAAAACAGCGTGTGTTGCACTGAAATACGGCTTTGTCTGGGCACTGCTTGGAGTCAAAAGTAGATTGAAAGTGAGCGATTATTGAGCTGAAATAAGTAGGAGTGGGGTTTTTTTTCATTTGCAGCAGGTAAAATAGAGCTTCAACAGCTCTTACTTAGTTTCTTGGGGTTTTTTGTTTTGGTTTTTGTGTGAGTTTTCCCATGGTGGCAGTGGCACGCGTTCTGGAGAAGCAATAGGGAGCAATAATAATCGAGGAACTTCCCTAGCTTTGCTTTCGACTCAGCTGTGTATGAAAGGCGCCGCGCTCCGCACGGATGCTGGGACGTGCGTGGGAAAGCAGAGGGTGTTGCACTGAGGCAGAGAAGTGCAGCTATTACTTCAAGTCCTCGAGCGGCACCTGGCAGCCGTGACCCGGTCCAGGGCCTTGCTGCGCTGGCTTTGCTGCTGGAGAGGGGACGGCCTGTCCCGCCGGCAGCCTGCAGTCCCCTGGCTCAGCTGGCGTTCCTGCCCTTGGGAGCACGGGGGCACGGGCTCGCTGAAGTAACTTGGCTGCCGTCGCAGGTTGAACCAGGGGGCGGTTGCCCTGCCCGCCTACTCCGTGGAGACTTCCCTGCACGGCTGGAGGCGGCTCAGACTTTTGAATATATTTTTTACCAATTGCATTATTTTTGCAGCAAAATGTTATGGCGGAGGCGTAGTGGGTGAGGGTTGCCACGTATGCGACTCCTTCCGGCTCGCTTTTGGAAGGGTGTCTGGGGTGGAAGGCGGTGACACGTGTCTCGCAGCGAGGATTACTTCCCTCCCGCCGGGCTCTGAAGGGGTCGGGTTTGGTGGCTGAGGAAATGACACTCTTGACTTGTCTGTAAGGTCAGTGGGGTCCGAGCGCTTTCTGTTAAACCTCTGTTTCTCATATTTTCTGAAGTTCCTGAATTCGGTCCAATGCTCATTTCCTAGTTTGTCAGGAAATTGTTTTGCTGCTTTATTGAATGAACCGCAAAATAATCCCGAGGAGGGGAAAATGTCTTAAGGAGAGTCTCAGCAATGCTTCAGCTGCTGGTGCCTGGTAAAACTGCGTAGATCAAAGGTATCTGTCTAGCTTTTTTATCCTTCCTGCTTTCAGCAATGATATTAAATTGACTCTAAGGCAACTGGAAAATGCTAGGTTGAAGTCAATCAATAGATGCACGGCAATATCTCTCCATCCGTACCAGCAGGACCCTGGTGGATGGAGGAGCTGCTTTAGGTCCGTCAAACTCCAAGCGCAGCAGAGGAAAAACTGCGGTGAAGTTGTTCTTCCTCAGAGGTTTGGTGGAAGGTTTAGGAGCTGGGTTTTGATGATCTTTTTTCTTAAGCCTCCTGGGCTGCTGTTTTGGTGTTGGGTTATGGCTGGGTTTGGTGTTGGCCTTCTGGAGCGTGCTTGCTTTTGCACGTGAGTCTGGCCTTCCACCTCTGCGACCAAAGAATGAAAACCAGCCCATAAGGAACTTTACATCAGTGTAAATGACTCTTAATTTACACTATTACGGAAACAAGATCTCTTAGTTTTCCTCTCCTTTCATGGGTCATACTTGGTATTTACTTTATTATGTGTTCTCTGATAGTGTCCCACCCTCTTGCTGCATAACTTGTTTTCCTGGAGGCTGGACCTGCCTCTAGTTGAAAATATTGCCAAACAAAAACTAAATAGCTGGCTCGGATTAACTGCTAGAAAATGTTTCTACTAAATCTGTGTAGGAGGAGAGAAAGGGAGAGGCTGTATCCTGGCTGCAGAATAACGCAGAAATCATAAGATAAGTAACTTCCAGTAAGTAGTAAACTTCTTCACTAAGTTGATATTAAGAAATGTGAAAAAGTGACGAAATAAAAGTACACTTTCAGTATTGTCCTCCTCCTCTGCACTGGCCAGGCTTCATATAATAGATGCCTTCTTAAAATAAAGCTGTATTGAAAACCAGTGAGAGGCTTTAGTGATACTAAACCCCCACCCAGATATGAAATGCTCAAAGGGGTTTTTGTTTTTTTTTCCTGTTGTGGTAAAACTGCTAATGTGATTGGGGAAATTAGGGAAGGGGTTGAAACTTGAAAATTTTTTTTAGAAACACCCAGGCTTGTAATGTTTTATTGCTGAGGTGAAAGTGGTGCTTCTGAAGCACTGCAGAGGAGCCGGGTCCGGGTCCGTCCCCTCCCGGGCTGTGGCCAAGTCCAGAACAATACGCCAGGCCAGTGCCAGCAGCCTCCTAAGGGAAACCCTGGCTGAGGACAGCGCAGACGTCCTGCACCAAAGCCCCTCCAAAGGGCAAAGTGGTCTCCAAAGAAATGTCCCCTGGGAGGTGCCAGTGTCTGATGGAGCAACAAGCAGCTGTATAAAAATCCAGTGTAATTTACCCAATTCCTGCTGCAGGGAGGTTTTTGGGTTTGATGTACGACTTGGTGGACACCTCGGGGAGGGTGTGAAATTCCCTCCTGATAGCAGTTTTGGAGCCTGAGGGAATGAACTTTGCGTCAAGGCTGGGGGCCCGCACGGCGAAGCAAAGCCACGTTACTTCCCTCGAGCCAGGGGAAACAATCCTGAAATAGAAGCTCTAGGTGATTAGTTAATATATCGTAAGACTTTTTGCCGCAAGTGTGGCTCATCCTTGGCTTGTTGGTGCTTTGCATCCCCCTCCCGCTTTCCCCTCTTGACTTGCAGCTCGTCGCAGCCCTGGGTGGGAGCTGGTACAGCGTGGTGGCATGGAGGGTCGGCACCGCTGGACGCCGTCATCGTCCACAGGTGACGTTTGGAAGGAACACCTCTGTGACCGTCGGGTGCCCCTGGTTTCATCCTGCTGTCCCCCTGGGCGATGCAGGTCTCTGGGCAGGGAGGCAGGGAGCGAGGTGGGGGTCAGCAGGAGAGCCCTGCGGTGGGGGGCAGAGTCCCTGCTCTGCGTCTGGACCAGGCAGTCCTGCTTCTGTTCGGTATCCCGGTTTCTGAAGCACTACAGCAGTCCAAAAGCATGTGTGCTGGCTTTCCCTAGTGGTATTGCTCTAGGTGAGAGTCCTCTCGAGGCTTATCTCTATCCCCTCTAAGCAGGGACGTGTCAGACCTTAATTCCCTTCGGTCTGTGTCATTGAACCGCAGCATCTCATTTTATCCTGTTACACAGAGACTTAAGGAAGATATAGCCATCCGAGTGCTGCAGGAGCGCTGGGGCTGGACACGAGCGGTGCTCCGGGAGGATCTGTCAGAGCCTCTGAGGTGGATTTCTGGCATTGCTTTCCCATCAAATGGGTTCCTGCTCCGTCTGCTCGCAGGCTTGTCTCTGAGCTGCGTCCCGGTGTTCACGCTCTGTGAATAAGGAGCTGCTGTGTTGCTTCTAGGATCCTTAATGGAATGCTAGGAGCTGCCTGAGTTGTGTTTTGCTCTTCAAATAATTCCTCAAGCTTTCAGGAATCTGAGTGCAAATTTCATGATGAAGGAACCTCGTGTGTTACACAGAGCCCAGGCTGTTTTGCCGGACGACTTTCATGCTTTAGCTTCTGCACGATGCTGCAAAGCAGAGGGAAGAGGGATGTGTGTGTGTGTGTGTGTGTATATGTATATTTATAGAGAGCAAGCTGCGTGTCCGGTGGGACGTGGGTGCCCCAGGTGCCTCGGGATGCCGCAGCATTCGCCATGGTCGGGTGCTGGCAAAGGTGCAGCAGAGCTCTGTGAAGCTACAGCCCGAGCCGGTGTGCCGAGTGTCTCAGATAAGCGGGTCTGTGGGCCGTGATCAAAAGAAACATTTTTTTTTCTGACCTTTTTTTAACTTTAAATCAGGTGAGCTGGGTTTCACAGAGAGCTCTGGGGTTTGGAGCTGACTTGGACATCTCTTGAATTGCGCAGGGGTTTGTATTCCTCTTGCTGCAAGGGGCAGGAAGCCACCACTACGAGGGTTAATTGTTTGGTAGGGTTAATGGCTCTAACTAGCAGCTCACTTGACCTGGTGGTCCGAGCGGCTGGCAGTCACGGTGTAGACGAACTTCTCACCTGCAAGAAGTCATTGCGTTAATTCTCAGAGAAAATGAATGGATCCTACCTCGTTCTGCCCAGAATACATGCTGTTAGCTGACGAGGAAGGAGTTGCGCTCTTCCAGCGTCGCACCCTTTCATCAGCCCGGGCGTCACAAATTTTAATTTGACCTCCAAGGAGTGCTGGAGGAATTTTGAAATCTTTTGTTACTGCTAGAAAGCCCAGAAGAATTTCAGTGAGAAGGCATGCTTGGTTGTCCTCCAACAAGACAACACGCGTGAGGTCCTGCTGCTGCTGCTTGCGGTCTGTAAACATCTACAGAGGGCAAGTTGAATTGCAATACGAAGGGGCTAGGCTTTTCTAGATGTGCTCAAGAAATAAAAAATATAACGTCCTTCTCCTTTTTCTATTTGGTGGCTTGGATATCCCCCGCTCATACCTATCTGATGAAATTATGTGTATTTATTCTGAGTAAGTATATCCGATCTTTTTCTTTGCTTGAACCCTGTAGTAGGAAAGATGGGCACGTATCCTACTCTCCTGTCTCTTCTTCCTGATGGGGAAAACAGTATGCTAGCTAACCAAAGACAAAAATACTCTTTTCTCAGACTGAGAAGCTAGATCAGTGCAGGTAAAAATAATAATAATTTAAAAAAAGAGCCCTACCGTTAGAATTACAGTGGAAGACCTGTCACAGTCTGGACTGCGGCTTGCTTAGGAGAGGGCATTGCGGGGGGAGAGGCTTTGAAGAACAAGTTCGGTTCCAGGTAGAGATTTACATGGAGCAGTTTATAATAGCAGATTTCCTTCATCTGACTTGCCCTCACTGTCCGTGTGCTGTACAGTATGCTGCCGAACTGTAATTCTCTTGGTAATAAAATACCTTGTCATAGAAGTCTTCACACGAGCACCGGCGCAACGCTGCTGTGGAGCTGGCAGACGTGGGCTATCATGACTGCCTTTTTTTTTTAGTGTTATCAGAAGGCTGAAAGAGAAAAGAACCACTAATATCTCTCGAGGCAATAGCCAAAACCCAAGGAAGAGAGACTAGGGGCATACACAAATGTCAGAGTTAAACACTTAATAGGATTTGGGGGAATTTTTTATTTTATTTTCAGATTGGTTCTCTTAATTTTTCTGGGGTCTCTGTAGAGCTGTGCCATTCTTCAGTGAAGTTAAAACCAATTAGGGCAGAAGTTCTGACTTAGACTTTGCATTTTCAAGTTTAAAGTAAGTTACAGATAGCTTTCAAGGTCAATATGTGGTTGCATGCTATGAAATTTAATTGATATTTTTCTTCCCTAAAGCACCGGCTTATTAGCAGGCAGCTCATCGCTTGCATAGAATTCCCCTGGACATCATTAGATTTAACCTGGGATGCTTTATCTCTGAAGGACTTGTATTCAAATTTTAAACGCTTTCTTTTTCCAGAAATAAGTGATAAATTCTACTTAATGTTTCCAAAGTTAAGTATGCGCAATGAGAAATAGAGGAGGAAGAGGGATTTAAGTGTGGGAGTGCACACACATAATACCGAGCAGAAATGTTTTAGCAGGAAAAAGATCGGGGAGCTGAAATTAAAGCTTTTAAGAGGAAAACAAAGCAGAGAGTTTAAATGCATAAATATCACCTTTTAAGAGGAAAACAAAGCAGAGAGTTTAAATGCGTAAATATCACCAAGTTAGAAGTAATTCTATGTTAAAATATTTTAATGTAAAGTAACAGCATTGTCATTATTGTGCCTTATAGGTGGACAAAATGCTTAGAGATCAGTCCCAAGAGTGTTAATAAATGCGTAGAGAACAAGCACTGTTTGTCCTCAAAAGAGCACGTTTTGGGGGATTGTTTAAGTCACGTGAAGGCAATATGCAAAAAGTGCTTGCCCTCTCCAGAGATTTGGACTCTTTTCAAGTTTTGCACTGAGCATCTAAGCGAGACATTCCGGATTATTAATCACCCTATACTTAAGTGCAAGTTTTTCATAGCTAATGAGATTTTTCCAGAGCGGACAGTACCTGAACAGTGCATTTAGTATAATAACATATAATAACAGAAAAATGATGTGCGAGCCAAATGTTATGTGATTCCTATGCTGGACTCTGTCCTATTTATTCTTGGCAGGAGATCACGTACCATAAGGGAGCGGTGATGCTTCCAGAAATCTGTGGCACGTGATGTGTTTTTCTCCACCGAGGCACGAGGCGACGTGCCATGAAATGTCAGCTCCCTCTCTGTTCCGTGAGCGGGTTTGTCCCTTCAAGGGAGAGGGCAGCGTTTGTAACGAGGCAGGTGGAATTGCGAGGCGGAGCGTCCCGTGCCCCTTTCCGAATGTGGGTCAAGGTTTTGTGTGCGTGATCAAATATATAACGTAATTTGTATTTACGTTAATAAGTTAGAGTGAGCAAAAGCCTGGCCTGCGAGAAGCCAGAGAGCAGAGGGGGATTTATTTTCTTACATAGTCAAGCGAAAGGAACAATATCTCTTTTATGTTGATAGCCAGGATTAAATTATTCTTGGACTCATTATTAAATGAAGCATATGATTAAATATTGAAATGAAGACTATTATTTTTCATATCTGCATTGGAATGAGGAAAAGGAGGGGAAAAACCCCCCCATGCGGCGGAGTCAGTTCCCGTACCCAGAGGACTGGGGGAGAAGGGGGCTGTCTCCATGGAGCCGGGCTGTGGAGCCCCGGCTGGAGGGGATGCTCGCACGTGGTTTGGGGGGGAACGTGTGTTAGTTACCGCGTGTCGCCGCTGTGCCGGTGGAAGGATGCACCTTCTGTAGGTGCGTCCCGAAGACCGTCGGTGCTTGGCATTATGCTCTGGGAGCTGGTGCTTTTCTCAAAGGGATCCTGTCCCTGCGAGCACCGAGAGAGAACGATCTCCCAGAAGACCCGGTTTCCGGCCGTGGCTTACATACGTGTACACCTCTTAGAGCAGATGCTGGCGCAAAACGCGTGTGTAGGTGGATAAATACAGCGCTGTTCTGTTGGTGCTGTGGCAGGTGGCTGAGATCCCGGAGAGGTCGGTGCTGTGCTCAGCCCAGCTCCACGGGGTCGCGTTTTACTCGCCTGCCCCCAGAGCCGTGTCCCGAGGGCCCGCAGAGCAAAGGCCATGGCAAAAAAAGCAAAGAAAGAGTGCTAACCCCGAACTGCAGGAGCTGTGCTGCGGGTCCTCCCTTTGCAGGTACGGTTTTCTAAAACGGTGTGAAAGGCTTCCCAGAGGTTTGAGCCCGTCCTCTGGTTTATGGCGTGGTTACGTGTGTCTGTATGCGCGTGCGTAAAACAAACAAAAAAACCCCCACCAAATCTTGCAGCGTATTTCTGCTTTCGGGTGGGAGTGAATGTACTTCTCTCCTTGCAGTTTATGTCGAGGAAGCTCGCCGTAGAGGTGTGCCTGAGAGAGACGCGAGGTATTTCGAGAGAATTAAGAAAATCGTAAGGGATAGAGATTGGGAGGGCAAGTGCAATCGTCAGGTGTGATTGTGGGTCTGGTTGGATCTACTGTGTGTAAATCAGTGTGGTGGGGGCACTCGGGAGCCCAGGCTGACACAGACACACACACACGCAATTCTGATGGACACAGCAAGTGATGCTTTGGCAATGCGTGTGCTACCAAACCTCTTTATAAAACTTGCTTGTAGTAGTTATGCAAGAACATAAAATGCAGTGAGGAGTGCTTTGGGTGGCAGCTGTGTTACGTTGCCGGCACTTCCTAAGGGCAGTGGTCTGTCTCGCCCGGTTTACTTCGGCTTCTGCATTCGCTCCTCTGATAAGGTGGTTAAAGCAGAATGACCCTTTTTCCCTAAATGAAACAAGAAATTTTTAATTGGTTTTCCTGACATGCCCACAGTTCTTGAGGAGTTTCCCTTGTGCAATTACTGGCCTTTCTCACATGATTAAAAAAATGAGCATTTGAAATGGCAGAGGAAATCTGCGGATCAGAAGTTGTCTGATTTGAAATTCACGCCGTGTTTCGCTGCGCGTGACAGCTTGCAATGCAAGCGGAGTGAACAGAAAAACTTCATTTTGTTGCAACGTACTGTTCTCAACCTCCATCTCCGAAGGGGCGTCTCCGTTTGCCTTGTGTCGCTCCCGATTCCCAGCAGCTGGGGTTAGAGGAGAGAGCGGGTGGGAAACTTGGTCTTTTTTTCAGAGGTTAGAAAAGTCAAGCTCTCGTGACTCCAACCATGAGAAGTTTGCTTCTTAGGAATAAGATCCTCAGTGTTTCTGTTTCCGCCAGATCTCAGAGGTGTGATTTTGGCTGCTGCGGCACCGCGATGGCCTGATGGCTCAGAGCTTTTGACTCCCCTCAGCCCATCACCGTCCCCTCCCGTACCTTAGTCCCCTCTGCAGTTGTCCGTCTTGTGTGCTCTGTGAAGACCTTCTGCAGTCTTCGTACTTGTGCTCTTCCCTGGAACGGGGAGAAGGAGCTTCCCAAATCATCACAGGGGTGATTTCAGTAAGGGGCGAAGCTGTATTCATTGCAAGAAAACCACAGGAGTTAGTAGCACCTGTGTTTTATAAGGCTTCTTTTGGCAGCTACGGTGTGTTAAAACGTGCTGCTGTTCTTACACAGTTTGTTGCTTGTTTGGTAAACTTTCTAGTACAGCTATTGAAAGTATTTGGTTTACTGCTGCATTGGTGGTGCTATTAATAGTCTAACTTGGTAGGGATGAGTGGAAGTTGGTGCAGAGGTACAGATAGGCCTTACCCGGGCTCCGTTTTGTTGCTGTTATTAGTGACAGATGTATTTTGTTGGCATGCTGTCCCACACGGCTGAACTGCATCAAACTCTTCGTGCTCTTGGAAATACACTTTTTTAAAAAAAAAAAAGGTTCGGACTGTCGAGCTGAATTTTAGATGGTCTGCTGGGTTGTTTGTGTAATTACTTAGAAGTTTCTCCCCAGCTTGCTGAGCAGTGTTTATAACTCGGATTTTGGCGAAGTTTGCAGTGTCAATAAACCTCAGGAATGACTTGGCAGTCGGCTTTTGAACTGTCGGGGGCAGAGTACAGAGGCAGCTGTTCTTGCGTCACCAGCATTACCGAAATGTCCTGTTAGGTGGGGAGAGTTGCAGTTTTCTGTGTGTTTTCCTGTGCCTTGGACCTCGGAGTTCTTGTAGCTCTCCAAGGACCATCGCCTGCTGTGTTGGTTCACATCTTTAAATAAAGAAGCCCGCCGTGGGCTGATAGCATCAATTCCAAACGGGCAGCTAATGGAGCAGATCAAATACACCAGGGATGCTCTGGTCTTCCAGAAGTTAAAGTTTTTGTTATAGAAATATGGAAATGGGAGACTATTAATTTTGTTCTCTTGACAGTTGTTATTAAATCCTACTTATTTCATGTGGTCTTAATTCTTTTCAATTTTGACATCTCGGTGCACAGGAGAGCCGTGCAAAAAAAGCCCGGTCACTGTAGAAGTTACTGACAGACCTGAAAGCGTTTTAAGGGGGGAGACGTGGGTTTGTTTCTGCTGCATCTGATGCTGAAATGTCCCTAATGAACCCACCACGAACCGCGCTGAAACATGCACCTCTGCAGCTTGCCTGCAGACAGCATTGTGCTGTTGATACCGGCGCTTCCCCTTCTGAGGTTTTTGTAACTATAAGTAGAAGCACAATATTTTTGCTTACGTGCTAGCACCATTTCTAGGTGGGAAACGGTGTGAAAAGGAGACCTTTAATCCAGGTCTGCAGTGGGGATTTCCTAAGCGCGCGTAAGCCTGAGTTGGGAAGGTCTGGAAGATAAGATCCTTTTGCTCCTATTAACGCTTAGAGGAGGCTTCCCAAGATGCTTGCAGCGACAAGCATTATGGATTTTATTTTAAAGCTGTGTCACATTTAACTTCATTGCTCAACTGAAAATGTCCCAGTGCTAGATCAAACTAAACTCAATTTTTTTTTCCTCCTGTTTCTACGTTGCTGCTTTGATCCCTAGTTATAGATGATCAATAGAAATCCCCCACCATTTAAAAGGATTAGAACTGGCTGCTGAGATCTTTGGCTGTAGAATTAGCTGATGGGAACAGTTTTGCAGTAATAATGCACAGGTCAAACACACGGATGAGTTGGGTGTTTCTGCATTGAGCAGAAAGCAAGGTGCAGCAGTCCTTCAGCACGTTTCTCTAGTCTTGCCTGCTCAAAATGTGCTTTTATACTTTTTGTTGGGCTTCGCATTTTTGTTTTTGTTAATCTTTCCTTCTCCTGTGGCACTTGTATTTCAGTTACTCATATTGCCTTGTACCTCCTTACTTACCTTTCTCACTCCGAGCAGTCCCTTTCCTTCCAGGCGTAATTCCCCATCTGCTTTGCTGGTCGCCCCTCTGGTGTGGAACCTGTTCAGCTGGTGATGGTGATTAATGACCACACCAAGCCTGCTTGTCTAAACTCTTATTTTTTCTGGCACGCATGCACAAATTGGAAGGCGGAGGGGTCTGGCAGGCCTCACAACGGCAGCTTTTCACTTTGCTACGCTGCCCGCCACCACCCTCGTACTCGCAAAACCCCCCTGTGTGTCTTGGAGCCCCAGCAGGGTGCGTATCTACAGCGGTGTGGTAATGGGGAAGGGAGGAGTTTGAGCTGGTGGGGATGCGGGTGGCTCTGGTTAGCCAGGAAGGCAGAGGTGCTCAGCACGGGGAGAAGGATCCCCACTGCTTATTTGTTCTTCTGAAAGTCTGTTTTCTGTGTGGCGCGGCGGCTTTCCCCTTTGCCGGGCAGTCAGTGGAGGGAGAGGTTCAAAACCTTGTGCTGCTAGATCCTGCTGTCGAAACTGGCTGGGTCTGATCCCTTAGTCCTCGCCTGTAGGTTTGGGAAGTCAGTGGGACTTGACTGTACCTGAGTACTCCACATCCTGTTAAGTATGGAACTTAAATTATTTTGTTAGCAATGGAAACGAACCTTCTGGATTTTATTTGTTTCCTAGAAGTTTATCTTTTTATTCTCAGATAATGTGCCCCATGACTGCTTTGGTACCGTCAGTAGACCTGACTGAACAGTTCTGTTGTATTAATCCAAGCTATTTTCAACATCGGTATTAAGCCAGGATTTTTAAGGAGAATGTCAATCAAACTGACTTTGGACAGCCTTTGTCCTCCTGTGACTGACGGACTCTAATCTTTGCTCTGAAGAGGCCTGTGACTGCTTCAGCGGGTGGTCTGTGACTCTGTCCTGCAGTGGCATTGTCTGGATCGGTGTGTTGGCTGCCCATGATCGTAATTAACGCCTGCACAGCATCCTTAATTTTGAAGGGTTACAAGGATGCGTGTTCTGTAACAGTTCTGGATGTCAGAGAAACTGTTGGGAACTGTCTGAGGGAAGCGAGAGAAAACTGAAGTGGAATGAGTTTTCTGACTTAAGTGTAGAATTATGGACTAGGTGATCTCCAGAGGTCCCTTCCAGCCTCTGTGATTCTGTGGTGGAGTCTCCGACTGGACGCCATCCTGCTCTAGGTGTCCCTGCTCTGGCGGGGGCATTGGAATAGATGATCTCCAGAGGTCCCTTCCAACCCCGGTGATTCTGTGACTTAAGTCTCTGTGCAAGGGGTTGGAGACCACCTTCTACCAGGATGAGGACACCTGTCTGGCTGTCCCTGCAGTTGGCGTGTGAGCTCTTTGGAAAAAATTCAAATTGGGAACCCATCCAAATTTCCACCTTTCAGAAAGTATCTTGCAAAACTGGCTCCAGTTACTGTGTTTCTGGGTTTGGTTTCTTGTTACTGTTGGGGAAGGGGGGGTTGGGTTGGTTTTTGGTTTGGGTTTTAATTGCTAGTCGTCTGAAATACGGGTCCAAACCTTCTCTGGCTTGGGTTAAAAAAGACCTGTCCTCAAAAGTGAATAATTTTCTGGCTATACTTTGCTTACTATATGTGTGAGCCAGAATGAGCTCTTCGCTCTCAGAAATCCAACAAGTCATCTGAAGAGTGAAGCTTCTGGTGATTTGAGTGTTTGTCTCTTGGTGTATGTATTGAGCCAAATCTGGAAGTGCGGCTTTTTCTGTGTAACGGCAGATTGATGTACACTGGTTTTGTCATAGATGCTGCTGTATTTAGGGAATGGGGAACATACACACCCTTCATATGCAGTATTAAATATCACTTCTGAAATAAGATATTCATTTGGATTAATGTGTCCAGTTTCATAACTAATTCTAAGGAGAAGATCCTTCTAACAAAATAGTGTTTTACACTTCAAGAATTATCCTGAAGTGACTAGATCAGCAGAGATTTTTATATCCAAAAATATGAATAACTATTCGTCTTACTTGACTGCAACATTATTTTTCATTTGTAGTAATGGAGTGTTGTGGCTAAGGCATGGAGCTTGGGAGCTCTGAATGTGGTTAGTATTATCAGTTAGATTTTACAGATATGAAACTGAGGCAAAAATTAAACAGTTTACCTGAGATCAAATAAGAAATATGTGACAGTTACTGGTGTCTCCTTATTCTTTGCTTGCCTTGTTTGCTTAGAACTTCTCAAAGTTATTTTTTTTCCCCAATCTTTTTACAGCACCTAGTACTCCAATTTTGACTTAAGCCTTTAGCCTTTGATTTAAGAGTACAGGAGCTACTGTAACATGGTAATGCTGAGCCCTTGGAGTCTCTTGGCATGTAACCATCATCATTTGGACAGAAGTAGCAAAAGGATTGCAAATGCTCTAATTCCTTTTCTCATGCTGTCTACCGTCTTGCTAATAAATTCACAAAGCTTATATGATTAAAAACTTGAGAACCTGGCGCGCTCTATGCACGCTAATTAAAAGTGGTAGAAAACTTGAAGCTTGCTTTGAAGGGCCATAAAAACCTGAAGGTGGCTTTGAGAGCTGGTTGCTGGCAGCAGGGGCCGAGCCCGTGGTGCCGTGGTGGGGTTTGCTGCAGGGGCAGGATGTGGTTCGGTGCTGATCGTACCTGCCCGCCACCTCGGCAGCCCCAACCGCCACGTTCAGATTTCTCGGTACAGTAAGTGCTTACTGAGTCAGAAGTGTCTCAGTTTGACCGTGTATTTTTGCGCAGTACTGGAATGGGTCACTGACTGAGATGTGGCTGAGATACTGAAGGGATCAAAAGAAGCATTAGTAAAAATAAAGTGCTTTTCGTTAGCATGTAGACCATGACAGTGGTACATTTTCATGGTTCGGGTNTGATGGCTTCAAACTGAACGAGGGCAGGTTTAGGTGAGGAAGAAATTCTCTACTGTGAGGGTGGTGAGACCCTGGCCCAGGTTGCCCAGAGAAGCTGTGGCTGCCCCATCCCTGGAGGTGTTCAAGGCCAGGTTGGACGGGGCTTGGAGCGACCTGGTCTAGTGGGAGGTGTCCTTGCCCATTACAGGGGGTTGGAATTAGATGATCTTTAATGTCCCTTCCAATTCTGACCATTCTATGATTCTGTGACATGATTTTCTGAGTCTATGTTTAGTCATTCCAGGTTTAAAAACAGTTTATCCTTTGCCTCCAGATCTAAGGATGGTACTTCCATCTTCCCGCTATAAACCGATGTGCCGCAGGAGTTGCCCTCCTCCTCCGTTTGCTCTAAGCACCAGCTGGTGGCTCAGGGCTGTCTGTGCTGCAGTGTGGGCGCAGTGTCAATGAGGGAAGGGGGTGGAAAATCTACATATTGTTATAATGAAACGAGACCAATGTTTAATCAGGAGCAATGAGTAGATGAAATCTTTGCTGTGGCTGGGCGGCCTGATCCCTGTCCAGAAGCTGGGTGATGCTGTAGCCATGGGTGAGGTGATGGTGGAGGCTGGAGCCACTGTAGTGTTGACTGTCACCACCCAGTGAGTGGAAGCCGTTGCTGCCCTCCTCGTTGAAGGAAATTGGAGTAAACCTATGTCAGGCTGTCCCCAGCCCTCCGAATTTCACTGCGTGGCTTTAACCACGGTGCTGCTGACTCTCTTAATTGGGTCCGCCCTTGATTTACTAAAAGAGATAAAGAGAATTTTGGCTTCGAGTTGGTGCACAGCGTCCTGGCTGGGAAGAACTGTGTTGAGGAAATCCCCCGATAATCTCTGGCTGCTTGGCCGTTAACCTGAGCTGGCTAATGCCAAATGGATCGTCTTGTACAGCGGCAGCCTGGGGAAAGGCTCTTCTTGCGGGACGGATCCTTCAGTTTGGTTAGTAGCACTCAGTGCAGTGGCCGTGGCACGTATGTGGCTCGGGGTATGGCAGGGTGACTTTCCATTTGGATGCAACACGCTGTGCTTAAAGGACCGGGGAAGTCCAGCTGTGGGTGCTGGTGCTTAGTCCTGCCCTGGATCTCGGGGAACCAGAAGACAAGTACCCTGATCTGCTGGAGGCTTGATTTTATTAAAGGGTAATCAGCAGCGGATATGTGAGCATAATTTACTGGGTATCAGAAGGTCTCTTTAAACATTGCACTGAATTAAAAAAGAAAAACTGCTATGCACGGTTTTATTGTTTCTTTATGAAATACAGCTGCTGAATTTGTATTTTCCCTTATTATATTCACTGTCCCCCAGCCATTCGTCATTACAGCTCTCTGGAGTCATGATTGCTCCCCAGTCTCCAGTATTAAAAACCCATCAGAAGAGTCCAGTTGGAATTTTCCAAGCACGCATGGCATCTCAGCATCACAGTTCTCATTAATTTTTGTGACATTAAGGGTTGGGATCCCACAGGCAGTCTTTTGAAAATATTTATTTTCCATTAAGAAAAAAAGCAGTGAGGGAATTTTTGCATCCAAACTCTCTTCTTTTTCTTCTTTATTTCTTCGAGCAGGCACGTCTGTTCTGTTAGACCATTTGTGGCAGCTCCCCTCCAGCAGTAAATGGGAGCTGGTGTGGTGGTTGGGAGCCCGTAGCTGGCACACTGAATGCTTGAATTAAGGCAGCATCTCTGCAGGTACATATTTAAAACTAAAATATTACAGCAAGTTAAAACAACTTTGGCAGCATGTGCAAATTACTTGGCAAAAGTGTTAATTTCCTTGTTAAACGTCGTAGCAGAAAGGGCCTTTGATCCCAGCAGCCTGTTGGGAGTCCTTCCTAATTGTTATCAAACTATCCTGTAGCTTTAAACAGATAAGACCTAATTAGCTAAAGTGGTGTTGCGTTTTTCAAAATAAAGAGTGCCCTCTCAATGTTAGGCACCTGTGTTTCTGCTCTTTCAGCTAGAATTACATATTTGGCGCTCTGCCCAACATATGACTTCAGGCGAGGGCTGGCATCCTGTGGCAGTCGGTGGCTTGCATTTCCCCCGTGGCCCAAGCACAACGTACGAATAACCCCCTTCCGACGGGAGGCAGAATTTTAAACATTTTTAGTGACAGGAATTTGAAGGGCTGATGGAAAAGTCTCTCTCTTTTTTTTTTTTTCTTCTTTTTTTTTTTGTGGTACCCTTTGTACTTGTGAAAAGGAAGAGGGGAAAATTGCATCGATGGAGTAAGGTCTGACTTCCTTGCCTCAATATAAAGAGTCCTCTCCACATCAAAAGATCACTTTAATGGGTCTTCTGAAATCTCCTTTACTACTTTTAACTTCAGGGTATTAGTGAGGCCACCGCAGAGGAGGAGGAAGGAGAGAGAGAGAGAGATGTTGGAAAAGCAATATTCTTCTGTCTCCTTCACCCATCTGCTTCCAATGGGAAAACTGAAGCATTAAGGATTTGGTTCAACACCTGTTAGGTTACTCAAGGAAACACAAAGACTTTACCAGATGTTTAAGAAGAAACATATGGCAGGCAGGGAAGGAGAAACTGTGCCAATTTGTCTGTTTAATCAATCAAACCTGTAACAATCAATGCTATTGTCCATACCCTTAATAAATGATGGTTCCCATGAAATACTGTTCAATGCAATGTAGGACTTCACTAATTGCCCAGTGCAGTGGGCAGAATGAGGGATGCAGTAGGTTCTCCTTCCTTCCCTTGCTGGTGGTACAGACCTTTTGGATTTTTCTCGCCCCCTGTTTTTAAGCCCCAAACAGAAAAAATCAATTCTGGGAATAGATTGAAACAGGGTTCTTAACCACCTGCACAGTTTTCAGGGGTCACTTGAAATTCAGTTAAAATGGGTATCAGGGAAAGTGAAGGTGGATGTTGATTCCTTGAAGCTCTAAAGTTTAGGTTCCTTCTTGTTTTTTGGGTTTTTTTTTTTATGTCTATATAAACAAAGATACAAAAATACCGGTTTTGTTTTCACCACAGGCTACCACGGATTGCGGTTTATCTAGGAAGATATTGTTGTTGTAAATCCAGAGGAGCTCCTCTAGTGGTGTGATTTGGGTGTAAGAGATGATGGTTTTAAGTGGTTTCCTGGAGAAACACTTTATACCCACTTCCATCAAAGATGCGTTTAGTCCAGGCACCTTCAGGCATCGAACCCCAAGTGTTCCACCTGCCCACCAGTGCCCTGGCTTCATCCTTTGGACTTCGGCTGTCGGTCGGAAGGAATAAGAAATTGAGGATGCTTTCTTAGTCGAACAAACATGGAGCCTGTTAGGATAAGCAACTTGTCATTAGAGGCAGGGCACAGTTCAGTTCCTGAGGTTATCTCACAGTAGTACGCCTCCTGTCCCATCGTAATGATTAATCGCAGCCTTGCACCGTGTGTTACCAGGCAGCCTGCATTTGCTTAGCAGTCAGTAACTACTATACATACTCTGCTGGCTTAATCCCTAGCGACTGTTTTCTAATGCTAACAGTGCTGAACAATGGGATATCATGACAGCTTGTGATTGATTTTTTTTTTTTTTTTTTTTT
>VYXH01001391.1:665052-675346 GCA_013397275.1 Burhinus bistriatus | reverse complement strand
CAGGTTTTTTTTTTTTTTTTTTTTTTTTTTTTTTTTTCCTTCCCCCTCCTTTGCAAAGAATTGGGAATTTCCCTGTGTGAGATGCTTACTTAGCTCCCTTTTACTATCAGTGGTTAAGCGCTGCACTGGTTGCTGCTGTTATCGAATAACTTAACTCTTCTCTAATTCAGTATTTGGCCAAGTTGAATTTAAGGGTATTTCCTTTCTGTAAGTTCACTGTGTGCTTGTGAATTGGTTGGTAACTAAGTACTAGGTCGAGCAGGGGGGAGCATGTGGAGCTCAAGTTTGCTCCAGCTTCCCTGTACAGCTCATCCCCCTTCAGGCGCTGGAGAGGGTGAGGGAGGCTGAAGGACCTTGTGTCTTTAAAAAGTCCCCATTAACATCCTTGGATAACAGCTCTGCAGTCTTTTCTTCATTAAAATGCAGATGGAACTGTTTTATTCTGTTTAGGAAACAAAAAACCAGTTGTCACAGTGAATCTACAGTTTGTAAAAGGGAAGTCAGGGTTTGTCTTGGTCTCCACCGTGTGTGTTGGATAG
This sequence comes from Burhinus bistriatus, assembly GCA_013397275.1. Taxonomy (NCBI): domain Eukaryota; kingdom Metazoa; phylum Chordata; class Aves; order Charadriiformes; family Burhinidae; genus Burhinus; species Burhinus bistriatus. The sequence goes on along the minus strand of VYXH01001391.1, from coordinate 674,807 downwards.
GAGAGCTCTTCCCGGTAGCATGTAGGAACAAAATGATTTTAAAAGGCACTAAAGTCAGCTAAAGACAATATTTTTCTCAATTCATACCTTTTTGCTGATGTCATGCAAAGCGTTACAGAAAAAGACTTGTTTAGACCCAGATCAGCGTATACTTCAGCTGTCAAGCTCTTTGTGAACACGGCGATTATTAAGTGAAGCACATGCGGGTCTGGGTCCGAGTATGTTTTTCCTCTATGGCCCGACATTGCGTTCATTAAAGCATCCCTGTGCTGTAGGGGCTGATGGTGCAAGTGCCATCTCCGTGGCGAAGCTCTGCCCAGCTTGGGCGCTGCTGCCAGCCAAGGGCTGCGGAGCCTGGTTCCCCTTCCGCGGAACTGGCGTCACGCTTCGCACCTTTGACCCAAATGGAATTATTCGTGGAGAAATTGGTTAAAAAAGTAGCTTTTGAGAAAAGCTGAAGTTTTTGGTGGACTGCTCCAGCCTGAATGATTTAGGGCCATTTCTTCCCTACCCTCTGCACTGCTGTGGCTTGATTTTCTGGGAATGAAAGATTCCAGGAGGTGGAAGGAGAAAGGACTCCATGGCCTCTCCATTTTCCCCAACCTCATGTAATCTCCTTAATTTTCTTTGGATAAACTGATTCTCATTTCCTGGTATTTCCAAATACCTCTTTTCAAGCTGCTGCAGGCGTTACGTCCACTGAATTCCATTCTGGAATAGTGAAATTCTCTGTTTTGCACTGTGGGCTAAATTATGCCCCTGTAGACTTTTTAGTTGTTTGGAGTTTTTATTCCTGAGTTTCTGGGTGCCTGAAGTAGGCTTTCCTGCTTTAATCCAGATCACTGGGATTTAGTTATATATCAGATGCAAATCTCTTTGCATCCGTAATCCTTCTTTATAAACTGTTGTTGATTTTTCCGTTGAATTTTTTTATTTTATGCACTATCTCAATGGGTACATATGTTCCGAGGTTTGAGTTTTTGAAAAGTGCATCCCGAGTGAGTTATGAGACAGGTCTCTGCTAATATGGCTTGCCAGTCTGCTGCGAGGTTTGGAGGAGGATTGTGCTAAAATACGGTATCTAGCCTAAGCTCTTGCATTTTCTCGGAGATATAAGGATGAAAAGTTTGTCCCTGCTCTAAAGACGTTTTTCCTTTGTTCACCAAACTTTATATGGGACCTAGAAAGTGCTGTGGTCTGAGATCATAAATACTTACTTCTGTACGCCCTTGCTGAAGAAGGTGTCTACAGTGCTTGAGAAGATGCCGGGGACGGGGGCGAGGAGGGGCTGGGCGCTGGAGCTGGCAGGGTGGGCACTGCGGTAGCTTGTGCGTCGCTCCCAGGGCTGGGGGGTCCCCGGTGGCTCCACGGCTCGACCGCGGAGCCGGGGGGAGGAAGCAAAGTTGAGGCTGTGGCTTATCCGGCATAGATGGGATCCGAGGGTGTTACGTCTCCGTGCTTGCAAGGAGAGTACAACATGCTTCAAACCTATAAGGGTCGTAATGGGAGAAAAGAGGAATTCCGTAATTGAAATTATTCTGCAGACAGCTGGATTTAGAGTAAAGTGTATTAAGGAATTTGCAAGACAGTGGAAAACATCACTTCCGTGGTTGAAAGAGGAAGAGCAGAGATGAAGATGTCTTGGAGTCTGATTAATTTGTGATCTGATGCCTTGCTGCCCTTTGCTAAAGAGGAAAAAAAATCCCTGGGATGACTTACTAAATGATTAGTTTTATCTTTGTGTAGCTGGCTGATTGCACTACAGTAAGTAATTTTGTTGCTATTGCTGTTTAAAATTGCAGTATGATCTGGAGTAGAACCTTCAGTCCTTTTCCCTCCCTTTCCATTGGGGTGTGTCAAAAATTATTTCTTCTTATTAAAGCATTTCTGGGGGCTGGGGGTGGCCACTGATAAAAAAATCTTGCTGTTGCAGGAAGTTTTTGCCTTCTGCTTCAGGGCATCTCCACCTTCTGCTGGCCATTCCCTTGTGTTCTGGTGCAAATAGTATAGTTTATCTCAGTCTTTTAGAAGAGGTGACTTAATACCTTGGGTTTAAGAAAGCGAATCATGGGTTTAGTATCTTCCACGTGTAAAAATCTGTCCTGCAGACTGATCTGTTAGGACTAAGGCATCACTAGCATTTGTGTTAAAGCACATGGCTTGAAGCCGTTGTTCTTGCTGGGATAAGTCTCTGCGACTGTGTAGATGATGCAGCACTAAATTCGTGGATTTGGGAAACTGAGGAGTCCCAGTTTCCCTAGCAACTGATCTGGAAAAGGTGGTGGAAAAATAAATCTGCCCTCAAGCCCTAGCATTCTCTTGTCTGCCCGGAGCTGTGGATCGGGGCAGAGGACATAGCCCGGCGGAGCGGGAGCCTGGGGAGGTCGGCTGGTTCCCAGCTCGTGCTGCCGCAGACCTGCTGAACCCGGGCAGAAGTCACCCCGCTTTCTCTGCGGCCGCTGGCCTCCAAGCCGGGGTTTGGGGCGTAAGCAGACCCTTCTGCCGAGGGCAGCCGTCTCGATGCCGAGAGGCTCGCCACACCTCCAGGGTGAGCTTCTGCAAGATGCGCTTCTGTTAATCCAACAGGGTTTGGGATTGGGTTCGGTGCGGGACACTCCCTCCTGTTCCTCTGTGCTTGTGAAGGTGCAGTGCGATTGGTTTGTCTAATAATCTGCATTTAGTTACTCCTAAGGAAAAAAAGCTCTTCTAACCCCCAGTATCAGTGATCCTCGTGACTGATTCTGTTTCTTGAAGTAGGAGTAGCAATATGGACCAGATCTATTAACAGCTGCGCTTAACGGCATCTTCTGTGTTTGGTGCTTTAATAATAGGAAAATAAGAGGAAAAGAAAGAAAAAAAAATTAAAAGTATTTTTATCTTAACTAGAATGCACCTAATTAAAAACAAAAAAAGGCGTCCAGATTGTAATAGCAAAATATGCTTTAATCACAGTGTGACCCTTTTATAATGGTTTTCCTGTCATAAGTGTAGTTGCTGGTGCTTTGATACTTCCACCAGCGTGGCTTACAAAAGTTGCAACATGAATATAGAAAGGATGTGTAGTAAGTTTTGCAGTTTTAAAAACATCAAAGCAAATCTGTGACATTGATTTTTATTCTTTTGTTGTTTATCTGCATATTCTTGCGTCTCTGGGAAAAGCAGGTAGCGACTAACGGGTTGTGAATGCTTAGGAGAGTGGTTTGGGGTCAGTGCAAGGTGAAAACACTGAGCAGTTACCCAGGATCTATTCTGTATTTACATGCAGCTGATTACTTTTTAAGGCAGTCGTTACAATATTTAAAAGCTAACTTTTGCTGTCACCTTGTTGTAGGACAACGTCCTTGTGCTGTGACAGCAGCAGAAACGTTGTCAGTGGGTTTCCCTTGCTCGAGACCCTTGCGCAGAGTTACGGGCTCCGGAGCCGCGGCCCTTGGACACGTGGCTTTATCTCCGCTGCCTTCCTTCACGTGTGTCTTGCAAGATGCTGCATTGGTTGAAGGTTTGGCGGTAATAAGCCTAGCAGGAATTTGATTCCCCCCCCAGCTGGTAGGAATTTATTATAAATGTACTGAAAAGCTGCTCCTTGGTGGCATCATCCAAAATGAACCCCGAACATAAAGATTTGTAGCCGAATAATGTGCTGAGGGCAAGCTGTGGGTATTTATCCCATCTCCTTGGTGAAGACCTTAAATGACGTTCTTATTAATTCCTTTTCTAGAAAGTGTGACTCTTCCCGCATATTTTTCCCTGTTTGCGTGAGGGAGCAGCTCCCCAGCGCCGGGACTTGCAGCGAGCAGGCTGTCAGTTTGCGAGGCAGACAATTGAATCAAGGCACTAAAACATGCCACTCCAAAGCTGTTTAAATCATCGTAATGCGAATTATGAATTTATTACAATGCATATTACCTCAGGGGACAGAGAGGGAAGGCAGATCTGAAGGGGCTGTTTGTAAACATGTAAAACAATAAGCGTTTCGTGCGTTGCCACTGCGACAGGGAGCTCGCCTGCCGAAAAAAAACCCCTAAACGAATGTGTAGACAGGCAGCGGCTCACCTGAGGCCAGATGGCTCTCGGTGGGTCAGGTAATAGACTGCTTAATGAAAAAAAACGCAATAAACAATGAGAAACCCTCTGTAGATTTGAAGGTCGTTGATTTGTATTTTTTTTTTTTTTTAATTTTTATTTTTACATCCCCCCCCCAGTTTGTTCCTCGACATTGGCCGTGTCTCAGTCCCCATTCCCGTCTCTTCCCCTCCCACCCCAGCTTTTCTTCTCCCCCACAAACAGCCCCAAAGCTGCTCAGCTCGGGGTGCGCCTGGGTTCCCGCAGCCAGGCGTTGCCGGGCGGGTGGTGGAGCGTGCCCAGGATGATGCTAAAACACGCTGAAGCCATGAGGCTGTGGGGTACGTGCACACGAGAACGGCGCTTACTCGCTCCGCACCTGCAAAGCAAGCTGCATTCAAAGTGCAGGCTCACTGTCTCCCCAGCGGGGTGCAGGTGGCGTAGGTTGCTGCTTTGGGTAAGCTTTGGACGCCTTGGGGACCTCAAGCCCCTCGCTGTGCCTCCAGGCTGAGCTGCGAGCGTGTGAGGGGCAGCTCACACGGCAGGTCTCTGGGTGTCCGGCCAGCCTGAACGGTGAATCTTTCTTCTGTGTTTTGGCTCTCCTCCTCCTGAGGACAGCGTGTCGTGTAGCCTGTGCAGCAGTGGGCATATGAAGTGGATTGAGTTTTGCTGAGAGATTTCCTGAAAAACATTGATAGGGCTTTCACTGGCCCAAATTGCTTCCCTGCGAAAGGGGGGTTTGGTGCCAGGAGAGCCAATTATGACCATGTGCTCTGATGTTCTCCGTCATGGTGTTCTGTTGGGCTGGTAGAGCCCAAATGTGAGTTCCCGCAGTGAGCCCCGTGTCCTGCCAAGGGGGAGGGATCTCTGAATGTCACAGCACGCTGTCTGTGGAGCAGAAGTGCTGTGCTGTTGGAAGGCGTAACGTGTCCTGTGCTTTGGACAAGCTGCCCCAAACAGAAGAGGCAGCTGAAGCTGGAAAACCACAAACTCACCAGTGCGTCCTAAGAGAGCAGGAAAGAAGCGCGTGCCTCTCGGGAGCATCGCAAATAAGTGCGTGGACGCTCAGCATTTCCCTAAACAATGCTTTTGAGTGTACATAGTGGTTGTTTGGGGTTTTTTCTTTGTTTTTTAGCAGCAGGTGCTGATCATAGAATCATCTAGGTTGGAAAGGACCTTTAAGATCATTGAGTCCAACTGTTACCCTAACACTGCCAAACCCACCACTAAACCATGTCCCCCAGCACCACGTCTGCCTGTCTTTTAAATACCCCCAGGGATGGTGACTCCACCACTGCCCTGGGCAGCCTGTTCCACTGGTTGATATCCCTTTCGGTGAAGAAATTTTTCCTAATATCCAATCTAAACCTTCCCCGGTGCAAGTTGAGGCCATCTCCTCTTGTTGTGTCGCTTGCTACCTGGGAGAAGAGACTGAGCCCCACCTCCCTACAACCTCCTCCCAGGTAGTTGTAATCATTGGTGTCGGGCAGCAGCCTCAGCTGTGGCTTCTCAGATGCTTTGAAAGGTGAGCAGATAAGCAGCTGCCTTCCCCTCCCTAAAGTCTTCACTCCATCAGTGGGCTATCTGCTCAAAAGAAAAGACGGGCATACCCCCATGGTGTAGAGTCCTACTAGCCACTCCATACAAGTTATTGAAAAGCAGTGGTGGGATAATGAATTTTAGTCATGAGCGACCAGGAGACCGTAACGAAGGAACCAGCGGCTTACAGAGGGATGGCTCTGTATCCCATTACTTTTGCAGTTTGAGAAGAAGCGTGCTTCAAGTGAGCTCTGAAGGGGATGGTGCTGTTTGATGTGGAGGTAATGGTTTATCAAGTGGAGAACCTAAACTTAGGGAGGCTGCATTGCCAGCATGCTGGCTGTCCTTAGAGGACTCCGGAATGTGCTGCATTGCAAGACTGCAGCGATTTGGCTGCAAGCTATATTTAGCCTATTTATTCTTTGTTGGTGTATAATGTGCAGTTCAGTGGAAAACTTGGTCTCTCCAAAAAGGAGATTTGAACTGGAGTCAAGACAGGGAAAACACCATCTGTCTAGAAAACATTTTTCTGAAGTGATTTGAAGGGGAAGGCTGTGTATGTAAGATATATGTGCGTGTTGCTTGGTTTGCCGCTTGGGTTTTTGTGTTTAAAGTTGTGGGGTTTTTCTTAAGTGGTCTTCCATCCTTTCATTTAGTTATTAAATTCTTTTAAAAATACAGAAAAATGCCCTTTGTAGTTCAGCTCTTTAGACCAACTCTTTAGTAAGAAAATGTAGGGTTTTTTCTACTTAGAGCGAACAGCTCCAGCGCTAGGGTAAAAATCAACTGTGTTTTGAGGAGGAGATTATTCATGTTGGAAGCACCCTTAAATGTTGAACAAGGATTAGTCCTGTTGTGTTAAGGAACAGAAAAGAGCAACAAATACTGTCTCTGTCTTGAAGTGCTTACAGTCTGGATTAAAGGTTTGCAAACCGAATTGGTCATCGTGAACAGTTCCGGGCTCTCCGGTGGCTCCCAGCAGTTCACGCATGCGAGAAGTATTTGTGCTCTGCCTTGCCGAGGAATGTGCGCCGTCGCTTTGAAATTAGTTCAGGAATTACCTCTGGGAAGTGTCTGTAGCCGGGATGTACTCCCCTGGGATTTCCTGCTTTTAAGAGACATAATCTGGCCGAGTTGAGCAGCCCCCAGCCTGGGGACTTGCTTCCCCGGCTTTATCCCAGCGACCTTCGGGACACAATGCGAGGCTTTGTTGTGGGAGTTTTCATCCGGAAAGGGCTAAGACCATGATGTTTTCAGGTGAAAAAAGTTGGGGGGGGAGGGTCCAGGGCTTTTGGTTGATAAGCTGTTGACATCAGTTGAGGAAAATGGATAGAAAGAAACTACATCGTGTGAATGAAGTAAGGAGAGAGAGAAAGTGACATCTTTTAATGCATGAGCTCTAGAAATACGAAGATTTTAAGTGCCATTTGATCTTAAAAATCAAATCTTAATTACTGTCAGATCCTTGAGCGTTATTTGACTATTTGGGAGACGTGGTGGAGTGTTAACCTGAATGACCCATCGTGTTAATCCGACTGGACGTGGTCCTGAGCAGCCTGCCCTGGCTGACCCGGCTTCGAGCGGGGCTGGGCCTGGGGGTCTCCCGAGGTCCCGTCCCACCTCCCTCCGCTCTTCGGTGGTTAAAGCAGGCACTCAGTGTTGGAGCCCGATCACCTTTTCAAATAGGTAATAGAGAAGATGTTCTGATGTTGGCTAGTGGGGAAAAGATAAATTCTGATTGCTTTATTATGTATTGTGTTTTCTGAGTTCATACAGTGTGCCTGCATAATGATACAGGTATTTTAATATACTGCTCTAAAATGACTGTACGAATACATTCTGGGTAGGCCGTACGCGGAACAAAGTTCCACCTGTTCCTTAGGAGTTTAAATAGGCAAAGAGTCTTTATGCAGATAAGGTTTTCTTAGTTTTAATAATGTTATATATGAAATACTGCTTTTTATGGCTATGCAGTATCTTTTTATTCTGTTTCTTGGGTGTCTGTTCATCTGTCTCCATAATTATATTTTACTTCCTGGAATTACGCAATCCATCAATGTCGGGAAGGGCAGGGTGGTTAAGGGTTGCTCTGAGACTCATCAGACAAATGCAATGCATTTTTGACAGTTAAAATTGTATCCTTATTAGAATTGAGAAATTTCTTCTCCCTACCCCTTCCCAACTTACATGATTTTAAAAAACCCTCATAAAATGGAAATCTCAATTTCTTATCATGGTTTTATAAATTTAAAATTTAATTTAAAATAGCCCGTGGTGAATATTTTTAAATGAATTGTTCTTTGGCTTTGATACAGCATGCAAATATCAAAGAGTCTGGCCATAATGATGTTTGATCGCTACCTGGCTTTTCTTGCTCTGGAGACTTTCGTGGGAGAACCTAGGCCGTGCCTGGGGACGGTTACGGCAGCGCGGACTGCAGTGAGCGGGGGACGTCGTCGGCCCCTGGAGTGCACGTGTGGATACGTGCTGCAGGAAATGCCTCTGTGCCTGAAGAGGTGAAAAGCAGAAACCAGAGCATGGTACACCTTTTAAACAGCCTAAGTTGTGCATGGTGGCTGTTAATGACCAGCTTTTAAAAAAAAAAAAAAAAAAAATCCAGAAAGATTTAAGTTTCAAAAAAACCCCACATAGTATGTACTTTACTAACATATGCCAGGAAAGACTGATGGAAACGTATTGGGGATTTAAAATGGAAGACGCCAGGGGCTGGAGTTTTGAGATGCACTTTGACACTTCATGGCCTGTATCCATCTCTGTTTTCTGCCGAAGTGAATCCATATCCGTATTGGCCTGGCAGGTGTTGGGAAAAGATGGCGTAATTTGCTTTTGATGCAAAGGATGCTTTCTGGAAGTCAGTCTCAATTTAATGCTGCTAGAGAACCACAGTTCATTGAGGCAGTCGTACAATGACGTTATTGTGATTATTAATCCACCGCTGGAGAGCCGGGTGCCTGGCTTACCACGGAGCAGGCTACTAAGTCTTGGGAAGAAGTATAAAAAACACCTGGGGGGGTGGAAGGCAGGGTCTTGACCTCACTTGGCACTTAGAGAAAGTTGTGGTGGTAAAGATGAACAGCAGGAGTGCTGGGATGCTGGTTTTGGTGTAAACCTGCTCCGATGAGCTGCAGTGCTTCTGAAGCCCGTTCCCAGATCCGTAATCTGGACGAGGCAGTGTGTCACCCCAAAGAGTTGAGTGTTTTGGGAGTCTGATGCATTTCATTCTACTGGGGGGAAAAAATAAACCTGAGTTTTTAATTTGTGATGCAACGGTGGCTTTCTTCCCCACCTCTTTTTCCCCAGGGTGGTGAATGTTGGGCAAGCGGGTGTTCTCCTCTCACCCCCCTTCAGCCGGTCCCGTGCGCAGGTACTGGCGCGTCAGACGGGGTGTCGGCGTGAGGTGCAAACCCGTGCATCGCAGGGGCACGCCGATAAATGGGAGAGGCCGCAGGTGCCCTTCAGCGCTGAGGTCCGGTAAATCCCGGTAGCTGAGGGTTTGCTCCTCTCCCCTTTTCTTCCTCAACAGTCAAGCGTAAAGGCCTCGGGTTTTTCTGCCACCTCCGTGAATCCTTCAGAGTGCCCATCGCAGCGCCTTTAGAGAGTGTGAGAGCGGGGGGAGCTGAGGGCTGTGGCGGAGCTCTGGGAGTTACTGGTGGGCTGGCAGCCCGAGAGGCACGCTGACTTTCTTCTGTTTGCCGCTCTCTGGTACTTCCCTCTCCAAGGGGAGGGCGGGAGTCCCGCTGTAACGCTAAACCTCTTCAGCATTTCTACCCTGCAAAACACTTTATCTTGGTTTAAGATTTTTTTTTTTTAATTTTATTTTTTTTAAAGTCTGAAGTTCACCGTATCCGTAAAGGTGCGTAGTTTACCAGGCCTCTTGTGATAGCTTTGTGTCCTGCAGAGAAACTGAAATGGGAACTGAGCTCGTTAAAACTAAATTAGTTTAAAAAAAGAAAAAAAAGTTTCTCCTTTGTGGGAATGCTCGCGGCTAATACGAAAAGCCAAAGATGCTGCTGCTTTGTTGGTGTGAGGGCAGAAACCGAGGCGGTACCTCGGGAAACGGAGTGTCTCTCGCGGTCTGCGTTGAGCGGTGCCCAGTTTCAGGCCGGGTGGGTGGGGGGGTCGGTTATCTGTGT
>VYXH01001391.1:535972-664990 GCA_013397275.1 Burhinus bistriatus | reverse complement strand
TTGTCCTCGTCTCCTGCGCCTCCCTTCCCAAGGCTTTTAATAGAAGGAACAAAAACCTTCTCTGCCACTTGCATCTGTTCTGCCTGTTTGATTTAAAAGCGATTTCAGTCCAGAAGTGCCGCCTGTATGTTTTTGTGTATGTTTTTACTGATGGCATCTGCACACCACTGCTGGGCAACTGGCCTCAGGGCTGTGTCAAAGTTCTTGGCCCTAAAATGAGGGCATGTACCGATCACAGCAATTTATTTTAACCTGTTTAAGACGGCACAAGTTGTTGTATTGGTGTACTCCTTGTCCAGCTGTTGCCAGCCTTGACCCTACCCGGCACCGCAGCAGTGAGCGGAGCAGAGCCAGCCGGTTCTGCCGACCGTGGGTCCTCTGCGTGCAGCAGATAATGCCTCAAAGCTCCTTCCTCCAGTGCGTTTAAAGTACGCAGCCGTATTAGAAGATTAAGTTACTTTGAATGCAACCAGCTCCCTGTGTTGTAACTTGGGCTGGTTTTCACTTTGTTCCGCTTAAGATACTGCCAAGACTCGCTGTGACTTTTTTTCCCCCACGAAGCAGTTTAAGAGCGTGAAATTGTTTGGTGCTGGATAATACAGTCACTGTGGGGCTATTGTCATTGTCTTTAATGTATTAGGCAGATGTAATTTTTCTTGACGTTTTGGAGTTCAGGTGAGTTGGTTACTGTGGGTTAGTTTGTTTGGGGTTTTTTTGCCGGGGGGGAGGAGGGTGTTATTTCTGCTACTTATTTCTTTTTCTGTAGAGCTTCTTTCCTGCCTGGCTCTGTACCTCACCAAACTGTCAGATGAGGAATGAATACGTTTCGCAGAGAAATTAGACCATTAATTCCACAAGATGTTTTTAGCGATACTTCAAGATCTCAATTTGATAGGAAGGACTGGTTAGAGAAGGAAAGCATCTGATCACTTCAGACTGAGCAATTAACTACTTAACGGCTGGAAAAAAGGTTGCAAGTGGTGTGATTCTTCACACCAGCAGCACTCAGCTATTCCAGCCACAGTTTTAAAATGCTTTGAACAGGAGATTAGTATCTTGCTCATTTTGCAGATGAGCAAACAGAAGTACAGAGGGGAGATGAATAGGCTCAAGCAGCAGGTCAACAGCAGAGCCAAAAGAGTGAATCCCGGCTGTCTAAATCCGATCCGTTAGAGCCGAGGCAATGATGTTTCCCCTAGGATTATTTCATCTGCCAGTACTGACAGAGCCAAAATTGTCAAGGGTTTTTGGTTGTTTTTTTTTTCTTTCTGGTTTTTGAATTATTATTTTTTTTCTTTAATGTGTGCATGTCTGTGAATGAGATCCTGGGAGAGAGAGTGTGTGTCCACCGCTTCTCAAAAACATCAGGCCCTCTGGTTCAGGCTCGAGTGCAGCACGTGTCATCTTTGCAATACCTGTAGCATTGGTGACAAGAATAAAGAGCAAAACCAAAATGCTTCTTGGCACGCTTATTTTAAGAGAGCTAGTTGATTGAGCCTGGGGGCGTTACTGAGCCCCAGTTTAGTGTGCCCATCACCTTTCCATGCCCGTGGTGGTATTTGGCAGCAGGTCCCTGAGGAAGGGCAGCAGTGGGCGCTGGGCTCTGCCGCTTTGTAATCAGCAGCCGGTTGCGCATCCTGCGGGGTGCGAGAGCCGGGAGACCTCCCGCTCTCCTCCCAGCTCTCGTCCCGCCTGTGCTTGGGCAGATCAGCTCCGTTTCCCCTGCCGCCGCGCTCCTGGGGCTCCGATCTGATGTAGCTGTTCCACGGCACTGACTCACCGTTAATCACGGACCTGCAGCTAATTCGGTGTTTGGCTTTGGCTGTGGGAGTTCATCCAGGCTCTGCTTCTCACTCGAGAAGTCTTGCTGTTCCCCTCGCTCTGTTGTTCTTTAGCTAGGTTTAAAATACGTATTGTTGCTGGCATTCGAATCCCTATCTGCTCCCAGCATATGCTATTGGCACAATACCAACAGATGCTGTTAAGTGGTATCAAATCCTAAAGTGCCGCTATATTCTGCAGCGCGACTGTGAAAATGGCACTGGAGGGTTCCGCCGGTGTCGCTTGGTGATTTACACATTAAGTTCTGTCTTAAAAACTAAAAGATGTTGATTGTTTTTAACAGTTGTCTTGACAAACTAAACCTGTAATTGGATTAATTTTAAGGGAAGTCTGGGTGGCGTGGAGCTGGCGCGGGGCTGGCCTGCCTTTCTTGCTCCTGTCCCGGCTGGGCGGCGCGGGAGCTCTCGGCGCTGGGAGAGGGGGCGGGCATCAGTGCCATAGGATTCCAGCCTCTCTGGCAGGTTACAAATATTTCCATTTTGCTATTTAATAATAAGTTAGTCGTGCTCCATTTGAAACTCTTTAAAAATGCAAAATCCATTTGGGGGGAATAGAAATTTCAGAAATGTCAACAAACAATCAGCATTGTCAAGAGTGGGGTTTTTAAAAAAAAAAAAAAAAGTGAATGAATGCTGAGTTAATATTCTTTCCCTCTTTTCATCCTTATTCTCTTTTTGTTTGTTTGAGATTAAATGATTATAAGCAAACTTACTGCACAACTGACTCTTTGCTTATTGTTCTTCCTCCTATGAAGCGCGGTGCCATCTGGCACATGGACAAGTGGGGAAGATTGATGGCTAACAAAGAGCACCATTCATTTTCTCCTACCAGATTTGGACAGAAAGCAAACGTTTTTAATCAAATCTATATGTTTCTAAGGAATATTAGCTGCTGAACACTTGCCAACAGCTGAATTTCGCCCCTTCCCCGCCCTGTGAGAATTCTGTCCTGCCAGGCTGATTCATGGACGGGACAGTATGGATGGTTTTCCTCTTGTGCATCATTTTTTTTCCCTGTTATTGAGAGAACAGTAAGGTAAAGAGCTGTTGGTGCTGAGGAGAGACAAAAGTGGGAATGGTTATGTGCTGTAGCGCAAATAATCTTAAAATGTAAGAGTATAGTTCTTCTAATGGCCTCGCAGTGAATCATACGAGACAACTGTCTGAACAAAACACACAGTTGCTTTCAATGAAGCAACCAAAACATCAGTGGAAAGTTTGCCCTCAGTGGTTTTTCAGTTTTCAGAGAAAAATGAATGATTAATGGATTCCCTCTACCATCCCATCTTTTTTCAATGATTATGCAGTCACGGGATAATAGAGGAATTTAGGATCCGTGGGTCAGAGGGAATTCAGCCGTGGTGCTCAGCTGGGAGAGGGAGATCCAGCTTTTCCTGGGAGGGAAGGAGGAAGGGCTGACTCGTGGTACAGAGCAGCAGAGCCGCAGCCTGCCGTGGAAATCCAGACATCTCGGGTTAGGGAGCTCCGGGGAGGTTCTGGGAAGTGGTTTGGCTTCCCTGGAAGTGAAGGTCATCAGCTTCCCGACTGAAGAAAGGAGGAGGTTAAGGAAGAGATGATGTACGTTTTTAGGGTTGGAGGAATATTGCCTCTGATGATTAAATATTACTGCAGGTGCTAGATGGATGCTGGCCTTGCCTAGCTGTGTTTCTTCACTCGGCACAGATAATGAGGGGCTTCTGCTTTCTGCTAAGATATAAAAAGGACAAAAAAGACTTGGCCATTTGAATATTAAATTCAGATGCCTCTAATAATACCTATAAATTAATAGGATTTCATGCACAGCTTTCAAAAGCATTGTAAAGAGGATATGGGATATGTAAAGATAAAATGGATTTTGTAGCACTTTATAGCTGTGGAAAGAAAATGATTTTCATTTTGATTTTTTTTTTAATATATTTTTTCCCTTTGAAGTCTAATAATGGAGTTAATTAGCTCTAAGCACCTGGATTTGAAGCTTTGAAAATGATCCTTTCATTGCAGTGTTACTGAATTTTCTGGAAAGTTGCATCCACGGGTACACAGCCTTCCCACGGCTGTACAGCACGCAGGTGTGTGTATGCGGAGGCAGTGACTGCAGCTCAGACAGCTGGACTTGAAGAAGGACCTCTCTTTTTTTTTTTCTTTTAATATCGGAAAGTTCCTGCTGTTATAAAACATAATGTCTCTGATAAATCGCTCATGTCCTAGTTTCCAGGTTGGGAAGTCGTGGCAGTGCTTTCCCCTGCTAGTTCTCATCTGTGACTTGAGTAAATAGATGACGGTGATGCAACGTGGAAGTGCTGGCCCTGAGAGTGGTGAATCGAGGATGAGGTCCTCTGGGCAGCAGGAATGTTTTCCTGGTGTTTACGCTGCAGTGAGAGCCCTGCCGCCTCCCCGTCGGAGGAGGACACTGATGTCACCTCGCTTCAGATGGTGCTAGTTTCAGTAAGAGTTTACTGAGCTCTGCGTGGTTGTATTTTTCTTAGATGTCACCCCTCTTTCGCTCCTCCGGCTTGAACACAGGGCTGAAATTGCCCTCTCCCTTCTGCTCGGCTGCGGTGCTGGTGGGAGGCACAGCGTGAAACCCTGCTGCGGGTCGGAGCCTGGGGGGGCTCGGAGTCGGGACCCCGGCCGGGCGAAAGCATCCGTGGGGGCTCAGGGAGGAGAGATGGCCCTGCTGCATGGCGTTTGAAGGAGAAATAAAACCAATGGAGAGAAGGGAGTGACTGTGTTGACATAGAAAGTTTCCAACTGCTATATTTATATAACAGTTCAGAGCTTAAATTGCTCTTGAAGCAGGCAGATTTATATCCCTTCCAAGCCTTGCTGCATACTGTTCCCCTCTTCTTTTCTTCCTGCCACTATAAATCTGGATGCTCCTGTTGATATAAATATTCAGACTTTTAAAGAATTTTACTAAACTTTGTGGGCACCGCATCAAGTCTCATAGGCTTTCCTTGGCGTTGGATGATGAAGTTTTTCCTTTATCAGTCTTTAATATGCTACCTTTTAAATATTTCCTTGCTCCTTTTTACACAGTAAGAAAATGTCCAAAGAAAGTGTATTTCAGATACAGAGACATCTGGCATTTTTGTTTGAAAAGAGAAAATTTGTGTTTCTCTGCTTTTAAGATGGTTGGTGGAACAAAAGTACCTGTGAAGAGAGTGGCCCGGCCAGGAAAGGGTTCAGGTGGAAATGTGCATATTCCCTTCTCCCTTAAAACATGCTGATGCGGCCTCTTAGCAGGACAAAAGCAAGAAACAGTGGCAAAACTTGGAAGGTTTTACTTTTGCTCTCCTAAGAATCTCCACAGAGGGTTTAATAAAGGAATGGAGTGATGCTGCTAAATGCCCCTGGTGCTCCCTGAGGACACCCCCAGGAGGGCACAAAGTTCCCGCTCCGGCTGTGCCAGGCTGGGGACAGCCCCGACAAGAGCTCCTTGGGGTAACCGGCAGGACTGCAGTGCATCCAGGGCCTTGGTTTGGTGTGTGGGAGCTGAAAAGGTCTGAGTACCAGCGCTGCGGCGATCTTCGTGCGCAGCAGAAACCTGTGGGTGGGCTGGGGAGCCAGCACGGAGCTGCACTTGGGGCTGGGTGCTGGGGCGTCCGTCTCCTGAGTGGTCCTAGTGATGGTTTTCGTGTCTTAAATGTGCACTTAACCAGCAGCACCGCTAAGTGAGCTGATGTGCAGCCTGTAGAAGGGAAGGGGAGGCTTTCCATTGTCTTCAGAGGGTTGTGGATTAAGTCTCGGGAGAATAATAATATCATGGTTTACTTGGCAGTAACAATGCTAGTGGTGCTGTCTGACTGCAGACAATAAACCGAGCAAGTTATGGAAAACATGATAGCCCTCTCCTGAACAGGAGGAGAGTCACTCAGACGTGAAAGCAATCCATTTTGCATACTGTTTCTGTGGGAACTTTCAACAGGTTATTTTGACATATGGCTTCTACGTGGATGAAGTGCCAGACCTTAACTGGATAAAGATATAATGAAATTTTCAGTGAAATCACTCAGACTGAAGCACGCAACCTTTTTTTGAAAGTTCCCAGGTACGTACCTCTCTGTACCCGCGGTGCGAGATCTGGCAGCGAGATGCTTGTTGCACGTGAGATGCCTTCGCCGGGAATCACGAGTTTGCTGCAGTACGAAGGGCTGGGCACCAGAAACCTCCTTGCTGTGACATTTAACAGCCCTTTAACAGCCTTGCTCTGAAGCTGGCGGTGTGGTTTGTCAAGTCTGGGGAGGGACGGTCTTTGATTTTGAAGTTGTTTTATACAAACCTGCTGCACCTTTTCGCCACTGTGGGTGTGCTCGTGCTGATTAGACCTGCTGTCGTCAGAAATCTCTGAGTATCGGCTGAGGAAATGCTCTGGGTTTGATGCTGAGTTAAGGAAGTGGACTCTCAAGCATCGGCACGCTTCCTCCAGAGGGGTGGAAGCAGAGCAGTGTTTGAATATTCATACCGGTTTAGTTTCCAGCATAGCCCCTCCTTCCCCATAGGAATGGGGGAAGTCTCCTCCCTCTGTTCGCTGAATCTGCTTTTCCCTAATAAATCTTGGGTAGCTTTGTGCAGGAATCGGAAAAGTGAGGGACACAGGGGAAAGAAACAGCACCGACATAACACACGTCTTGGTTAACCAGGACAGCTACACATGAAGAGCATGGATAACAACTGCTTTTATTGCACACCGCAACAGTCTCTCTGGCATCTCGTTTTAATATCACTGATCAGAGCTATGTGATGTAGGAGAGGTCGAGTTCCTGGTTGCTGCCCTTCCCAGCACAGGCCGGCTGGCAGGGCAGACCTTGGGCTGGCACAGGTATGCCAGGGTGGCTGAAGGCGTGATGCACAGCGGAGAGGTTTTGGGACGTGGAGGAGAAGGCAAGCAGTCAAGTCTTGTTTGCTTCATATCCTTTGTCAGAATTGCATATTGATTCTTTAAAAGAAAAAGGGGAAAAAAACCAAAACCCCCAAAACCCGGAAGAAAATATGACTTGCTGCAGTGGGTTACAGGTAACCGGTGTTTTGCTGGATGTTAGTGCAGCTCCCAAGGCAGATGACTGGGGAAGAACGAGCACGGCTGAGCAAAATGCTGATCTCTGTGCCACAGATGCAGGTCTTACGCCGCCTCTTGTTCACTGTAATTCGGTGTTAAACTGTTTGAGGCAGGAGCAGAAATTCCCAAGTTGTCTGTCCTCAAATGGTCCATTGAACACCAGCCTTCGGAGGAGCCCCAAGAGCAGACCGGGCTTGGTCTCTGCAGCAAAGCACGAGCAGTCGGGGATTACAGGGAGCGGATGGGGCTGGGAGCTGCCCCGGCGGCTGTTTCCGACAGCTCGGGAGGCAGCTGGTGGCAGGAAGATGAATGCAGATCCACATCACCCAAGCCCTGGGATCACCTATTCTTCCTTCGTGGAAGACAGTCCCTTACCCAGCAACGTGAAATATTCTAGGGAGCTCACAATAGGGGATGGATCTCACTAAGTTGATGAAATTACGGAAAAGGCATAATTTTTGTTATTTGGGCAGATATGCTTGATGTATTCAGCAAGAAGAGTTCTTGTGAGGCAGCGATCTTGGGACGTTGAGGTATCTTAATGCTGGTCTCTGCAGGAGACATCAGCACCCAGGTGGTAGTTGCTGATCCACTGACTTGTTTGTCCAACGAGCATCGTTGAGTATTTGTGATCCAGTTTGTTGGTTTCTCTCTTTTATGGATGGCAATCTGAAATATATAGCTGCTTTAAAAAAAAAAAAGGGGGAAACAAAAAAAAGACCATTATGTTGCATGCCTATTTAAAATAAGGTGAGGAAGACTGAACAGAGAGTAAGCCAGTGTTTTTAAACTGGAGGAGGGCAAATCCTCAAGGAACCCAGTGGTCTGATCCTCAGAGGTAATTAGTAGGTAGTCCTATTAATTTTAATGGCAGCTCTGAGCCGTTAAAGCTTGGCTATTGCCTCTATATTTTAGATATTATTAAATACTACATACTTTAAGTACTTTATTGCTCTCATTTAAGAAAAAAGCCAGCTTGTTCATTGGGTGCCTCATTTAAAATTGTTTTTATTTTTAGTGCCTGTTGGAAAACGGGTACACTCTTCTGGGAGGAAAGTTGCTATTAGGATAATTGTACTCCTGCACTGCTCACAGCTTCAGGGCAATCCTTTCAGCCTGTACTTGGTAAGAAGCACCAGGTGATGAAGAGGTATGTTGATAATCCTTGGCTTTGAACGTTTCTCCAAAAAACAAAGCTGTACTACAACACCACATTTGAGTGACGGATTCTGGAAGCGTCATGCATTGCCACAAGAAGTCATTTGACACTGGCACGGGGATAAGTGGTCCTGCCAAGTTTTAACAGGCTTTTATTTCTCTGGCTGGTAGGTCCAGTTCTTGGGTGGCGGAGGCTGCTTTGAAATGATCCCACTGGGCATTTCTAAATGCTCTCATGTGCTTGCGCGTCTTATGTCTCCTCTTTTCCCTTGCTCTCCCCAAGCAGGAGCCTGGCATCTAAATTGATGCCGGTCAGATGTTGATCTCTTCTCCAAGTAACAAGCAATAGGACAAGAGGAAATGGTCTCAATTTCCACCAGGGGAGGTTGAGATTGAATATTAGGAAAAATTTTTTCACTGAAAGGGATATCAAGCATTGGAACAGGCTGCCCAGAGAAGCAGTTGGCTTACCACCCCTGGAGGTACTTAAAAGACGGCTAGACGTGGTGCTGAGGGACCTGGTTTAGCGGTGGACTTAGCAGTGTTAGGTTAGGACTCGATGATCTTAAAGGTCTCTTCCAACCATAACGATTCTATGATTCTGTGACCTCCATCTGTGTTGGGGACTGGAAGTGCATTTAACCTCTCCCTGGCGCTCTGTGGTGTGCGAGACGAGATGAGTCAGAAACCCCACGTCTAGTGATCTCTTTGAGGAGGCCCTGGCAGCCTCTGGGATCCCAAGGCTATTTGACATCCACAGCGCAGCATTAATTGCTTTTCAAGTGGAAGAGATCAGAGCATTTTCCAGGCTTTTATTTCTTTTACTCCTAGTTTATTCTGGGTCATGTTGTGAATGGAGCTACTTGGGGCCGTACCCCAGAGACACCCACCTGCCTTCTGGCTCGCCCCTGCGCGCAGTGGGGCTGGCTTTGCCATGGGACCCCGCGCGAGGAGCTGGTCGGTATTTGCAGGCATCGCTAGGGCGGGGGGTAGTCCCGAGCCCTCCCAGTGCGATGCGGGTGAGATGTCCGAGAGCAGTGCTGTGTTGAAGGCAGAGGACACGGCACGAGCGAACGTCCTGCCCGGAGGGAGGAGGAATGAATTGTGGTGGCAACCTGCACGGTGCCTGAAAACCTCTTGCAGAGGGAAGCAGCTCCAGTGCTGATCCTGTTGTACTCCCTTCGGAGGTAAAATGTGTTGTGTACTTCTCCCCCCAGTACCGATGTCCTTCCACGTCTCACTTTACTTGGAATAGGTGTAAAGTGTTTCAAAACTTGCCTGCTCTTTTTATATTGAAGGGTTGGGAGAGAGGGTAGTAAAATCAAGGCACTGCCGTTTACCAAGCGACCTTATTCATCTGGCACGGAAACCTGCTGCTGCTTGCAGTCTGCTGCCTGTGCAAATGGCTTTAAAAGCAAAAAGCGAGCCGTCTCGTAGGCAGCTCTGGATGTATGTCTCCCTTTGCCTCCCTCCCTTAGGAAGCTGGCTCCCAGGGGGGTTTACGTGTATTATGCCAGCTGATTTTGTGTTACCATAAAACCCCACCCATGCTGTTACCTTCCGAGGGATGCATTTTGAAGGGAGCTGATACTGGAACATCTTTAGAGGCTCACAACGGGATGCTGAGTTACTCCAAGATGCTGCGCTCGGTGTTTAGCTGGCACTCGACCGAACACGTTGATTTCAGTTGAGCAGATGTCTGTTAATCTTTGTGAGAAGCTACCTTGCCATTCTATCAAGCACAGTGTAGAGGACAGATGTTTGATGAAAGCGCTGAAATATTTAACTAGGATATTTTTCCCCCTGCAGCCGAGATTGCTCATTGTGCCTATTAATCTTTTACAAGACTTGCATCTGCTCAGAGGTGGGTTGTTTCAGGCTTCGGATGAACTTTGTGTGTATGTGTGTGGTTTGAAAGAGTGCTATAACGAACAAACATGATGTGTATATGAATAAATTGAATGCATAAAGCAGATGAATTAATCCCTCAGTCGCTGAAAGTCTCTTCCAATAACAATAATAAAAAACCACTATAATGCTCCTTCTGCTATAGGTATTTACCCCTCTCTTGCAGGGGCGTCTTTATTTTCCAGTTTGTATAATAAGATTTCAATTGGCATGTCGTTAAAGAGAGCTTGTCCGTTCATAGACACAGTCTTGTAAAGCCCGTGTGCAGTATGGCTGGGTGGTGCAGAGCTCTCCTGTCCTGCTGTCCCTTTCCTCCTGGCCTCATTACAAGGACGTTTGGTTCTATCTTAGGGTGGCTGAAGCCCTTACTGGGTTAGAGGAAAGGCAAGGAGGCAGTTAACCACTCGTCCCAAGTTAGCAGCTCTCTTGTTTATGAAGAATTTGTTTTCAGCTAAGACAGTACCTTTCTGTAATGCCTACTTCTTCTGCATAAGCTTCTAATCAGAGCCACTTAGGTTTTCATTTCCTCTTGTAACAGTTAGGCTTTCACCATAGCTGGTGGTTGAAACACCGTAAAAGGCTCGGGTAACATGGCAGATTGAAAAAGCAAAGAAACCACATGCATGCAAAACTTCCCCCCCCTCCCCGGCCAAAGGAGTAGCCTTGTTGGACAGTATTCTATACAATGTGTTGCACTTCAGAAGAAAACCCTCCCTAATTAATACTTAATAAGGATTAGTACTTGTAAAGTAATTAAAAAGCTTTCTGAAACACATTTTTTCCTTTGTTGCTGCTGACTTATTGGCCCATAGCTTTTTTCCTAGTCTGTTCTAGCCTGCTTTTCTTTGAATGTTGCAATTCTGAGCTTAAAGTCCAGTATTGTCTTTTAAATATCTCATGGATGTAATCCAGTTTTTGTTTTCCATAAAATTAGTTGGCTTATGAGTTCCCCTTTTCTGTTCTCCATGTGTTAACTGAATCGAAGTAAAATGGGAAATCGTCACATAGACCCATCTAACTTTCCCCTTCTCCAAACAGATGATAAGTTATTTGCTCTGTATTTTTAGAAGTAAGAGTAACACCAGTTTGAAAATAATTTAGCACAGCCAGAGTTTTACTAACCACTTTGAGAACATTTCAGGGCAGTCCCATGAGATGATCGTGAATGGTGATAATTACGCTTTAGCAGAATAGGCCTATTCGATGAGCAGCTCGGGCTCAGACGCTTATATCCAGTCTGTCCTTAAGGTCTGGAATTAATTCAGTTTTAAGAATTAAGTTTTCTTCTTTGCATTTTCATATGTTATGTGCAAGATTAATTTGCTTAGTCTGTAAAATTCACTAGATATTTTCTGTTTGTGTGAACCTGCCTAGTTTGAATGATCTTGCTCATGTCAGAAAAAGTGACTACGAAATCCCGGCGATGTCTTTTCTGAGTAAATGTTCTCAGAAAATGTTCTCACTTAATTGTAATCGAAAATTAATTGTTCAGCTGTCTGTCGTCTTTTTTCATGCCTCACGTATTCTGCCCAGTAACATTCTTCTTCCATATGATTCATTAGTCTTCAGATTGCTTAAAAATATCCTGGACAAGGAAGACGTATTAGCAAAGTCGTAACTATATTGGCGGATGAAAATAATCTCTTCTCAAGTGTCTATGTACGTGCCAAGATCACATCGTGCATACAGAGAAGAGATGAGTGGGCTTGTGAATGAACAGGCTTTTGAAGGGCTTCTTTTGTTAATCACTAGCAAATTGGTCAGAGAGCTTACAGACTGTAAAGAAATATCTAATGGACGCTATTGAGAATTTTTGTCACCTTTTACTCATCATCACAGTGCTTTTTTAATATAAGAACTCCTTGTTGTCCACTTGTTCTTCCTGTGAATTCTCTTTTTCTGGACCTCAAATCAGCTGTCTCAGTGCACATAGTAGCCTTAAATCTTAAAGGCTGCTCAAGTTAAGTAAAATATAGTAAGCTCTTTGGGCCTGTTTATAGAATTACTATGTTAATCTCACCAGGTAATTACAAATTCGTTGTGGCCTGCTTACCTGCCATGCGCATCTCTCTTGCAGCAGTGCTGTGGGCAGCCCCCCAACGCTTGCTGTGTGAAAAATAAGTGGGATTTTCAAAATCACTGGTGTTGCCTGAGAGAAAAAAATCCACAGTAGGGAAACCGTGATTCTTACTTGAAGCGTAGTTGTTCCGTTGTGATTTACCGCGATTTTCTCGTTCTGCAAATCAGGCCCAGTTGAGGGAAGCAGAAGAGGGATGGGAGGAGAATCCCAGCAGCGATCCTGTGTGCCTGCTGCCAGGAGCCGGAGGGGCTGGGAGGCTGACTGAGCTCTCTTCCGTCTGCTTGGGAATGACTTCTCTGCTAACGGTGTTTAGCTGTTTTTATGATGGGTGAGCAAAACGTGGGATCTCGAGTTTAGCTTAGGGATGGAAGAACTGACGGGATTTGTCTTAAATGGTGAGTGTGGTTGTGTGTGCTGTTTATGCAGGATACCGTACAGCTTTAAATACAGTAGTTGTGCTGCGTCAAGGAAGGGGAGAAAAACCTTGGGGACCTGAAGTGTGACCTCAGACCTCTATTTCTGTGCGTTAGGTCTCCATCTGTTCTGCAAACATTGACAAGGGGTGTGAGTCACGGCGTGGCAGTCGGCAGGACCGGCTGTGCCTCGGTGGGTGTGTGTCGGTGGTTGCAGGATTAGGCTTCGGTTGACGTGACTGGTCAATGGATCTCACTTTGGCAAAATAATAGCGCGTGTCAGGCTTTCCTTTTGGTTCCCTTCATAGGTTATTATGTAGGAGATCCAAACTGTCTTTCTAAATACGGTGAGATTTAGTACAAGGAGTACTAAAGGAGTACAAGGAAATTAAAATGGAAAGCATAAGCAAGGCAGGCGTTTATAAATGATTGAACTAAATTATACTCACTAGAATGAGCTGCAGCTGTGACACCGATGTTTCTTTCTTCAGGTAAATAACATTACCCATCATTATTGGTTATGCTAAAAGGCCATAATTCCATGTTAACATGCCTTATTGCAGCCTGATAAGTCATAGCCTAATCTCCATTACCAGACTGCCCATAAATATTAGAGATATGTGGTACGAGGAAGGTGAGGAATGAAATCTGGTTGTGATGCAGCAGTATCAGTGTTGGCTGGCCTCTGATGGGACAGAGCTGAGTCATTTTAGATAAAGCAATTCCTGTAATGTGTATGACTTTTCTTTTTTATTTAATTAAGTATAAAGCTGTATTGTCACCTATTCACTTTTTTTTTAACAACAAAAAAAATTCTGTGTTCCAAAAAGCCTTGGTGACTTTTGCACATGAGGAAATACAAACAAGTTTCAGCTTTAAGGTTGTGAGTGTGTTGTGGCGTTGTACCACAAATGCAATACCACTGTTGTTTTCACTTCAGTAAGTTACTGCTTCTTGTGGACAATAAAACCACAGGCTGTTGAAATTATATGGTATAATAATGGAGTCAAATCCACATGCTCAAGTGATCCTGTGTGTTTTTGACATTTTATTAAATTGATGAGTAGGTAAAAGGTTGGATTATTTTTTCCCCCCTTGCTGCTAGAGATTGAGAGAAAACAGAGAAACACAAACCTTTCCAGTTAACTATTCCTAGAAAACATAATGGCATTTTTACTTCTTGCCAAAGCAGTCGAGGACGTACATCCTTTTGGATGAGGTGGAAGTAAATGACACTGCAGTCTCTTCAGTTTGAACTTCTTAACTTTGGAATTCATGGTGAATTTCAACTGCCGTTTGTTTATTAGAGAAACATTTAGACTGAAGTTGAAATCAATGGATTAGCTTTGTTTTGTGACCCTTTCAAAAACATTGCATGCCAAATCCGCTGAAACGATTTCCATTGAAAAGCTCAGTGCGTTTTTTTCCTTCCTATTCTACATGGCAGAATGTGCAAGAGCAGCACTTTTAATATTTTAAAGTAGCAGGAGTGGCAGAGAAGTTCGATACTGTTACGTGACTGACCACAGGTGACTGTCTTCCCGACTCTGCTGTCTGTTCCTTACAGTAATAATCGAAAGAATTATAATAGAAAGAGCAGCACACAGATACCTGTCTTGGACAACCTCATCCCTGGGATGGGGAGGGAAAGGGAGTGCTCTGTGATGTATCTAAAAGGTAAATAACTTTGGGCTCCAATGGAGCAAAAGCTGGCCAATAATTGGAAAAATTCTGTCTGGGAGAAGGGGAAGAAGAAACTGGAGACACAGGTGTGTGAGTAAATCAATGCGGAGCGAGTTACGGCGTGAACTCAGAACATACCTGTGATAAGTGGCTGTGTGCAGTGAGCCCAGAGAAGCCTGTTCCCCTTCCCCAGCTGCGGAGATCGGCCACTCTGGTTTGGGGAGGACATTGGCAGCAATGTAAGGATAGATATACTTGTGGTATTTTCCCTGGGAAAGCCGAAGTGTGCATGGTTCTGAAGACAACCATGGTTTTGCAGAGATAAAAGTGAAATTTATTTCCAGCACTCTGTGTTTTCCTTTGAGTCAGGTTCAAATTTTGCTGGTTTTTTCACCATCCTCTGTTGCCATTCTGTGCTTTCAAAGCTTGCTTTCCCTGCCTGGGATTTATTGAGGGAGCATGAGGGAAAAATGAAATGAAGCAATATATTTTGCTTGTCGTCGTCTTGCTGTCAATTGAGTCTTAGTGGTACCATTAGTCATTTTATGACACATTACCTTACCTGGGTGAGTTTTGCTCCCCTCTCAATGTGTTTGGTTGAATTTTTAAACATGTTTTTGTGGGTTGCCATACATCCTGAGCCTGGAAAGTGTGCTTTTTATAAATTCTGCTACTTTTTGAGCTTTCAAAGCTTTCCTCCCATCACTCCCCTTCTATCAGCCTGTATTTGTGAGAGCTCTCCGGGGCTGGAAGTGAGCTTTATCTTCATTGACACAATTAGTTGGTTTGCAGCGTGACAGCGACTGTACACAGGTCTGATGGAATGCAATTACAGCGCAACCACAGATCCCCAAAGAAAATTGTAACAGTGAAGATGACCAAGGAATCTTTATTTCTGCAGAGCTCTGCGCAGCAGGGGTGCATGTTACACTCCCAAAGCTAATTTTACTTACATGAACATTCAGAACGATGGGCTTTGTTACATTTATCTTGGTAGCATCCAGTTCTGTTCCTAACCAAGATGAGTGCTGTCACAGATGCTCAGTGAAGCTGCTGGTGAGGTCCAGGAGACTTCGCTGCAGGTGGCTGGAGCTGGAGCTGAGCGCGGTACACTCTGTGCTTTCCTACTCCTTCCTTACAAACTCCAAGTAGAGATGGAATTTTTCATGAACTTTATATAGCTTCTTAAGAGAAACTGAAGTTTCTCTTCTGTGTGTGGAAGCTGTGGAGTCCTTTGTGTGTGTGCATGCAGCTTATGATTCCTATTAATTGGTTTATAAAATGTGGTTACTGGAATTGGCAAGCGTGTATTGGCAGCAAGGGAACACAATAGTCAAGGAGCTGAACGCAAGCAGCAGGCTGTTAATGCACCCCTACAGCATCCTTGTTTGTGCACTTCTAAGTGATTATTTTTGGATGATACTTGCATTAATTGCTTCTTGGGTTCAGCTGCTAGAAATATGAAGATCCTGACAGCAAATAACTGGCCGACTTGGTAGCTGTATTGGTCAAACAGAAGTGTTAAAAATATTTTCAGTGAGAAAACTTATAGCTGAAAACTAAAATTACAGTTTGCAAACTGGTTCTACAAGCTGGCTGTGCTGGTTAGAGGAGTGTTAAATGTGTCCCTAATCATAGCAGTTTGATTTTGAGCGTTTCTTACAGTTATCATTCATGTGCAGCTGAAGACTGAGAAACATCTGTGTAAAGCCTTTAGTAAATCACAACTGAAGGGCAGGCAGTGAAGAATTCAAGAGCAGAGAAGGAGCACGTGCGGGTCAAATGAACTGTCATTTTGCTCAAAGTGAAGTTGCAGGCCAGGTTTTTTGCCCCTCCACACCCCCCCACCCCGAGCTTCTCTAGATCCCACCTTTCTTGAAAGTAAAACTTAATTTGTTTCCCACCGCACCCCTCCCGACTGCAAATCGTACCCCTGTCTCCCTTGGCGTGAACCGACAAGCTCTGTCTCCGCAAAGTGCAAGATCAGACCAGTCCGGAAACTTAAGCTGTCAAGTTCAATTTAAAGAAAGAGGATTTTTATTTAGTTTGGTTTCTTCAAATGCGAACATCAGGAAGACAAGCCAGTGGCATCTACCACATTATTGCAAGGTTGTGTTTAGGGTTATAAAGCTTACTGTAATACTAACACAGACTGGCATCTGTTTTGTTTCAGCTTTAGTCATTGAAAATTACCAAAAAGCATCACACTTTTGAGACTGAGTCAGATAATATGGGGGGGAATGGTTAGCCAACAAGCCCACTCAGCGTGGGACTGTTCCCCCTACTAAAATGTCTCTGTGGGCGACTTGGATGTTGGTAAGGAACTTGCATGTTGGTTTGGAGGAAAATTCTTTTGAACGTAGACAGTAATTTCATAATTAGCCCTTAAAATTACATGGCAGTGAAAACTCGGGAAACATTAAAGATCACAAACATTGAAGCATCTGTTTTATATTTTAGCTATTCTCGTCTTGATCCTTCTTGCTGCCCTCGAAAAAGGAAGTGAAAAAGATAGTGTGCTTTGAGTTAGTGTGGGGACTAGTCAGAAGGGTGAAGATGATTAAAAGCAGCTACCGAACTGGCTATAAGCGTAGGCCATGGGGATGCTCAGAAAGGAGCGTGAATTATTCTTGCACGGTCAGAAGCATGTGCACATTTAACAGGCAGATGTCATCTTCACTATCTTTAATATTAGCTGATGTAAAGTTTAGTCCAGGTAACACCATTTTCAAACACCCGTTGACACAAGAGTGATGCCTGTACAGAGTACAGGACTTTGTCTCGTACCATGAGCTTTGTGAGTTCAGGCAAGACTTACAGTGAAGAGAATTCACAATTTAAAAAACAGTCTGAAGACCTGCTAAAAGGGATGATGTTGTTTTCACTGTTATTCTCCACTTAGATTTTTCTTTTTCCTTGTGGTGAAAGCCTATTGCTCAAAAAGAGACAGAAAATGATGACACTGGAATAAACTGTTGTACCAAATTACTAAAATTTAATCTTGGTTCCCCCTACCACCACCACCTTATTTTCCTTATTTAGAAGCTGGTAGTTGTTTAAGGGTAAATCCATCTTTTTTGGCATTCCAGTTGCCCAAATTGCACGTACGCAGCTAGTTTAGGAACACGCAGAAATCCCGCTTTTCAGATATGGGCATTCTAAACTGGCTCAGTCCCTAATTGTAAAGACCACTTAAGCTCGAATCATTTGAAACGTTTTTAGAGCTTGTCCACTGGAGACTGCACCTATTTGCTACGTTATTGTAAAATCCCACCTTTCTGTTCAAGTAAGTGGAACGACGTGGCTGGATCAAGCCTTATAATTATCCTCCACCTGTCAAGAAAGTCTGTGTCCAAATGGAGTTACAGCCTGGAGCTCTGCAGGCTGGAGCTGTTGGGGCTTCGTTTCTGGCTCTGGTACTTGAGAAAAGGCTTCTCGTCATAGAGACGCAGGAAGCATTTTCAGCATCCCCATTGATAATTGACTAGACTGACAAGTCAAGGATCAAAAAAATTCAGGAAAATTCAATTTAGCAGTCTAACTTTTTATTGTAGAGAAGGAAGATACAACCTAATTGCTTTCCTATAATAGAGATGTGTTTAAAATTGTGTTGAAAAACATTTGCGTTAATGTTTAGTCTAAACAGTGTTTAAAATATTTTCTATCTAATTTCTTCTGCCTGCATAGACTTTAGTTTTAAATGTCAGTTTGGTTTTCTGTAAAATTAAGTGTAAGGTGATGACTAACTTCACAGCTTTACCCAACAACTTACACATTTGCATGTTTCTAGGGCCTTCATTCAAACAAACAAAAAAAGACTAGGTAGGAAAAAGTCCTTTCGGGGAATGCATTAGTGAGAGACTCATAGGATCAGCAAATGTGTTGTCTTCTGAATTGTAATTTTCCCATCAAATCCATGTGGGTTTCTTGCTTTTGTTTGTTTTTTTGCCTCTTGGGAGTGTCTGCCTGAGAGATGGAAGCCCATATCTGCTCCAGCTCTAAAGAAAAGAATGGAGTCGCTTCCTTCCTTCCGCAATGGATATTGCTTGCGGAGAACCCAGGGCCACTAAGTCCTCATTCTGGAATACCTAATGGAGTAGGCAGGTTCTGGCACTGAAGAGAAAAATGCAAACTAGCACTTTTCCTTGGGTCTGTAATAGCACACACAGAGTGATTACTCACGAGAGAGACAGAAATGTTGAAAGTCAGCAGTGGAAGTTGAACCTCTGGCACGCGGATCCTGCCCAGGGTTCGTGGTGCCAGCGCTGGGCATGTCCTGAGCCCAGTAGCACGGCAGACAGCCACCTGGTTGGGTTAGAATCCATGTGCTTTCCAACTTTGGCAGGGGCTGTGTCACTTGCTGGGTTCTGCCACGGAGCTGGTCAGGATGGCGAGGGGCAGCCCAGGCAGCAGAAACGGGATGCAGGGTACACATCGTGCTGGGACTTGGTGGTGTTTGACACCTTGTCGGGAGAGCAGCGAGGTCTTAAAATTATCGATCTTGTCATCACGGTACTTCCCTGCCTCTTGTCACCTTTACGCCCATTCTACTTACAGGGGAGTATTTTAAAGTTCTGAAACATTAACGCTTATAGTTTAAGTATCTCTTGTAAACGTAACAGCAAAATCGTGTATTTGTGCATGACAGTTGAGCAAAACTAGGCTAGTGACATCTCCAGCCTAAATTTTTGTTCTTACAGACTTACTGTATTGTCTCAGTTCAGACAGTGCTTAAAATTCCAGTGCTTTGTCAGAAGCTCCTTAATTTACTGGACTCTGCACCATGCTACCTGCTGAACCGGCCGCTGGGATGTTAACCTGTTGAATTTATCTGAAGGTGGGGTATTTTCTGACTGCTG
The DNA here is from genome assembly GCA_013397275.1 of Burhinus bistriatus. Classification (NCBI taxonomy): domain Eukaryota; kingdom Metazoa; phylum Chordata; class Aves; order Charadriiformes; family Burhinidae; genus Burhinus; species Burhinus bistriatus. Next base: position 645,989 of record VYXH01001391.1, on the reverse strand, counting down.
ACACCATTCAAACCCCTCAAATCCACAAACTCCTCTAACGCTGCTTTTGGGGAAGAGAGCATGCAACAGATGTACCTCATCTTTTGCAGGGTGGTCTAGACTGTCATGGTGGTTTAGAAATAAAATGTATTAATAATTAATGATCATAACACCACCATTATTATTAGTGTTATTTATTCACAGCTGCTTTGATCCTCCTTTCTTCAGTCTCAGCTGCAGTGCAAGGGGCACCATAAAACTCGTGATCTGAAGCCCTGGTGGGGAGGGGTGAGCGGGGCAAAGGGACGTTCCTCCATGTGGAACAAACACAGCACGTGTGGGTGATCTCTGCTGGGAAAAGGGCAAGGGAAGGGAATGGGAAAAAAAGATAAAATATCTCTGAGGCCAAGAATGCCTCTTTGTTTAAACAAACTTTTGTTGCTTAAAAAAAAGGTTGAAAGAAGGGAGGGTGCGATGAAGGGAGTTGGAGGGTGAAAGTGTGAATTTGGCAGCGCCTGCGTGATGATCTGGCAGTCTGAGGTGGGGTGGAATTGCCGTCTGTCCGGCTCAGGCACCCAGGCGGAGGTTTCAAACTTAACCAGAGCCATTTAGCTGCTGTGGCAATACCTGATGCCTGCCTGGGAGAAACCCTGGGTTTTTTGGGGCATCCCCTGCTTCCTGAGGGCTGCAAAGATCCCAGCTTCCACCTGTGCTGGGGGGTAAGCTCTTAAATGAGCTTGCAAATAGAAACCCTACCCCAGTTTCACAGGGGCAGTAAGCAGGAGAAAACAACTCTGCCTGAACTGCTAATACGAGAGCACTTTATTCCAGGCAGACTTTTAAAATACATATTTCCAATACATATTCCCAGCATTTATCAGAGAGCATGCCCTGAGCCAAGTTATGATGTCTCTCAGGTTTTTGTTCCCAGGGTCAACCCACCCTCAATGTTCATTAGCAAATAGAAGCGCCGCCTGACCCACACTCTTGGCTAGCAGTACCCCAGCCATCTTGTTAGCATTTGAAGTAATAGTCCAACTTGCATAGATTTCCCAAGAAAGGTCTGTAATTTTATGTTTGGAGAGTTTGAGCCGACTGGTCTTACTTCCAAGAGAAACACTGCGTGTTCACCCACTTTGCCTTTAAAACAAAAGACAGAGGAAAAGGGTTCTTACGGCTTGTGTTTTCTAGTCTCTCCCATGGGGCTGCATAACTGCCTCCTGAAATTTCTTTTATGATAGAATAGTGGCTTTCAACTTTTGTCTTCTTGAGTTCCCTTAAAATCAAACTAAAAAGAAATCACTGAGGTGCTCGTCCCAGTGGAGGGAATTTAACCCTACTTGGTGATTGGCTTGTGGTGTTCGTAGTTACCTTTTGCAGACTCTTCCAGAAGTATTCAAAGCACGACAAACTGGAAATCAGTGCTGTAGAAACTGAGATGACTGCTGCAATGACATGGCTTTCGTACCTCAGAAAGAGATAGGCTGTCTCTACCATCTTTTCATCCATCCCATCTTTTGGATTTGTGTAAAGACTGGGAGGAGTCAGGGGGTTGCTGGTAGACTTTACCAGTTTGAAAAGGCTAAGCGGGAGGTGAATGTGCTTGAAGCAGCCTCTGGGGTATCGATGAATGAACATCTGGTAACAATTAAGTATTTCTTACCTCAATAAAAAAGCAAAATGCAAGGTGGCTAACAGCCAGGGGATGGCTGATGATATAGAGTGGATTACATTCTGCAAACTGCGCAGAGGTCTCTCCTGCTGTCTCTACCTCGAGCCTTGCAAGCCTACAGACAGCACAGGTAGTACCTACTGCCGTTTCTCGGGCTTTCCCCAGCCCCCTTTGAATAGCTCTTCCCTAGACCGTCGGGCATCTGCCTTCTAAATTCCTGACCAGTACTGTGAAGTGACCTGTGACCATGACAGGTGATTCATAAACACGGGTGGGTTTTTTAGGTGGTCAAATTGTGATGCCTTTTAGGAGGCTGATCTTCATAGGAGGAATTTTCAGAAAATTGGGTCCCTGATTTTAAAAAGGGCCAAAGATAAGTTTTAAAACCGGTAAAAATAACCATCTGGTATTAAAATAGCTTTCTTCTTAAACACTGCATCCTCAGCTGATGGGTCCATTCAGCTTCTGATTTTCAGTTTACATGTGTGAACTTTCTTGAAGCTTTCTTTTGTATCTTGGCCAACTTTGTTTCAAATCACGATGAGTCTATCTCTGTTTTTACTGGATTAAGGTAACAATTCTGTTTACAATGCAGCAAAGTTAATTGTTAAAGAACCAAAAGGTCGGGGATTCTAAGGAACTTTCTAAAGAGCTTAATAAAATAATTTTAGTAAATTGACAGTATTCTCTGAAAACAAATTAGACAAATCATGTGTTCACTGCTGTCAAGTGTCAACAGTGGCTTGATTAATGCAAAGTAATGTTGTCTGGCTGATTGTTTGTAGCTGTCCATAAAATCTTGAATTTCAATGTAGGGTTGTACATTAATGAGCTCGGGAGCATTTTTCACTCTTGATGATGGTCCAGCTCCAGATTTTGACCGCTATTCAGAATTTGGAAAAGTGAAGGCTGAATGATTTGATTTGGATGTGCTGTCTTTGCAAGGGAGAACACTCTGTTCTTGCAAGTGCTTTTCAGCAGGAGGTTTTGCTTTGCCTGGTGTCTTGTCATGCTTCAGCCCAGGGCTGGCACACCACCGCTGCCCCTTGGCCTAACCAGTTCCCCACACTTCTAGCTCTGTCCCACCAGCCCTGTCCCACCACCAGTCTAGAAGACTGGTGTCTCAAGAAAGGTTATAAAAGTTCAGACAAGCCTCTGTTTCAGGATTATTCTTTTACAATATTATGGTGAAAAGCCATTTTGATGGCAAAACCAGATGTGTGACTTATGGACATACTTTTAAAGTTTAACAACAACTTTAGATGTGTCTTTCATACACTTTTTTTTTTTATTAAACTGCAGAGAATTGTGATTACTTTTAAGCAGGTATAGAGTACCACAGGAAAGTAATGAAATGTCATCTTTGCATATATTTATATGATCTCAAGACTATAGTCAGATTTTGCGCATATGTGTAATTTCTGTAGTTGATGAGAATTATTTTGCTGGAAGCTATTTCTGCTGAATGATGGCATTGGATATTTGGTATATGATTCTGTGCTTATCAGAAGGACGTTCTGGTTGCTGTACAAGATGAGAGTTCTGCTTCATGTGAGCAGTTTTATGTGCTGTCACAGAATAAGCAAGGTTCATTTGCAGTGCTTGGTCACTGACGCACCTGAGCTGACTTCTACAAACCTACCTACGTAATTATTGGAAATAGCATTTAGTGCCTCAAGTGTACAATGTGCTTGCCAAATACAGGAAAAAGTACTTTCTCTGAAAAGCATCTTTCAGGTGCCTTGTGTGTCAATCCCTATTTATTTCTAGTCTTTCTCACTTTCCAACTGACTTTTGACCAATTTAAATAAATTGACCTTTGGGGGTTTTGAGACAGAAAGGAATAAAGATGTGACTAAAATGTCATGAAAACTACTGGGTTGACTCTAGGGATCTCTGCACCATGTTATCTTTCCTTTTATCTAAAACTCTGTTCTGATGTTCTTTGATCTTTGAAGATTCTTAAAACATGCTTTTTTTTAATGTGCAAATGGCCACTACAAAGTTTACAGATTCACAGTATACGTGCTGTGTAAGGCTCTCTCAAGACTGAATTTGATATGTGACCATATCCACAAAAAAATCCTTGAGCCCCTAAGCAAGCTTACTTTTTATGATAATACCTAGGTCTTACACAGCGTGTTTTGTCTCCGATTATTGAGGCTTTTTAAGAATTTGGTTTCATTTTCCTCATTTTACAGATAGGGGGAGGGAATGGGAACTAGGAAACAGTTGTTTAGGCGTGGGAGTTGGAAGAGAGAAAGAAGGAATAATCTTCATTTCCCGAAGGGCTGGGGAATGGAGGCACAAATAGCAACTGCCTTGCCTGAAAACCTAGTCTTGTACTCTGTAGTATTGCATATGTGTTTTCTCCTGGGCACGCAGGCCTACAGCTGATGAGATATGTGATGTCTGGTGTTTGGTTTACATGAACATTTATTTTTATTTTGCAAAGGTTTTTAGTATCTCATGAAGACATGTTTATTGTGCCTTAAAATCCAATTTTCCCTTGCATGATTTTCAGCCTCTGGAGGACTTTTAATATCTCAGTTGAAACCAAAGCCTGGTCTTTCTGTTTGGCTCTGGCAGACGTTACAGGGGCTAAACAAAGAAAAAAAAAAATGTGTGTGGAGCTTTTCTATTTATTTGGACTGCAGCCTTACTTGGGTTCTGGTGGAGCAGGAGTATGTTGTGAGACTGCAGTGAATGCAGTACAAGTGGTGTTAGAGGAGAAAGAGGAGGGAGGGTATTATCCCTGTCTGATTGCACATTTAAACTATGCAGCCTAGTAGCTGAACACTTCCATGTGCTTAACTAATTTGTTGTAAAACAAGGCTAGCTGACATCAATATTCTAAGGAATCTTAACTGGAAATGGTCATGCAAATTACTTGGCACCTTTCAGTGACCAACAAGGCCGTTTGTTTCCTTGGAGAGTATTGGGAGGAGCGTTAATTAAATCAACAGGAATGGACAGAGAAACAAGTGGTAGATAAGCAGCTGTTCACAGGGAAGAAGGAAAAAATTTCATCAAGCAGGACACACATTTTGTGGGGAGGAGGGAGATCCTTTAAATAATTGGATGGTGGAATTCAGTAGTGAGAACCCCATCCTCCCAAATCTTTCCAGTAGTCTCTGGAAAGGCGGCTGAGGTCAAGGAAGAGAGCACTGATCTTGGTGACCCTTCTCTTGTAATGCCTTCCCTCCCTGCCACCTCCTGAGAACTGGCACAGCTTTCCTGCACCAGCAGGCGCGTCTATCCTGCCATCTGTACTGCATGCAAAGAGGCAAAGGTGCCAAATTTCAGCCAGGGTCTGGCGAGAGACTCGTTCTGTTTGGGGTGGGAGACAGGGCAGAAATGGAGCTCCTTCCTACACACCTTCCAGCATGCTTTTCTGTACGTGGTGCTGCCCGCTCTTCTAGAGCGAGTCTGAGTGACGTGGAGTGAGGATGGCGCATGTAGCCTGGAGCCACTGCATGATTAGTGTGTGGGTCCCTTAGTTAATTTAGCGAGTCAGGCAGAGAAGAATCGTGATATAGTGAGGAGATTTACAGTCCTGATATGTTCTTCTTTTGCTCTAATTCACCTGCTAGCGGTTGGCTTTGGTTTTTCCCAGCGCACTCCTCAGAGCTGCTATAAACTGCAATCAAACTTGATCTTGCCAAATGCAAGTTAAAATGTCAGAACATTTCTCTCTACAGCTTCTAAGGCACTTTTCCCCCCAGTATTTTCTCCTCTTTATTCTTTCTTCTCCTGTGATTCATGAAGTGACCCTGTGCTCCTGTGCATGAAAAAAATGCAAGCATCATGTTCATAATGCGTAAGATCACACAGAGCTACTTTTTGCTGGCACATTTGTACAAGCTCCTATTCTGCATATTGGAATATTTTCATACTGGCTTCCAAAATTCATGAGCAAGGGCAAGCTAGGTTTTTGTGTTGGAGAGAAATCAAAGTATCTGGAAATGCAGCCAGTGACTGTAGAATAAAAGCAATTATCACATGCAACAGTATGTAAATATGTTTATTAGGAATGTGTATGTCCCTTGTTAGTGTGTATCTTAGTGCCACAGTATCTTTGATTCTGACCGTGGTCTTGTGAAACATAATAGCGTTGTTTTTCCCATTTTGCAAAGCTTCATCCTAAGTAACTTCCCCTTCAAATTAATTCTCTTGGCCCCCCTTCAGACATACTGTTTTCTTTTCTTACCAGCCATTTAGTGATGTGGTTGACCTTGGTTTTCACATCCTACAGGCCAGATCAACTACTTCCTGAAAAATATTTGACCAAGGGGAAATGCAAGGCAGGACAGAGATTTCTGACATGTTCTGCTTTCTGCGCACAAGCTAGATGGTGATGAGGCTGGAGGAGCTCATGGAATAGCCTCCGAGGCAGCTACAGCAGTGGGGGTGATCAGGAAATTCGCTTTTGGAAATCTTTCAGTGCTGCCTCTATGTTTAAAAAACCAAACTCCTCCCACCCCCCAAAAAACAAACATAAACAAGATGGTGTGTATGTAGTGGGCAAGGGAGGTTTGCTAAACCTCCAGAAGAAACAAAATCTGACAGCTGGTTAAAGACAGAGGTGGTGCGGTGCAGGGGTGCTCCGTAGGAATATTTTCTGAAGCACCGGGAGAGCTTTTGTTGTTGTCTTTACCTTGAACCACATCTGTGCAACATCTGTTGTTCTAAAAGCGCATACCTGTCATTAAGTATACATAATTAAACTTAATTTCATCTGAAACTCTGTTTAATTGCTTATAATGACTGCACAGGCCGGTTTTCTCTTCTGTGGGGAAACTTTGTTTAGGAGTATGCTTACAGCAAGCAAGTCTGTCCTAAAATGTAAGAGCAGCAAAGCCTTTGGCCCTGAAGATAGGGTGAAGATTTCTGAAGAAACACCTTCCACTTGATAACATGTTTCTGGCAAGAAGGGTTTCTTCATGTCACAACGTTTGTCTGATCCAACCAAACACCCTATTCATGTAGCAATCCTTTAAAGGGAATTAAATAGAGCATCTGTCTCGTGTTTGCTGCCAGAGCCCGTGCAAGGCGAGGGGTGCAGGTCAGCCTCTCCATGCCTGTCTCCTTTGGCCACCGGATCGTCACCACTGAAATGCAGCATCTGCCGAATTCATCTCCTTTCCAACTTGTGAAAGCTGTCCTGAAGGCTGGGAACAGGAGAGCAGTGAGTGCGAGCCAGGGTGGCTTTGGGAGACAGGGGAAAGTAAATAAAAAGCGCGGACTGCAGCTCAGGATATAAAAATCCCTTCCTTCCTGTAAGCAGTGGGGCAGGGACAGGGATCGGCGCGGCAACCGGTGTTCACCCACTGGTGACTTTCCCAGCAGCTGTCATAATGTTATTCTTTTCAGCAGCCTCTTTTGTTTTTGTTAAGAAATTATTTCAAACATTTCAGCCCTGATCCTGTGAGAAGGAATTAAAAGTTTTGGCAGCTGGGCTTCATCCGCCCCTCCCTTCCCTCCCCCTAGAAATGCTCCTTATGGAGCTTTGGCTTTAATTACTGTCCGCAGCGTTCCGGGCGCTGGACGGGCCGGGGTGGCTGGGGGCTGAGCGACGCCTGGGTGAGTGGAAATGGCAATGCCCTGTGGCGAAGCAGCTGTAGTAGACTTTCCTGCTGTGAGTGAGGGAGCCCTTAATGAGAATTGAAGGCTTAATCTTGCTGTGGGATACGGTTCAAAAGCTGGCACGGGTTGTCGTGGGGTCTGGTGCTGGGGATGGATGCGCTGGTGCCATGGCGGGTGCTGGGGAGGGGAGGGAGGAGGGAGTGCCCCGTCCCTGTGTCATTGCCCCTTTAGGCTTTTGAGACAAGGAAGGGGTTAGTGGAAATGCCCTGAAGACTGGCTCACTGCGTCTTTTCTTCAGTGTTTGTGTCTGGCAGTGGGTAGCGGGCCTTGCTAGTGCCCCGGTTAGCTTGGCCACAACACCCAGCACTGCCAGCATGTTTAAACTGGTTGGAAAAGTCGAGGCTGAGCCTTCCTAGCCAGGCCGGGCCTGGCGGGCACCGCTTGCCAGAGAGGAGCTGAGGAAACTTCCCCCCAGTAGGGCCTCCATGGCTCTGCAGTGTGTTCAGGCCGGGGAAGGAGGCCGAGGGCCCAGCCCGTCCTTCATCCCTCCTCGTCGGTGGCGGTGCCCAGCTGGGCTCCGGGGGACAGCTCGCAGGTCCCCATGCCCAGCAAACAGGGCCTTGCTCCTGCAGCGCTCCCTCCCTTCAGGGCTCCCGCAGCCAGCCTGTGTCTCCGGGCTGCTCTGTCCTGGAAACGCCCCGAGTCTGGGGTCCCCGTGCGCCGGGCGGCTGCGGTGAGAAAAGCAGTGAGAGGAGATGGAGCAGCGGCTGGGATGAAATATGAAATTTGTGAGGGAAGACTTGTCAGGGTTAAATTTGAGGATGAAACTTGAGGCGTGGACGTGCCTGCAGGAAGGGAGAAGAAGGAGCAGCGCTGAGAAGTGAAGGCCTAAAACAGTGGTGGGGTGAACACGGAAACAGGCAGGTGGAGGCAGGAGCATGAGGTAAAGCCCTTGAGCCAGCCAGGTAGGCAAACGCTGCCACAGAGCTACTGAAAACACAGAGCCAGGCAGGTCGGTGCCCCTGGCAGGGGTGCGGTGGGGCAGTTTGTCCCAGAGCTGGCAGGGTCCCGTGCGGGTTTGGGAGGCCGTGGCACTCTGCGGAAGGGAGCAGGGTTCAAACCATCTCTGTCATACCTGCAGCAGCTGTCTGCGAGCCGTCAGCTGCAGACCAAGGGCGCTAAGGACTTGTTGATGAAAACGAAAGCACAATAAGGACACTCAAGTCAGCTGGTACAAAGTGCAAAAACTAGAAGAGGGAAAAGAAACGCAAACAGGAGAAGGGAGGGCGTGTTGTTTCTGTTGGAGTGGTGCTGCTTCCACAGCATGTACAGGGAATGGACACACTTGGGGATCATCAGTCTCTGGAGACCTTTTTTTCTTGTCTTTTTCCCTCCAGTTAATTTCACACGAAAGGTCGTGGCCTTACGTGGTCACGGCTGATTTGCAAATCCTGCCCAGCCTTTCCCTGGTCAGGAGGGCTGTGGGTCATTCTGTTTTCAGGACTGTTTGCTCAGGGCCTCGGTTGGACTCTGGTCCACCTGCTTGTTATTCGTACTGGCAAAAACCATTCTCTGCACTTTCGCTTAAAGTTAAGCTGTGATTTTTCTTGTTTTCAGAGTGATTTGCTTCTTTCCTGATATAATTTAGACAGGGAAATGTAATCAATCAATCAGCATAGTAATTGCCTGTTTAGCATTGACGACAGTTGAGAGATTGCCTTGCATTTAACAAGTCCTTTCTGGTGGAGGCAGAGATCAGAGGTCATCACCCTCTGACTCCAGGGATCCACTCCCTAAGGGACACGTGGCTCTTTTTGGGGGGATACAGGGGGGAGAGCAGTGCGGTTTAACTTGTATTGCTTGTTGTACTGGTGTGGTGTCCTTGAGAAGAGTGGTGGTGATGGGACTTCGTGGGATCATGGCTGGCTGCTTGGCTAGCACGTCATCATAGGAAATATTTCCAGGAGTGGGATCATGGTCAATTGATGTCTTGGGTTACTTCGAGATTTAAAGGTGGTATTTGCTTATCTTTGGCAAGGTAGCATGGGGGATGTCATCCAGAATTTCAGCTGATAGGGAACATGTTTTATAAACTCTGTCTTGAATATATCTCTGAAGAAGAGGACTAGTGCCTTGAAACAAAGGGGAAGGACACCTTGCCTGTAGGACACGTAGAAGTCAAGTAGTGACATCAGCTGGTAAGCAGACTATGAAGAGTATTCAAGGTACAGTTATGCTTCCTGTGATATTATTTTCAAATTCATTGACTGTACTTTGTCAGGTAGTGGATTTTGGTCAACCTGCTGCTTTTCTCATCCATCTGCATAACATCTTGCTGTCTGGCAGATGTTTATGGCACTGCCCCAAAGTCCCTTTTCAAAAAGTAGTAATCCAGATAAATGGCAGTTCCTGTGGAGAAGCCATTTCAAATCATTGGTCAGTGAACCACATAGTTCTGCTTCTGTAAAACCACTACTTCTGCTAGTTGCAATGCTAGAAACGTGTTAAAAATGTACGGCTTTGTCCCTTCCCCCCTTTTCCCTTGACAGCTGCTATGTGGTGATCCCAGACAGTTGACTTACACTGCCATTATCAGCAGGAGCTGGCTGGTTGTGTTCAGCAACCACCAAAACCGCGTACATTTTTCCAACAATTAGATTTCAGAAGTTCTCCTAACAACAAAGTAATAACAAAATATGAAATCAACAAACACTGCTTGAGAACCATGACAGAAAAATAAAGTAATGAAAAGGTCAGTAAGTGGCATTAAAATGTAAAATCTGAGAGCACATAAAAACAAACAAGTGTTTGGACAGAACACATCAGTGGATTTGAGCACACCAGAAATCTGAGCTGCAGTCCAGATGCCTGCAGTTGCCTGTGTCCAATTAAACCGGGGGCATGTCTCGTTGGTGAGCAGTTCCCAGTAATACCGGTATGAGCGGTTTTGTGTCTCTCATTCCCACACACGTGATGTGCTGTACCAGCATAAGGTTTCTAAGATGGCTGAGCTCTTCCACACCTGTGGAAGCTCTCTGGTTACCCTCCCCTTCGCCAGTTCAGGCAATTGGTTGATGCTTGGGTGGAAGTAAGCTGTTTTGTGAAACCTCAGTGTCAGTTGTGCCAGCACAAGACAGTCTCCTCCCCTTCCCCCCCCGATTTTGCTTTCTTCCTAATGTGAAATGAGGGTGTTAATTCCTTCTGCCATTCTCCATTTCCTGATCTGAATGGATGTTGAAATAGTTGTGCTGCAGCAACTTGCAGCGGGGAGCATGCAGTGGCATGAGGCCGGGCATGGGGTGGGCAGTAGAGGAAAGGGAGAGAGCGTGACAGGAACTGCTGTAAGCCAGTGTTGCTGCCAAACACATCACATCACCGAACCGCAGCCTAAGTGCTACTGAAAGATTCAATAAATATTCAACAGCAGAAATATGTCCATTGTGAATTAAATCGAAAAGAAAATAGTTAATGCAGATTTGGACATCTAGTAGGAGGGTGTCTGTAGCTTGCTGCAGAATTACTCTTAACAATTGAATGTTTTTCTGCTTACTGTTCAGACTTCAGTGGAAGTTTGCTATTTGGTTTCTGAAACCTGTTTAAAGACAGTCTTTTGACTATTTAACACCTTAAAAAAAAAAAATATTTCCATTGCAGTCAAAACAGAGGAGATAAGCACATCTTAAACTATTGAGTATCATTAAAAAGAAGCTAATGAGGATTTTACTGTGGGTTTTTGCATGTTATGGTCATTGTACAGTCTTTTTATTGCAGTATTAGGGGTATACATCATTAGGTAGTGTACAGAAACAAAGAGGTGTCTGTAGAAATTACAATGAAATGCTGCATCTAAACCAGCCAAGAAGAAAGGGATAAACCTTGTCAGGTCCTTTTTTTGAGGGAGCCCTGAGTCTTTAGAGCCCTGGGTTACGTGAGAAAGGAGTCGCCAGGTTTCCTACCTTGCTGGCTCCTGATCTGATCAACTCGGGCACTTGCTGTCCCCTGCCCATCGCAAAAGGCTCTCCATGAACACCAGATTGCAGAGCAGGTGATACGTGATCCCTGCTCCCGCTCTCTAGTGAGGCGATGGGAGTGCATTTGCTTGTGTTTTGCAGCAGCAGTTCATCTGTGTTATCATTTAAGTAGGTTGCTTGTTCTCTGAGAAGGTTTAAAAAAAACAACCCGAAATCAAAACCCCACCCTGTGTCTTTATCCATTCGATTTTCACTACTGTGAAGTAGTTGGCACCACGCTGCGTGGCAGTATGAAGCCATGCACTGCCAGAAGGCTGGCAGGTATTTTTAGCGTAGCCTGTTTGGCAAGGAAAGAGAAAAGTGTCCCTCTTTCCCCCCTTGAAAGGAACAGAGACTGCAGGCTATGGTGTGGTTGGATGGTGCTTTCTAAAGTCTTATTGGGGTAACGGGTTGCCTTCACCTATTGTTTGTAAAGAAATGTTTAATGCATGGGTGCTCCGATTGCCACAGATGTCTTAGCTTTTGCCTTTCCCTGTCTATCTCTCCCTATTTTTTCCTCTCTTTGTCTCAAATTAGCGCCACAATTAAAGTGTGAAGCCTGCTGGCAGCTAACTAGTAATTACTGTACAATGAAAGAGAGGAACATCTGTCAAAGCTAGGACAAGATAACAGCTGTAATTGATTGCCACATCATGGAGCTTGACCACCAGCAGATGGCTGGGGCCAGTTTTTAATAACGGATCACAGCAGTGGTCCCAGGGATTCGGTGTGACTCTTCTGAGGTGACTGTCTGTGAATTACACCTGTTCAGAAGCAGCCACGCAAGGCTCCATCCTTTTGCTTCCTTTATTTGGTTTTACTTAACTTATTTTTAAATCTAGGCTCACCTCTGAAGCCGTACCGCAGAGCAGCATATGCCACTGCTCTCACTAGGCAGGGAGTAGCAGGGAAGAGCGAGTGAGGCACTGGAGCTGCAAGCGATGGCTCGATGGGAATTGGCAACACTTGGAGCTCTGCGGCACAGGAGGTGCCTCCAGTCACTGAAGCACTTGGGAAGCACAGAAGCAAGTTCAAATTCACTGCGAAACAGAGGGATCCCTTCAGAGGCAGGCTTTTAAAAAGCAAATGAAGGGGGGAGCCATTTACTGCAGAACATGGGACTCCTGCATCAGAATTAAATCGCTCTGAGTACTTGCCCTGTGATTGGGGTTGATTTCCACACCCCCCCCCCCCCAATTTCACAGCTCCTGCTCTCAGCTCCTGTATTGTATCTTGATGGCAGAGTTGACAGGAAAAGGTTTGAGTTTATTACAGCATTGCAATTCATAAAACCTGCAGACTAAGACTAACCGAGGAACTGTCATTGTTTCCACTACAATGTTGGCCCTCTTTTTGACTGCATTGTTAGAGCCTGTTTGTGGCACATTCTCGGCTACACCAGAGATGTTGCTGAAGAGGTAGAGAATGAATAATCTGGAGAGAAGGTTGTAACTTTTATTACGCATAATAGTGCTTGCTTTGTGGTAGCAATGAGATAAGGCCTGAGGAATCAGATCTGTCCTTATTCTGCAGTTTTCCTTTTCTAGTCACATACATATGTACAGAAAGCACATGGGATTTTTCTTTTCCAATGTCTTCAAACCCAAGGGAGTAAGTGTGTATGGTGGTGGGGGGGGGGTCGGGAGGAATCTTCTGTTGTTTTCCAAGAGAAAGCAGAATGTCTCAATGTAAATGAATTGCAGAGACTGGATGTGAATCCCAAACTCTGCAGAGAGCCTGAAAAGCTGCTGCTGTTCAGCTCTCCTGGTGTTCAGTCATAGGGTTAATTGTTAAACAATTAGTGCTGCATTTCAAAGGCAATAAGACAAATTAGCTCAGGTAGCATGAGCAGTTTCACCTTGCACACTACCCTCCTCCCATCCTTGCAGTGACTCAGTTGGACAGAGCTTCCTGGGTTATTGTGTAAAACAGCAGCTTGTTTTAAACAGTGCAATCTGTCATTAATTCAGCTAATAAATCACAGCATAAGAACAAGAGTCTTGCAAGATTAACATCTACAATCAATTGGGAATTACAACATTGGCTTTCATAGGCAAAGCTGATCGTTAAGTCATGGAAAATTTATTACCTTACAAATCTGCTTATAAAAAGTGTTGACTTGAAGCCTTTATAGATTGTACTTATTATTTATCAGATATTCACATTTTTTTGATGAAAGGTCAAATAACTACAGTTATTGTGCTCCACATTTTCATTGAATTACAAAAAGTGGTGGCCAATTTTCTAGGGTAGACTGAAATTTTTGTGGAATGATCCTATTCAAGTATGCAGTTCTTGTGAATCACAATCCTTAGCATGACAATACCTATGTTAAATGTCAGAGGAGGCCAAAAACATCTTGTTAAGCATTCAAACAAATTTTCAAACCATTTTTGCCGGTGCAAACTGAAGTGAGATGTGTTATTTTTCCTCTGTCTGCAATAGGAGAATTCTCTTGGAGCTGTAACCACCACCATTGTCAAGGCTTTCATATCCTGTAATAAGGAAAAAAAGTCTGTGGACATTTCCTGTTAAGAAAAACACTAGCTATCTATGCAAAATAAAACAGTCCAAAGAACACACGGTACAATGAGTCCTGGATCTGTTGTGTTAGTTTGGAGCTTTCTCCATCCCTAAAATGAAGCACCTGCTTAAGTGAGAACAGGGATTCTGAACCTTAAGTCTCAGCATAATTTCTGTTCAAAATAACCAGAAGGTAGCAGGACAGTGTGTACGTGATATTAGATTTTTGTGATGTGGAGAACGTGCAGTCTTAATGGAAAGTGTTACTGGATATTCCAGTGGCAGCTCACCCTGAATGAGACTGAACAGCTGAATCCTGGAGATAACTAGCAAAGTTTCGATTGTTCTTTTTTTTTTTTTTAGCTGGATTTTTAATAGTTGCTGCATTAATTAAAAACCATGCTGATGTAGAGAGAGCATCCTTATAAACTGGTCACTTAGCACCTGTTTAGGTATGTCGGAATCATTTCCTACCTTGTGGACAGGGTGCTTATCTGGGCTGGAGTGTTTGTGAAATGCAGGAGAACGTATATGTAAAGGATCCTAACCCAAGTGTTGGTGTCTGTCTGAGCTTGATTTGGGAAGACACTTCCTTTTTTATATATATATATATATATACACACACACATACATATATACATATATATATATATGCTGTCCCTTCTATATAACCACGCTGTTGTTTAATAACAGAAGAGCTGCAGATTAAGCTGGAAGCTGGCACAAAGGCAGCAGTGAGTGAATTAGACACTCGGCGTTTTAGGTGCAGGATCTGGAGCCCAGCTTGGTGGAGGCTGAGGGCAGGAGAGGAGGCGATGTCAGCATCTGGGGTGCATGCCAGTTCGGTGCCATTCATGCTGCACGCCGGCCTCGCAGCCCTGCTGGCAGCGGTCGCTGGAGAGAGTGCAAGGAAGTGAAGAAATGGAGAGGGAGGGCGGAGGATGCGGGGAAAATAGCTTTGGAAAAAAAAGAAGAGGGAACAAATGCACGAATTGGTAAACGAGGGAGAACTCTTATGTTGTGTGGACAGGGTACGGTACCAGCTGGGACTACCTGAACAGCCCTCGTGCAGCTTCAGAAATCAATTCCCCATCCCTTCACCCCCTCTGCCTTGTTGGTGGCACCTCGGGGTTAGTGTCCTTTGCATTTATATGCATTCCAGAGTGGTGGAGACAGCAGCAGCCAGCACACTTGACATGGAGAGCCCCTTTGTGCTCCTGACTCCCGCGTGAGCAGCAGGTCAGCGAGTGAGCAGAGTTTGAATAAGCAGCCCTTGTGTCTTCATATGTCTCTCTGATCCCTTGAACAAAACCAGCATACGAAAGGCAGTAAGGCAATGTGAAGGCCTCCTAAATGTCACCGTAATGTCAGCAGCACTGGGAGCAGAGCAGCCTCCAAAGAGCAGAAAGCTTTGTAATATTTATAGAAACAGAATTTGTTAAAAATACATTTGCCTGTTACAGTTCAACCTTTTGGAGTCCTCACTCCTTTCAACTCTAGGAGTGGGTGGTGAGCTGAGAGTCTCTGCATGTGTTTCAGGTTGGGTTTAAGTTCTTGCAGTCAGTCTGAGATCCTAGCAAATGCTAGAAATCTGAGACTTTGGTAATTTTGTAGACCAGGGAACAGGCACGGTCCTTCTACAGAAAGAGCTCAAAGTCTTTTGAAATAAGCCTCTGCTGTCTTTCTCCATGTAAACATGAAGGGCCTCAGGACATGTTTTGCATTTGCAAAACAAGGGTAGATGTGGTGCAAAGCAGATGGTGACTTGTCTCCTACCATGTAGTGAGTCAGTGGCAATGCATGGGATACCTGGTACCCAGGCCTCTGTCCCTGGAAAAACCCTGTTTTGTCTCTTGGTAGCTTGGACTCTGGAACTGACTGCTGAGAACAAAGCAGACCTGTCTGCTTGTTTTTGCAGAGTCTGCTGCCTTTAGCTGCACTATCATCATGGTATGTCTTGTCGTCATGATCACAGGCACGTAATGCTTTTACAGCATAACAAAATGGACCTGGAAAACAACCAGGAAATGGAGGGAGAGAATGCTGTGAAATCATCATAGATAAACCTGTCTCTTGCCCCATGTTGTGCAGGAATCCCAGCGATGGCTCTGCTCTTCCATGCTGCCCAGCAAACAGCAGTGGTAGCTGGCAGCAGACAGGCAGCATCCCTGACCCAAACGGTCCCCAGTGCTTCCTGGCACAGCCCCAGCCCATTCAAACAACTAGGAGATCTGGTCCATGCATTACGGGGAGCAGCTTTTCTGTTAGCACTGTTGAAAGCACTGCCACTGAAGGGCATCAGACCAGCTCCTCACCCAGACTGGTCACCTGAAGTCACGGGTGCCTATGCAACAAAAAAATTACTTCCTTTAGCAAGGAAGAATTGCCGTTTCTCCTCTCGGTTATTTATTTTTTCCTTGCTCTTGATTTCTTGCCCTGTTCCTAAGAGTCAGTGCTTCTCCAGATTAGGGGAGCACCCTTTTAACATGGTCAGTCAGCACCACATCCAGGACTGCTAAAAGACAAATTACTGCCTAACAAATGCTGTGAATCCCTCTCCTTTCCCTCCCCCTTCCCCCATTCCAGCTCGTAGTTGTTTAAATTCCTGATGCTTCTGACAAGCCGGAGACTGGAAGAGGCATTGATTTCTGATTTCCAGCCTGGTGCTACAGAAACCCGGACTTACTGTTCCCATTTACCTGAGCTTTGTTTCAGCGAGGTGGAAAAAATATCTCCAGTCTTACCAAGTCTATCTTGTTTGGGTTGATCAGGCAGCCGCTGTGTTTTAGAGTGCAATGTAAGGTTAGATACGACATATTCCATTGGGGGAGTAGGAAATCATTCTTTTGTTCTGTGTGTTTGACATTACACAACATTTCCTGGTACCAGATTTGCTACTGTGCTGCCCGCCTCTCACTGATGTCTTCTTGTGTGTAGCAGCATGCTGGTAGAGCAAAGCACTTATTGCCCCTACTTGCTCGAACCGTATGTTTTGCAAAGGCATTTTCTCCCTCCCTCCCCACTGTTCTGAGCAGGAAAGGTCCAAGAGAATGTGTAACAGCTCCTGCTCGTTTCCCTTCACTGCACATAATAATCATTGAAAGACACACCACTTCAATATAGCAGAATGAAAACTGCCAGAGCTCAGACCCGAACCCTGTTCCTGCGTTGCTATTGCAGCAGGCAGCTGGCCAAAGGTGATAACCGTGTGAGCTGTCCTGCGTCCCGGTTACATCCGCTGTGGTTCATGGGGTAACACAGTAGTGTCTTTGCATTCCTTGCTGCCTCTCACCATCACCTCTCCCACAGGAGCTGGAAATCCATCGAGGGAGCCTGGCTTTGTTTTACTTGCTTGGGATGGCTGCAGAGTGAATGGATGGAGCAGTGCTGCTTAGTGGATTGATAGTGTTTCTCAGCAGTTAGTGAGTGCTTTGATTACAGTGCCTTTTTTTATAATGACCACTTGACTGCAGGTGGTGAAGGATGGCTTTAAAATGTCCTTTTAAAATTACTTTCAGAGTCTGAAACAGAGAAATATCAAACGGTAGTTTCCCCCTTTCCAACAGAGCTCTGTCAGTGCTATGTTACCTGCTTGTGGCATATAGAAATACGTGCACCTTTTTGATATGTCTCTTTTATCAGCCTCTTCTTGTATGTCTTTTTTCCCAGTGGGCAACTGAATTACTCTGGAGGGAGGAGGAGGAGGAAGATTAGCAAAATGAGTGTTTATCCGTCTTAATTAGTGCTCTGTTGACAGAAATTATTTTGAGTATTTGCTGCACAGTAGTTACTGTTCATGTAAACCTTTTTTTTTTTTTTTTCTTGAACTGACATGTTTCTTGCACTAAGTTATTGGTGACTTAGCACAGCTGGCTACTGATTTCTCTTTGCAACCAGACACTTGGTGATTTTTTTTTGGTCTATCGCATTTGCCTGCAGCATTGTCTTAGGCAGTACTTACGGTGCAGACTGGCAGTTTGACGCAGGGGAGCTGAGCTCTGGGAAGATGATGTGCTCACCTGTTTTTGGAGCACCACTGACAGAGGTTTGGAGCTGCGATGCAGCCCTTGATCATGAACATAGTGTGACCGTACCCAGGGTGGCTGCAGGAGGCTTCAGAGAAAGAAGGTGGCGGGACATGTCTGCAGAACTAAACAAGGACCCATTTTGTGTCAGGGCCTCAACCCTGTATGTTCTCAGAAGGTAGAAAAGAAATGATGGGCAGAAGGGCTTGAATGCTGAGCGAAGGTACTCCTTGTTTTCACTGGGTTTTTTTGGAAGATTGCACTAGCTTGGTTTATTAATCTTCTGATGCATGTGAGAAGTTTTATAGCAAAGTACAGCTATTCTGCAGCTTGGAGAGGAAGTAAAATATCTCATGGGGTTTGAAGGGATTTGTGGATTTGTTTGGATCTTGTACTGTCTTTAAGAAACAAAACGAAACAAAACCAAACCAAAACAAAACAAAAAAAAACCAAACAAAAAAACCCCCCAACCAACAACAACAGCAAAAAACCAAAAACAACAAACAAAAAACCCAACCAATCCAGCTCTTCTAGCCCATAACTTTCTGGAACGGGTGCTCAAAAACTGTTGTGGAGTTCGGCAGGGGACTGACAATATGCTTCTCCAAGAGCAGTATGTATTAAGGTATGGTATGCATTGATGTTCAATGCTGAGCATCCTGGTGCTCATAAGCATCTCCCCTTCACAACCTAGAGATAGCATTCAGTGTAAAATTCTCTGCAAAACCCCTTTTGTAGCATTGTGGTGGTGTACAATGGTGCACTGAAGAAAATGGAAATTCATAACATGATGCAATGTTAATGTGTGAAGAGGTAATTTTCTCCACACACTTAGGAGAAAAAGTGTCCACATAGTCTCATCCTGGATTAAAGTTCTTGTGGTCACTAGTGGCTGGTTTAATCTCAGGACTTTGTTTTTCTGACTCTAAAGTGAAAATAACACATGGCCGAGGAGGTGGAAAGTTGCCATCACTAATGCTTGCAAAGTGTCTTGAAATCCTTATGTGGAGGATACTATAATAGATGGTCCTTTAGGCTTTGTGGTATTGCACTAGCAACTTCAGACGACAGTCCCTGCCTGTCCTGTTCTTTTCCCATCTCCTTGCTCTCTGCCTTGGGTTTTTAAAGAAACGTGGCAGGACCCTTTCAATTTTGAACAGAACTTTTGAAATCTAGTGTGAAAAAATGCCTGCCTCCGTGGTTTACTGACTCCTTGGGTAATGTCCCTTTAAAGCAGCAGCTGCTGCCAAGGTCTGGACGCCGTGGTCACTAAATCATTTAGAGCTGTGCTGTAGCTGAGGGCTTCCAGCTTCGCCTTTTGTTACTGTCATACAGTGGGACCTGGAAGAGAGCCAGGGCTGCAGGCGCCTATTGTGCAGGAAAGCCGCACATCTGCAGTAGAAGACGAAAACTGGATGTCAGCTGCCTGAGCAAAACTTCTCAAAAGTGGTGTCGTAAGGCCCTGAAAAGGGGGCCAGCAGGTTTTGTGGTTGGTTTTTTGTTTGTTTTGTTGTGTTGGGGTTTTTTTTGGTTTTTTTTTTTTTTAATTCTTGGTGCAGCCGGGCTGTTCCGGCGTGTTTTGAATCCTGATCGGTTTCTGTGTTTTTAAGCTCTACCTTTCATTTTGGTGGAGGGGATGACGGTGGTAAGGGAAGCGTGGCCAGAATCTTTATAACTGTAATAGACTGCAACAAAAGGTCTATTCACTTCTTGATGAACCAGGGATTTACGTGCATTAGTCCCCACTCTGTACGGAGAGGGGAAGACTGCCCGATGAATGGAGAAAATTCCTCTATTCTGTGCACCCCTCACATCGCCCCTCTGCCTCGAGTCAATCCATGGTGCCTGACAGGGCTGTTTAGTAATTGGGAATCGGCAAACTCTGTGCTTGGGTTATGGGGGAATGAAGCGTTTCTGCTCTTGGCTTTCTTGAACGTTCACACAGAGCAGCAGGAGCTCTTTTGTTTATTTTAGCTTTCTATTAATTTTAATTTTCAGTCCAAATGTGTACAAACATAAATTAAGTAGGGATGGGTTTACATCACAGCCTAGATACTTGCTAAACGAAATGTGTGTATAGTGTATATATATAGTACAGAAACAGCATGCTTGTCTCATTAATGCAGTCAGAAGTAATTGCTCTGAGTCTGAACATTTACGTTGTAGCCGTGGCCGCAAGATTTTGAAAAAGGTCCATGCTGCTGGATGCTGTATGAACATGTGCAGCCTGTGTCAAGGACAATATTTGCAGTGGTAAAACAGTGCATGATAGCAGGGTGGAGTAAGCAAAAGTGAATGAGTTTAAGACCTTACTCAAAAGTTCCAAACAGAGATGGGTTTTTTTTTTTCCTTGAGTCAAGAGAATAACTATTTTCAACAATGTACTTCTCTACCCATCCCACCCCCCAGTACTTCCTCAAAGACTCTTTTCCTGAGAGATCCTGAGGTCAGATGTAATCATGGAGTCAGTCTTCTCCATGTAGTGAGTGGACTGAACCCGTGCCCTGTGTTTCAGGGGGAGCACTGGACTGGAGCTCCCGCCAGTGTCTGCATGTCGGAAGCCATCACAGGGCAATGCGGTTGTGGTGGAGACCAGGCATGGGGCTTGCCCTCTTGTGGTGCTGCGTGTGGATCTCTGTGCCTTGAGCTCCTGATCAGTATTTGAAATAGCTGAAGCTACTGATGCAAAACACCTCGTGAATAGTGTGGAGGCCAAATTTGCTATATTCCAGAGGTTTCCTGAGAGCATGTGTTAACTGGGGAGGATTATTTAACATAGGAATGTAACTGTATTATATGTGGTGTAATACAGAGGAGAACACCAACTCTTGTGGCATCCAGGCCCTTCCTGTCAACTAGTGCTGAAGAGGTCTGACCCTCGGCATGTGCTGCAGTCCTTTTATACTTGTGGAGGTCTGGTGGGGGAGGATAGGAAGAATTTAATCTTTCCTTTAAAAACAAAGCAGAGGACAGGAAGAAACAGCTGGCCAGTAAGCAGCCTTCTACTGATGCAAACGTATTTTCCATTAAGACACAATTGGGAACCATGTACCCACACTCAGGGAAGAGCCAATGCTGTACTGTACATGCTTTGTGCCTAAAAAGTGTCTTTGTCCTGTTTCCATAACGCTCCGCTTAGGGACCTCCCTCATTCAGGCTCCTGCATGCTTTCAAAATACAAATATATTTCTAGGGACATGAGGAAGACTCAAGTTCTTCATTCCTACAAAAACCAAGTTCTCTGAACCGTCTCCTTGGGCAGGTGTAGAAAGAAGCACATTTTTGTTTCTTCTTTTAACATTTAAGCATGACCCTGTGCTACAGTTCATGAAGTCAAAGCTGTGAATCCCCTCTCCCCTGAGATTTTGTACTAGCTGTCTTCATCTCTGGGATAATATGCCAAGAAAACTCTCTGGATTTATGAAAGCACAGCCTGACTGGATTATGCTGGCAGTATATTTGGAAATGCAATTGGTCTCTTGAAATTAAAAATAACAGTGCGCTATCTTTCATATGGCTCTCATACTGCTGATACAGCTAATGATTAGAGAAGATTTGGGAAGAGTTATAGCAAATCATAAAAATAAATCTGAACTGAGGTAATAATTCAAGAGGAACCTTTGGTAAGTCTAGGCACATCATGTTTTCTTGATTAGAGGTCACTCAGCATTCATGCTTTCTTGCTGTAGTCAGTTAATTCTGTACAGCCTGCATGTTAGTGTCCTGTATCCGGTCTAACCATACTAAAGCTTCATTTTTGAAGGGATTATGTTTTGCAGCACTCTGACAGTCTACTTTTATAGTTAGTGACAGCTGTAGTTGAATTTTGGAAGGTGGATTAGTCCTATTCCCTTCTTTATACCTTGCCTCAGCAGAGCTCACCTGCAGTACAGGTGAATATAGCTGTGTTAGGTATTGGCAAAGACATCGCAGAGCCACCAGGGAATCCAGCACAACAGGCTTGGGCTGTAGTTACTATGATGGTATTTTGGTTGCAGATGTGCCGCCGTGGTGCCTAAAACACCAGGCAGAAATCTGCTAGGGGAATGAGAAGATTGATGCTAAGATTGGGGATAATATAGTCTACAGTGGGGTTTAATTTCTGAAAGAAATAGCCAAGTTTTGATCTTGAGGATCATCCTACTACTAACAATGTTTAAATGGGTCTTAATAGGCATGAGCTTGAAACAAGAGCCCCCCCTGAATTACTGTTTGTCTTTGTAATTGCTGGCCATGGGAGGGGATGCGGGGTGTGTACGTTGGGGGTTAACAATGTGATGGTCCATAGCTGGTACTGGCAGCCAGGATCTTTAGATTATGCAAATGACCGATGCATTATTAGTGAGGCACTGTTCAATCTTTAATGTAGTACATGGAAGCATAGTGATATTACTGCCGTTATTTAATTAGAAAGTTGTCTGGGTAACCATTGCAATCCTACTTTGAATTTTTGCGTGTTAATGACTGCTTTATACAAAGTTGGGAGTGCCTGGTTTTACTAACATCACATGTGTAAATACTGTTGTCTTCAGGTTGTGAAGACCTTTTAGCAATACTGAGGGGAGTGAAGCAGTCTGTATACAAATGTTTAAACTTCCTTCTGACCTTGTAAATCCTGTTTTCTCCCCAAGTGCAAATCTGGTGCAATGCAAACAGCAGTGCTTCAAAAATAACCCTAATTAGCAATTAGCTGCAATAAATCAAGCTTGGATGGTGTGTTCAGTGCTGCTGAATTTGATACTATATTATGGCACAAGTTGTGTAATAGGCTTTTAACTGTTTTAGCTTGTAGTGCTGCTTTTCTCACATTAAGTAAAATATCTAAATGTCATGTGAGTTTCAGCAGCAATTTAGTTGATCGTATATACACTTCTTGTTTAGTGGAGACATGCTTGCTGCATAGAGATAACAGATCATCTTAGATAACTTTGTGCTTCTGAGGTACCAATGTCTTTATTCAGGATTAATAAATACAAAAATTCAGCTATTCTGGTTTCCTTCTGAAATACATCAAGTTTAAATATAATGATTTCTGATACCAACCAGAAAAAGCGAGACTCATTAGAGGAATCTGGGGGCTAATTGGGCTTACAAAAAGGCAAATGGTATTTTTGATGTTCTAACCAGAATGATGAGAAGTGCATTTTTATGGTTCTGGATACATGAATTTTTCTAAGGTCCTTTAGAAGTAACTGGAAAGCTATCCGGCATTTTATAACGTGTCCCATGCCGTTCGTAAGTATTGGAGATGCAATTCTTTTCTGAAAACAAGAATCTGTGTTTTTGAAGCAAACCTTTAGTGGTTCTGGGTCTGCCGGTGGTCTCAAGTGTGGAAAGATGACAATGGTCACCCACAGCAGCAGTGAAATGCCTCCTTAGCATGGGATTATTAAAAAGACCCCATTAAATTCAAAAGTGTTTTTATAAATTGCTTTTAATTTTCCATAGCAGTGAAAATTTAACACACCTTTGCGTACAGCTGTCAGGCTCTGGCTTGTGTCTCCAGCGGTGCGTGGGGTCTGTAAGGAACGGCAAACCCCCTCCTGTCCCCGAGCCCCTTGGGCAGGGGGTTGCCCTGCAGCTGCCGACATCAAGGAGGCGGCTGTGAGTCAGTCCACACCGGTACTGTGGAAGCTGAGTGACTAATGGGTGCTGCACCAGCAGATTTTCATTCCTGGGATAGTAATTTAAGGGTGGGGTTCTTTGCTTTCGGTGGGGTTTTTTGGTGGTGTTTTCTTCTGGCTAGTTGGGACATTTATTGCACAAGTGACTTCTTTTTTTACTCACTTTCAATATGTCTTTGAAACTCTGTATCACTGTTAGATGTTTTGATAATGCAAATTGGGATTTTTGGGGAGTTTGCCATAGGTTTTTGTCAAATTAAAAAGTCAGTATAGTATCTAAAAAGTAAATACTGATGAATCTGTCTTCAAAAGCAGTGATACTGATAGAACTTTGTATTTTACAGACACAGCATTTTACATAATGTTTTTGTTTTGTTCAGCTCTTCTGTAAGCTAGATAAATATTGCCATGAGACATCTGGGTCAGGTGCTGAGACTAGGACCCTTTTCCATCGATTCCCAATCTCATGCCTCGGTTAAAAGATTGCATTGACTGGATTTATCTGTTTTTAAATTTGCCATAATGTAAACAGTGTGGCCCGATGTTACATTCAGGGCCTCTAAAATGGTTATAATTCATCTTTTGACTTGGTCAGACAGTGTGCTTTCTTTTTATAAAAAAGTTAATATTATTGTGCAGGAAACAACATTAGTGTCTTACACTTCAGTTTATTTGAAAGAGAATGTAATTATTGGTACTAATTAAGATGGTGGATCCCTAATTTATCACTAGCTGTGTTCTCCATTTAGTTCACCTGATTTCTTTCTTGATTTTTATCTATGCCTTACAGAATAATAATGCTATTCTTATAGGTCACTCTTCAATTTATGGTTGGGTTGTGCACTGGTGAAGTTGTATCAAGGTGGGAATTGTACTGTTGTGTAATGAAGGGGCAGAGCAAAGGAGGTGACCTGAGCTCTGATCTTGTTTGCAGTTGCAAGAACTCCTGGTGACTCGGTGTTCTCGTGGGTGAGGAAAAGCATTGTGTGTTGCATGATCAAGTAGCAAAACTGACAGTTTCTTTTTGTGACTTAATGAGCTTTGGGGAGTAGGAAAAAAAAGTCAAGGTGCACTTCCAATAAAAACTCTAATTCTAGATGTGTGTGTGGGAAGGCTCTTTTCTGGGGTGAAATCCATAAATTGGAAAAACAGAACAACTTATTGGTGATGATTTAATCCATGTGCCACAGAGACCATGCGTGGCTTTTAATTTGAAGTCAATGCTTCCTCTGGGACTGTTTTTAAAGCTTTTGTTCTTATCATTCCTTATTGTTTCTGCTGAGCTTTCCTGTATGTCATCACTCTGCTGAGGCCTGTTGTAACTTTGAGGGCAGGCAGCTGCTTTTTGGAGAAGCTGCTGTTGTGCTGGTCCAGAAGGTGTCTGTGGTACTGCCTCCCATGGAGCTGCCTGCTTGGCAGGGCACCAAGGTTGCCTAGGTGGGTTCCTACCCTCTCTTGTACTCTTCCATATATTATAAGGTAGGTTTGACTGAATGCGTTAGTCAAATCATATTCTCTGCAATAACTGAGTTTTAGGATTTACACCAAACAAAGAGGAATGTCATCTTTCTCTGCATGTTTTAGGTGTTCTGTTAGCGTGCTTTGAATTTGTATGCAAAAACCTTCTCAGTCTATTTTCAATACAGGTAGTTTCATTTTGAACACTACTTTAAAGGATGCTGGCTCTTACTCAAGTAATAAGTGAAATCCCTTAACAACTCCAAGCTTAACCTGGAATTTGTGTTGTCTTCTCCATAATCTTACCCCACTCATAACTGACTGTATGTCATGTAGTAGCAAAGATGCTGATAGCGTTGTCAGCACCAGCTGTCTCTCTTTGCAGCCGTTTCTTGTACTGAATTATTTACTACTGGGATTTATGCTATGTATATAGTGTAAAAGTTTTATCACAGCAATTGTGCATGTAAACTAGTACTGGATAGAGAGATGGTCTCCAAAGTGTTAGAAGAACGCTAAAGGGAAGGAAGGACTTTCATTTAATTGGTTTTATCTGTGGCTCCAGATTTATTCATCCTTCTCTTTATCTGTAGTTTAACAAATAATCATTCTCCATAATTTGACACGTTACATGGCTGAGTAATTATGTTCTAATTATGGAATCCCTTAACTGCAAGGTATATTTTCACAAAAGGTTTGGGTCTTTTACTAACTGTAGGCACATTTCCATGGGATCTTTTTTTCAAATGAATATAAGAGTTCCCAGTACTGGAAAACCTTAGATTCATAATGTGTTTCTTATTGTTCAGACAGTGAAACAGGAATGAGTAATGAAGAGAAGAATGAAAGGATTGAAGGGCAGCTGTTAGCCAAAAATCTTAGGTTAGTGCTTTCAGTGCAGCCAGCAAGGATCACACTACTTAAACTTTAGCTGAACTGAAAGGGAGAAGGGTATCTGACTCATAAAATTACAGCATGATATCTTGAAACATAAGTAGGAGATTTAAGTAGTATAATGTACCTGTGACTAGCACCTTTGTTGATGACTCTTTTCTGGATATCTTTCTTTAATTCAAGAAAGCGATGAAGTGCATCCATTAGGTGGCTGTTATAATAGTTCAGTACTTCTCCAAAGTGAAAGTCAGCAGACGACATTTACAAAAAAAAAAAAATCCAGTTTATTAAAGGCTTAAAATGTAGTGAGCACAATCCTAGCCAGGAGTGTCACTGAAAGCATGGTCATCATGTCTCTTGGGTAGAGTAGGTTTAGGGGGCCTGTTCATCGATGCTTTCCTTTACCCAAAGGCCTTGTATTGTCTTACTAAATGTTCTTAATTACAGTTGCCTCCCTTACATTTGTACAGATTATTTCCAGTAATGGTATTGTTTGACTGTTCACTTAGGTGACAGTCTGGTCTTTCCACTGGGCAGTTAGTTATCTGGCAAGACTGAGAGTGCTTGAAGAAAACACTGATGTGCTAGTAGAGCCAAAGGTGCCTGGTGTGTTAGGTCATTTTTAAGGAGTTTGAAAATATTAGCAAATGCACAAACCAGCAGTGTTAGATGCTTTGCCAAAGCAAGCATTTCTTAGTTGCCAGCTATTCCCTGCTATATATATATATATATATTAGAAATCTTCAGGGGAGAAACGCCTGCTCCTCTGTCCTCCTCGAAAAGGCTGGTGTAAGGGCTGTGTTACGTGATATTATCAAAGATAATATATTGCAGAGCTTAATATTCTTCTAAAATGTATTTCCTAAAGGTGATGTGCCCCGATTTTTATTGTAATGTTAACATCTTGCATCTGTTAAGACCTGGACTTGTTATGAGATGCTGGACGCATTCCCAACCATGTAATTTGTTGCTGTTTTGTTTGAGAAACAAGGGTGTGTAGGTCACAGTTGCCGCGGCACGAGTGGTAAGTGATAAATCACAGGTGTGGTGCTTAGCTGGGGACCGCTGAATTGTTTCCAGTAATCTGCAGAGTATGCGGAGGTGGTGGTGGAAAGCAGACTTTCAAACCTGTTTTTGGGGGGGCTATGGGATTTGGTGGGGGCAGGAGGGAAACAACAGAGGAGGAACCTTAGTGTCATTCCTGGGCATGCGCATCAGGGCTGGAAAGCCAGTTGCATCTTTTTGCCTGTGTGGGAATTAGACTTTTTTGTTACGTAGGATAATACCGCTTTTCATTTCACTGTCTGGCTAAATTATTAAGAATTGCACTGCCTTCAATTTTAGCAAGGGGTGAAGGAGATTTCTTTCCTTGTACTTGAGCTGTGCTAAACGGACATCAAAAATACAGCTTCTCTCAGTGCTTGGGACAAGTTGAGGGCAGGTATGTACACAGCCTTGCCTGTGTACCTGCGAAACTCAGGATTCTTTCTAAGTATGTTTGCCAGGATAATCTTTTAAGAAGAAGTGTGTGAGGATTTATTTATCCAATAGTCTTCAGGCAGAGGTACTTAGACATTGGTGTCACATCTTCCTACTGAGTCCATAAAGAAATAGCAGATCATGGGCAATAAATATTCTCCTCTGCCGGAGGAGTTCAGAGGGGGAAATGCATGATCTGATCTAGAGGTGGACTGTCCTTTAGTTATCAAAATTGATGTAGAGAGCCCTTTATGCGATGAAGTTGTCCAGTCTGGGTTTGGATAGTAGATATTACTTCTGTTTAAATTTCTGTGGGAGGAGTGTCCTGGGGAAGAGTCTGTTATTGCCTTGCTTGTTAGCAGGAATTGTGCTTCACTACCAATGGGTAGGACTTGGCTCTTTGGAGACGTCCTATTAAATGCTTTAGGGAATAGGTCATACATGATGTGTTCATTTCCTTGCTATAATTCCCTATCACCAATGCCATTAAATGCACCATTACCAGCTATCTTATGTAAATGATTTTTCCAGTCTTTTCTTTTAGTTCAAAATACCCTTTTGGAGGGCTCTTGATCAGTTGAACTCAATTTGCTCAAAGGTTAGCATGTTAAATTGGTATTTGGTTTTCATTAACCTGTGCAGTAATATCTTGTCATTAGGAAAGGCCTTTTGCAGGGTCTCCATCATCATTCATTTCTTGTAGCTAGGTGCTTTGCTTTTTCTTCTTTTCTATCCGATTCATGCTGTCAAGGATGCTGCCTTAAAAAAAACCTTGTCCTTTGTATCACGTAAGAAAAAACTCTATGGCAGCATGTTAACCCAGAAGTGTACTGTGTAGTGGGTTCTGTTAGCAAGAGCATCTGTTTCATTCCGGAACTTTTTTAATTAGTGTTTAATTAGGTTTTGGTGGGGTGTTATCATCATTACAATTCCTTAAGAGTATTTATTGCTTTGCTGACCAAGGCAGAGTTGGGTGATCAAAAATAGCACTATAAAGAAAGAAACCTGGGGAAACTGGTCATTTTTTCTGCAGTGGCAGACTTTCAAGAGACACAGACTACAAAATTCAAAATCTACTGCTAAGAAAGGATTTTTTTTCTCTTAAATAATGGCAGCTTGCATGTATATCTGCAGGAAGGAACGTAAAGGCACAGTTCTAAACGTATGGTTGCAGTAGACTTCTGAATAATGCTTGGACTATCTATTACCCTGTAATTGCTACCTATCAAAACTGCATTGTATTAATATGACTGATCATCTTAGGTGGTTCAGTCATCTCCTCTTCTGCCCAATACCTCATTTTGAAATACAATCATGTTTCTTCCTTGTGATGCATCTCTCTCCCTCATACCAAATTGATAAAAGCAACATATTTGAACATAAATAAAATTAATGGAGCAATAAAACAAAAGAAATTGTATTCTACTAAATCCTCTCTGTTTGCTTTGCTTAAAAAACCAGTACGTTACTCTAGGGATAAAGAAAAGCAGCACAAGACAAGCTTTGAACCAAGCGAGTTTCTAATGCACTTTCCATCTCCAAAGAGGGAAGCATTCATTGAAACGCTTGCTGTAAGAAAGCAAAACCAGCAAGTCAATTTTTGGTGCCCAAAATTGACAGTAGGATAATGGACCAAGACTTTTTCCAATGCTGAGCAAAAGTCAAAATTGCTGGAGAGGAAAGACGGCAAATTCCTGTCATCGTGGAAAATGTGAATATCATACTTTTTCTTTTGTAGGCTGGAAATTCAACCTATTTATGATTTATTAGTTTTATCAACTCAGCAGTTCTGGCTGCAGAAACTGTCTTGAGTTTTGCATAGCAAAAGTATATAATATTTAAAGTATTTTTTTTTTAATAATACTGCTTGTAAAAAGATGACACTGAGCAACATGCCCGTCTTATCCTCTCTTAATGAAAACTGGTGACCAAGCTGATTTCAGGAGTGGCCCTGTGGCATTCTCTAAGGTCTTTTAACTATGAGGCTATTCTTCCCTCTTACAGAATTGCTCTGATATGCTTGATGTCTTCAGATAACTGTTCTTCTGACCTGGCCTGCAAAGACATTAATTGAAGGACTGTAGTACAGTAGAGGGAGGGAATAACCATTTTTCAGGGTTTCTTCTTAAGGAGGAGGAGCAGCTGTCCTCTGAGAGAGGGCTCAGAGGGGTCATCCTGCCGTTCTCACCTGCCTCTTGGGAGGCTACTGGCCAGACTTGTCCTGGAGGCACGCAGCAAGAGGAAGTGAGGCCCATGCACTTCAGGTTTTAATCAGGTGAAGTAGTAATTTGAATGCTGTAGGAGTCTGAATTTTCTGTGCAAAGCTTTGCTGTATTAAAAATTATAGAAACTATAGAAAAACTATAAAAACCAAAGCTTGCTCTTACCTTACAAAAAAACCCAAGAACAGAAACAACCCAATCTATTATGCTTCATTAAACAGGGATTTAGAAATCCCCTTAATGATTTTTTTTTTCAGTTCGTTTACCAAAATTTTTTTGTCTTACATTTTTTTTTAGGTTAAATTACACAAGTTGGTTATTACACTTGAATAATAGCAAAAGAAAGAAAATAGAACCTGATTAAAATGTTAATTTCCTGGGGAATGTCACATTACCAAATGAATCTACTTTTGTATTTTGAGGTGTCACAGTATTAGATGCACATGTGTTAGTGTTTAGGATATGAATGATGACTATTATAATTTTGTTTATAAATAAAGTTAGGTTGGTTTGAAATGGAAAAAATATTGCTGAAGCTCGTGGCCTAACGTAGGTGAAGGTTTAAGATGTCTGTTTTTCATTTTACTCTTTTTAATCTCATTTGTAACTGCTTATTCTGCATTTGCCCTTTCACTCCTAAGAAAGGTTTCGCTTTTTCCATGCTAGTACTGGCACTGACAGAAAGTGCAAAATTTGTCTTCTGTGTTGCAGAGGCCTTGTGCTGTCTTCATTCAGTGGTTTAGCCGTTCTGCTTAGGCTAGGTACGCAGCTTGTTCCCAAAACACCAGCAGAAACAGCAAAGATGATGAGGATGGTCTGCCCCTGCACTCCCCTCCCCAAACGTGTGCTAATAAAGAACTTGGCAAATGGATCTAAACCTAATAAAGAACTTGGCAAACAGATCTAAACCAAAGCCCAGAAAAATACCGTCTTCAAAAGCTGAAAGTTCCTCTCTGGAATGAGCCCTAAGTGAAGCTCTGAGTTTCCTCAACCTTAATCAGTTTGAAGCAAGATGTCATAAAGTAATGGGGCTCATCTTAGAAGAATTGCCTGGGATTGTTTCAGGCCAAACTCTCAAGAGCAACGAGTGGAGCTTATTGAATCTAAAACCCGAGCTCACCTTTGATATGTCTACATTCCAGTTTAAAGAGCTCTTAAAATCACTTTCTTGCATGCCTCTCAGCAGCACTGTGTGGGCGAATATATTCTTTCAAGGAGTTTGCTTAGGGATGTAAATACGTGCTTTTTATGAATAAAGCAGTGCGAGGCTCAGTCCCCTGTGTCAGAGGACTGGTTGCAGAAGCCCAGACGGCTGCGTCATCCTGGCCGCGTGGCAGAGAGCACGGCGGGGACCAGGTCCTTGAATGGGGCTCCTGGCTTCTCCAGTAACCCAAATAGCAGCTGACTGAATGGGAGTCTTTAGGGAGGGGCGGGGGCAAATGTCCTGTGGAAAATAATTTGCAGAGCAGACACCACGCATCAGTTTTTCCTATTGCCACGCTCCAAATTCACTGGGTCTTTGGGTGTGTTTTTTGTTGTTTTTTCTTTTTAACATTGCCTTTTGAGAACACAGGGCTTCCTCTGGCTAAGGAATGAAGCTAGGTCAACTAGAAAAACAAATATCAATTGCTAAATATTAGGTCAAATTATATTAATACGTGGTTTAGATGAACCTGTCTTGCCTGTGCAGCATGCCCTGCATCCTTGGTTAGCTGTATAAATAGGGCCTTCATTAGTGGGCTGGGTTCTACTGTCTCCCCACCCAGCTGACCCTGGGTCAGGTGTGGCTCCCCTGCTTCTGCCATAAACCCATGGGAAATGGGAGTAACTTCTGGGAGGGCAAAGGAGTGAGTGGGACGTGCGGGTGTTGACAGCAAGCAAAGGGTGTGGGGCAGAGGCTGGAGTTACGCTGCACAAGCAAGACTTGGCATATATCTTGAAAATTCAGCATGCAGAGTGTGATAGGGATTGCTTAGAATAAAGGGCTTGTGCCTTCACTCTTTAAGGAAGGTATACCAGCTTCTTGTGTGCTTTTATTGGTTTTATTCTCCTTTAAACCACTTTTGGAAAGGAAGAATCAAAAACTAACTTGAGAACAGCCAGGAAAATGAAGCAAAACAGTTGCTGGCTTAAGCTTTCAGCAGGAACAGCTGGCACAGGCACATATCCAGGCAAGTGACATCTTGACTTGCAAAAGAACATGCCACTTCTGGTGGGGTTGTGTCGGGATCATGGGGCCAGTCCTGAAATTTTGAACCCTGCGGAAGTTCCTCTGATGCTGAGAGCTGTGCTGGGCAGGAGCGTGTTCAAACGGCTCATCTGTTTCTTTCCCCCGGGGTGCTGTTTTTATCCATCTCCTGTCCCTGAAAGGGAGAAACCTGATTTTTTTTCTTGCCTATTTGGGAGAAGATAGAAGGACTGGGCTGTGTGGGAGAAGGCCAGGTCAGGAGAGAAGTGCTTGGTACGTGTCGTGATGTACAACAAAAGGGGACTTACTCCCATCTCAGTGGCAGCAGACCTGCTTATTTGTAACTGTGCTCCTATGTCTGTCGCCCCTTGTGATCGAAATTATTTCAGCCACTTGCTGCAGAGTAAATAAAAATGGATTTTCCCTTTCCGGCATGTATTTGGTGCAGAGCTATGCTTTTGTCTTATTGGTATACTTGATGGCATATCATTGTGCTTGATATGTGTGTAGGAATTGGCATATGAAGGTATGCCTTGAAACACAAATGTGCTAGGGACAGTCAACAGTACGTGTGCTTTTCAACAAAGAAATTTGATAAGCAGTAATTTAGATCTGGGGTTTTCAGAACAGTACCTACAGATGAGGCATATCAATATTCCTGAGAAGGAACTTAGGTGCCTGATTCCTTTGGGCCTTTGCTGTGGGTTAGTTATATGGCTTTAAGTATATTGAATTTAGTAGTGCAAACTCTGTGCAATCCATGTGTGAGTTCGGTTGTGTATATTGCAGTATCACTATAAAGCACCTTGTTACTCAGTGCTCAGTAACGTAAGTTTTACTAGCAAATTCAAATTCTAGTGTATTATACCAAACTTACACTTGCCAAACAGACTGTATTGAAAATTGGAGTTTAAAAAGTTGTAAAACCTGATCATTTGTGTTTGAGGCTTTCTGTTTTACATAGCTGTTTCCTCCTCCTAAAACTGGTCTCTCAACCATCACACCTTCCCAAGCCTTCTTGATCAAAGCTTGCTTCCTCCAAAGCACTGGTTTGTGTTTTTACCAGGCAGTGATGTGGATTCTGTTTCTTCCATGGAGTGCTGTCTCAACGTCTGGAAGGAAGGTTTTAGCCTTTTTGGTCTAGAATCTGTGGATAATGATCAAGGATCTGTGAGAGTTGATTAAGAAAAGCAAGTTTGTGTGTGCTGCAGAGCTGTGGATGTATATGAATATTCTTAAGGTGTCCACTGGAAAATTGGCAAGAGGTCACAGTTTGCAAAGACTGTAAATCATTTTATTAATCCATTGGGCTCTTTATTTTTTGCAAGATTTCTGGGCAAAAATAAAGGAATACAAAATAGGCTGTGTTAGGAACTAAATAATCCCCTCTCTAAACTGAATCCATAATACCATTTGTATTTTATATATGTGTTCGTTTCTTTTATTCTTTTTACGTTGACCAAAAAAGAACCTTTCATGGGAGTTCAGAGAATTTATTCTAAATGATGTATTATTTACACAGTGGTAATGGCTCCTTTGTAAAGATGTCTTTTGAAACTTTTTAGCGTGCGTATTATCATTTAAATTCACACACAGAGACTATTTAAAATGTGTATTACAGTGTACATATGTATTTAGGGGCTTGTGTATATTATTTTATCCTAATGGGTAATCCATCTTTTTACTGTGTATTTAGGGACATTTAAATCCATGGATTATTCAGCAGTTGAGCATGCACATTAGCTTTGCAAGCTGAAATTCAGATGAAATGTCACTGTGTTTAAGAAGAAAAACTCACCCACAAAATGAGGAATAAATTACCTTGCCTTGCACTGGTCTTGGGCAGGTGGACCCTTTAAGAATCAGTCCATATATATTTTGCATCTAGAGCTATTTCCTTGATGTCAGGGAGTTTAAAAAAAAAAAAAAAAAAGAAAAGAAAAAACCCTCGTAGTAAAAAGTAGTGCTCTTACTCCTCACCCGTGTTCTCTTTGCATTCCCTTCAGGTTCCAGACAAGCAGTGAGGAACCTAAACAGTTTTAATTCAAGAAAGAAGGTTTCTCTTAATTCTTGGCAGTAGCTCTGCTTACTAGGAAAGCAGAATAGCATTTTCTTTGTCAAAGCTGCTGTCATTTGAAGTAGTGGGAATTGGCAGGTTTGGAAAATTCTACTTTATGAAGACTTAATTTTCAGGCTTCAATCTGGTCACCTTTTGGATAGAGGAATACCAATGACAAGCTTAGTTCTGATCGCATTTTTTGCATGTGTATTTTCACTGAGACCAAGAAGAAACATGTTAAGGCTTGCTTGCCTTTTTTTTTTTTTTCTTCTCTCTCTTTTAAACAACCTACAAAAACAGAATTGCTGACACTTTGGAAAGCTTTGCTGTCTAGAAATAATAGAAATTCTGCATTTCTCTCCGTTTGCTTGTTTACTTCCGTGAGTGCTAACATGAAAACAGAACCTTTCTCTCTGGAGAATTTGTCTGCTTCTGGGGCAATCTTGAAACATAGATAACGATCAATGCTGCTTGTTCTTCAAGGAACACAAAGCAGCAGCTTCCAGGTAATAGCGGGCTGATATCTTGTTCGTATTTAACAGAGCATATCTTCGTGTTTGAGGTGGGTCAGGCTTATGAAATAGAAATGTACAGGCAGAGAAGCAGACTCCTGGCGGCGTGTGAGGCAGCTCTTCCCTTGCTAAATCATCCTTTGCACAGAGGAGCAGTGTGTTCTCCTCGGGACACTGCCTCCCACCTGAGTAGCTGCTTGTTCTAGGCTTTCAGTGGGGTTTTTTAAGGGTGCTAATCCATGACAGCTACGACTGAATTCAGGACTGGAGTGGTGGCTGTAATCCACTAATTTTTCTTAAAAGAACTGTGACTATTTTTGTTCTGAAGTCTCTTCAAATATTGGGTGAGTGGCGGAGTGGTCCAAAAGCTGGTGAGCAGCTAAAAGAACTGGAATATAGAAATTATTTCTGTTCAGTTGTGGTAGCAGAACTGAAGTTTATAAGCTGCGTGCAGGTGCAAAGGAGCATCTTACAAGCCTTGGACAGCAGCCTCTGTGCGTCGCCTGCAATCCTCCTGAAATCAACCCTTTGATATGCAAAAAGGAAATGGATTGGATTCAACCATCCGAGACAAGGCAGTTCAGGCAATGAACGCTCAAGCAGAGAAAGCAAGCATGTCCTGAAGAATGAGCTACTTGTACCTACTGAAGTCAAGCAAGCAGATGTCTTTCTGCTCGCTTGTACTCCACAAATATGGTATTTGCTGCCGTATAAACAGCTATGCAAGCCAGTTTCCAGAGTGTCTTTTCATCAAGTGGCACAAAACTGTTAATCAGCACAATCTATTTCAAGGAGGAGGAGGACATGCGGCAGCAAAAAAGCATGGCAGTAGGTTTTAGTAAGTCTATGGATTTGGGACGTGGCCTCAGCCAAAGTTTGTGTTGGCCCT
Source organism: Burhinus bistriatus (assembly GCA_013397275.1). Taxonomy (NCBI): domain Eukaryota; kingdom Metazoa; phylum Chordata; class Aves; order Charadriiformes; family Burhinidae; genus Burhinus; species Burhinus bistriatus. The sequence continues at coordinate 610,869 of VYXH01001391.1, read as the reverse complement.
CTGTACATGGGGAATTGTTGTTGCTGCCATCTGAAATATTGGAACTTGCATCTGTGTCTTTTTTCTGGGGGGCTTTTTTGGGTTATTTTTCGCCTGGGATATTTTTTTTTATTATCTTTCTGACTATGCAGTTTTCTAGTACTCAGGTGCACCCAGAATTTCTGTTGGTGGCAGCAGGGGAACTGCTATCATCGCAATATTTTTCGGCTCTAGGCTGGTACCACTAGTCTGTGTGAACCATGGATAGAACAGAACAGACCATCAGTCCTGAAGATAAGAGCAAATGCTATTCCCTTGGAGTCTCTCTTGCTGGAAATAGCTGAGCTTAGTGAGGGGAACACCCAAACTAAAAGTCACCATTCTGCTCTTCTGATTTTTGACATAAACACTGTAATTAACTTTTGATCACCATCAATTTTCATATGCCCAATTTCATGGAAATGTTAATGTAAGATAGCAAAGATATAGCCATTTATCAGCTCTCAACCAAGTAATGTATGGGTGTATGTCCTCCGAAGTGCTTTAGGGTTTTTGACACCGATGTGCTATTTACCGTTTTCCCAAATATCTCATAAAGCGGTGGTGAGTGAAGAGACAGTGTTATCAAAGCATAAAGTGTCAAACTTTTGATTGTCTTTAATGGGTCATTTTGATGGCTTTCTCCAAACCCCAGCTGTTCTGAATTAAATAGTGTTAGGTGGATGTTACAGAATTTGCCTTCTGCATGAGCAGAGGGAATTTTTCCACCCCCACTTTTCAGCCTACTATTACCACTACAAGAGGTCTGTCATCCTACACTTCTTAAGGAAGCCAGATTTTTGGCGTGGGTTCAAACATATGTTTCTCTGCTGCTGCCTGTGCGCTCTCTGATCTGCCACTGGAAACCAGTTTCAACTGACGCTCCTCCCCAAATTTCCTTCACGGACTCCTGAAATGTTGCAAGCATGTATGAAGTGTTACCAGTGGATTGACAAGAAAACTCATGTCTCCCCAGACCACTGAACTTGTGTATTTTATGGCCGCTTAATAGATTTGTCAATCTGTTAAAAAAAATGTTAAATCTATATCAGTTATCCTAGGCATCAGGAACCTGTGCTAAAAAAGAAAGACACTTTATTTATTAATAGCAGTATTATTGTTATTTAAAGATTTATTGGAGAAATGATAGACTGTCCATTGGCTGCAGTGCGTGAGTTTCAAGGACCTGAATTCCCATGTTAGCAATTTGTACGGGTTTGTGATGCTTTCTAGTCTGTGTGAATGTGACCTGCATCTAAATGAAAGCAGCTGGTGGAGGCATGAAGTGGAAAGCAGGGTGTTTAAACGCGTAAAGACTGGCTGCACCAGTGGGCAGACAGTGTCCTGGGACCTTTGTGTTCTCAGCTTTTGGAAGTTTTAATAACTAGTTGAGGGGGGTAGTTAAAGCAGCAGACGCTTTGTCCTCTGCATTTGTAACTGTGCCACGCTCGGATTGTTTCAGGCTGTAATGAAATGTCAGTGAGAGGATGCTCAGTGGGGTTATTGGCAATGTGTTTTTTAAAAAGTACCTCTATCTGAAAAAAATAATGCAAAAAACCCCAACCCAACCCAGACTTTGTCCATGGCTATATGAGAGGAGGCTTAAACTTGTCAAACTCCCAAATCAGCTAGCTGAGGTGAGGGACAGAGTAGTTAGTGCTTTTTATTTACCCAGTTAGGAGATATGAGAGGATTTAGCAGCTGCTTAGTTGTGTGAAGTCAAGGTTTATTACAAGGTTTGGGTAGTAGTCCTTTTTTTTTTTTTTAATTTGTTATAGGTAACTTCAAATATTGTATTAAAGAAGAAAAAACGCCACTTTCAAAGTCCCAATAAACTGCTCTATAGCTATTTTTCCTTTCCAAATTATCAACTATTAGAATCTCTCTGCATGCAGGTCCTGCCTCTATAAATGAACCTGCTGCTTTTCCCTATTAATCAGTTATTGCAACTTGCAGTTGGTGCTGCTGGGATTCTCGCGCTGTCCGTTGATCTCGGATTTGAGGCAGGGCTTTGCCCTGGCACTTCACTGCCAGCCCTGCAAACCTGGCCCTTCGGGGCCACTGTGGGAAGGCTTTGGTGCTCTTGCTCCTTAGTGGGGATAAGCTCCTCCACCTTGGACACTGCGTTACAGTAATTGCAGAGGACTTCATTCATTGACTAAGCTCACAGTGACTTTACTGAGCTATTTCTCACCCTAATTTCTCTAGTCCTGAATCTGCACCTTTAAATAGGAAGCAGCTATCAAATGAACAAAAACATAAATTCAAGAAAGAGTAAGTTAGAACTTAGCAGTTTTAAATCTAGGTCTTCTCCCAAGTTTGGGGAGTACAGAGAGGTATTTGGGTCACCTCTAGCAGTTTTTAATGGATTTGTACCAGCAATCGGAAGAACATACCCCCTCCTGCTGTAGCATCTATTTGCCAGACTGCAGAGTTCCCTGGAGCCTTCGCCTTACCTGTTGTGGGCATCACCTCTCTGTTCCTACCTGCTAGCTGCTAGCAGGTGGATCACAGCTTAATCTTCCTGAAACGGCTGAAACAGCAGGAAGCATTTGTGCCAAAATGAGGCATTTTCAAGTATTTATTTATTCAGGGCTAAGTTTTCCAAGAAGCCATGTAAATACACAGTAGTGGATGTAGATACATTGACATATTTTCATAATGCTTTAAAAAGACTTTTATAAGTATATGTGTCCTGGTTTGAGGACAATATGTTGAACGACAGTTGCGTGCTTTGTTGAAAGTATTTGAGAAATGTTGGAAGAAAGCCATTAGATTAGGTTTGATTTTCTTGGATTTTATTTTTTTTAAGGGATACGCTTTGTATGTGTCAATTAGCAAGGTTTGTTCATAAACTGATACACTTCCACAATATTTGAAATTTTTGCAACGGAAAAAAGCTCTTTAGCCTTTCATTCAAGTAAACAACAGTGTGCATAGCTGAAAATTTTGCTAGCAGGCAAAAGCCTGTTTATACTGATGCTGAGACAAACAATGTTAATTATATCAAAGAATCGACAGGGTACGTTTACTATAACTCTCTGAGAGCACTCAGACTGACTAGGGGGCATTGTTGTCCAGGGGCTCCTGCAGTTTAAGGGGTTTCATTTATTCTGTTTTTGATCACCACTTTTCCCCCTTTTTTTTCTTGTTTTTGTTGCTGTTGGTGTTCTCTGTGGCTGAGGTGGGGAGATTGATTTAAGGGAGGATTTTTGAAAGAAATAAGCATAAATATTTTCCAAATTATGTCAAAATCTGGTACGTTTGTCAGCAATCTGATATTTCAGGATAGAAGCAGGGTGGAAACATTGTGCTTCAACAGGCTCATCACAGTGATTTATGTAATGTTATCTTTGCAGTTAAATGCCTAATCTGCCAGATGATGCAGTTGCATGCTTAGATACGTTTTCCAAAACCTTAAATTTTTCTGTTCTGAAGGAACAGTAATAACAAGTTGATTGGAAAGAACGACAGAAAGAAACGCCCATTAAAAAAATCCATGCTCTCTAAGTCCCAGGAGTGAGTGTGGGCAGGGCCCTGGCAACTTACTTTTTTTTTTTTGGCAGCATCACCCCACTGAGTTGCCTTGGGCCGTGGTCTATCAGATCTCCAGACAGCAGCAGCAACTCTAGCTGGCAGACTTCACAGCTAGTGCATTGCTTAAAGTGAAGGGGAGGCTTTTCAGTGAAGGTGAATAGTCCTGAAGTTCTCAGCAGTAATGAGAGATGTTTATTACTGAAGAAAACTGTTGGAATTTCATTTGTACTTTTGGTCTAAAATCGAGGACTAATTTAAATGCAGCTCCAAAAAAGTGGAAGGCGTTGTGGTTGGAAATGCAGATCAGGAGGAAAATGGAAAGGACTTGTTGAGGAACCAAAGCTCTTGACTCTGACAAATGCTTGTGTTTTTGTTCCACTGACCCTCTCCAAGCCTAAATACTAATGTTTCTTTCTTCCAAGCGCTCCTCCTGACTTGACCTTTCTGCCTGTACTGATAAAACACTGTCCAGGTCCTTCTCATCTCTTGACGGCTTCAAGCCTCTCACTGCTGACCTCTTTGGCATATATATTATACCTTTCCTTTCTCTGCTCTGCTTATACGGTCATTGAAGATGCAATTTAGAGATAATCTCTCTGGCTCGTCTCTGGCTGTGCCATCCCTGGAGTTGCTGCATTTGATTAAAAAGAGGAAGGGGACCACCTTCAGAATTCATGAGTGTGAGTAGCAGGCAGGATGTTTGTCCTAGAAAAGTCCGTCTATTTGCTGGGTGGGAAGATCTCAGCTGAATCACTTACTCATTTGTTCTTCTATTACCTGGCCTGCCTTGGCTGGAGGTGTTCTGATATCAAAAAGGCTGGTTACTCTACTGGTGGCAGTACATGTTTGCTTTATCTTTAACCTGACAAGCCATTTGTGCTCCAGGGTATGTGTAAGAAGAATTAAATGCAAACAGTCAGAGTCCTCTGCAGGTTAGAGACAAGAAAGATAGTGCAAAGGGATTAAGGATTAAAGGGAGAACAGCCATAAGCGGGATGGAAGGTTCATTTATGCACTTGGCTCCAACTAGATAAATATTTATGAGCAAAGGGAATGGATGGTTGTAAGAATGTCTGGGGTTTGTATAAGCAGAGCAAATATAAAATTCTTGAAGATTTTGGCACTATTAATATTCAGAGATTATTTTTTTTTAGCAGTTTGAAGGAGTTAGGAGCACAGGTTCCATTAAAGCCCTCATTAGCTAGTATTTATGGCCACTCCAATTCTCTTCTAAAGTTTGAACAGGCTGTATTTCTTGGTTCAGCTGTACTTGATCTGCTTTTGATATTCTTTTCACTTGGTTCTATTCAGAGTAAGTTTTCTATTCATGGATTTTCCCTATAGTATGGATATAATGTGCTACCCTCACTGCACAGCATATTTTCAATTTATTGTGTAGCTACTAATAGAATTAAGTAGTACAAGGTGAGAGGGCTCTCTGACCTCTGGCAATTTTTTAGTTTGTGTTTTTTTTAAACAAACAAAAAAAGGCATTGAGGGGAGCAGGAAATCTGTTGGTGACGGAGCTGAAAGGAAGATTCTTTGAAAATGACATGGTGACACTACTCCAAATTCCAGCAAAGTTTCGGGGAGATACTTGGGTAAAGGCTGTGCGGAAGTGAAGCACATTTATTGTTTGCCTTGAAGTATTAGATGATTATGAGAGAGCATGTCTGCACTTACAGTGATTTGATGCTTTGGCTTCTTGACTGGCAGCAGTCATTTGTGCAGTCTTGAGTGTCTAGGTTGGATTTAACCTGCCAACTTTTGCTAAATAAGATAAAGGCTTTACACTGACGTGGCTAAAAACATTGGCAAGCATCAAGAAAGCTCATTTATATAATTTTTGTGATGCGTTTTCTTATGAATATATTCAGAACCTCATTTTGCAGAGATGAGTCAAATCATTGCAGGAGTGTTTAAACAAAACCTTTGCATGGGGCAGACATGCAGTTGCAATGCTTTCAGAGCTATTACTGGAGCTAAAAGGAAAATGAGGAGCTTTACCTGGCCTGTGTTGCAGACTTGCTTCAAGAAGTCCTTGTGGCTGTTCCTGTCAGGCAGGATAAGGGGCTTGTCAGTTCCAGTGACACAAAAGCCACTGAAAAATGACACAGCCAAATTTACCAAGTACTCTCCTTGGTGTTCTGACAGCAGTGGTGGAGAAAACGTAGGGAAGGAAAATTCCCAGTGAGCATGCAAATTTCTTGCAGAGTTGTGTGGGCCTGATATGAGAGATCTGTCAGCTTCTCTTGGGCTAGATGTTGTAGTAGAGCTCCCAGGCTCTGCTCTGGGACCTCCTCACCCAGGCTCGCTGCCTGCTCGCTGGCTCACTCCAGGCTGTTCCTGCCAAGTACAAAGAAAAGCAACACCCACCTTCGACCTCGGGATGTGCTCAGTGGTGGGGATAAGGTGCTATTCAGGCTCTTGCTACTGTGTAATGTGCAATGTTGCCCATGAAACTGCCATTTTATATTGATTTCCTACACCCCTGCATGAATTTATCATTAACAGCTTTATCATGCTGTTCTCATGAGAAATTCCAGATTGGCACCCCGGGGAAATTGATCCAGGGCTGTCTTTATAGAGCTTTGGGAAGTGGGAAGGAGAACTTAAGCAGGGATTTAATTTCTCTAGATGTGGGGGAATTAGAGACACCTGTTCTGCCGCTAATCTTAGGTTTTCTTCCTGCTTAAATTTAATTGTATGCCTTTTATTTCCTTCCTTAGTACAGAATCTCAGCACTGACAAGGACCAGTCAGTCACAACCTCACTATCTTGTAGGTGAAGTTGCTTTTTTTTTCATTGGTATCATTGATCCACTAACGTTACCTGGATGCTGTAATACTTAACACTTCAAAGGCATAACATTTCTTCATCTGGATTCTGCATCAGATGGGGTTTTGTGTTCTGGTATAAACTTGTTGAAGAACTGGGTTGTTAACCATAAGCATCCAGGGACCCCAGTTTGGGTTATCAGTGATGACAAGGAAGGACAAACCCCGCTAAGACAAAGAAGGACATGCCTTGCTCCTGAGTCATCCCTGTCTTTGTGTGCAGGTGAGACTTCACAGCAGACCAGAAATCCTTCTAAAAATGTCTCCCTAGTGCAGAAAATAGGCATATTTCTTCATAGTACACAGAGACAGAAAAAATACATTTAATTTTTTTCCTTGCACTGGCTGTTTAGACCCCTGAGTAACATTTAAAGTATGTGGTTTCCAGATCTTAGGTCTGGAGTGGCTCAAGATCAAAGTTATTTTAACGGTTAAGCTACATGTGATTTTATGCCATCAGGAGTCCTTTTTACAGAATAAAATGTGCTTTGATTGAGAACTAGCAGCAATCTAAGAGACAAATGGCAGACATTTTCATTGACTTCTGTGCAGGCCTGGCAGTGCTGCTGGGAGGAGCAGCAGTGCAGTGGCAGGCACTGGTGTCATGAGGATGAATTCTGAGTTTTAGACCCAGAGGATTCAACTATGTATGTTTAGATACTGTGCTGTTTCTTCAGAGCATTCCTTGCATCCCTTTTCTCATATTTGCTTGTCCATCAGGGACTTACCTCTAACAGGGCTTGTAGAAACATGATGTTGGCTGGTGTTGTGGCTTTTCTAAGAGGCTATGCAGCAGCAAAAAGAGTTGGCAATGATGATATTTTGATATAGAGAAATGTAATTTAAGCACAAAATGGGGAGTGTGAGGTCTAGTTGGTGTCATTTCATCACTGCACTTCACCATCTTGCCCCTTCTCCACCAGAGCAGCAAGCCCTCATTTACTGTGTACAGTTTTCTAGGATTTAGAAGAAACTATGGATAACCCCAGAAAATAACTTGTAATGTTACAGATCAGCAAGCATACTCTTAAAACACCTTATTTTCTTCAAGTAGAGCTGCAATGCATGGTTGTCCTGTGCAGCTGCATGCTGTGGGTGGGGTGAAGTTTGTAGCTGCACGGTGGAGCTGGCTGAGCTCATGCTGGGGCCGCTCAACACTGTGTAAGCAATGGGGCACGTCTTGCACGGTCTTGTAACTCTGCCGTCATACTCATTTGGAGAGGGTTGTTCTCATTGCACTTAAATCTCCTTGCATTACAGATAATCTAATTCTATCATGTTAGGATTAGGGGACCCCACTGAGAAGAGTTAAGAGGACCAGCTGCTCTGTGCTTCAAAGGCCAGCCCTGGTTTGTGTAATCTGGAGGAGGCCACCCTACATAACCCTGAGGAGTTTCTTCTGGGAGCGGGAGCTTTCCCTTCCTCTGCTGGATGTGCTGCCAGTGCTCCCCCAGGCACGCTAAGGTGGCAGGCTTGTGACACCACCTCCAGCAGCAACCACCAAACCCGCAGCTCTGCTCTCTAGAGGGACAGTGGCAAAGCAGGCAGCTGGTTGTGGACCCTCAGACACTTAAAAGAAGCTTTAAGCTATCTGCATGGAATTCGGTAGCTCTATTTTCCTGTGAGTGTGATCAGCAGTGAAAGCACCAGATATTTGATTCAATATATTTTGAAGTTGAGTGGTTTTGTCCCAGCTTTATTATTTTGTTAATGTAGATATTTAATAGAAGCAGCGTGAGAACTGGATTCAAAACTAAGTGGAAGGTTTCAAACTAGAGCAGGAAAAAGAGACGCAGCTTCCAGAAGGTATTTTTGTAGTAGCTCCTTGGCATAGCACTATTTAACTTCTTTTAATCAGTGACCCAGGGGGGCAGGAATCAAACTATTACTCATAAAGTCCTCAGATAACACGCTGATTAGGTGGAGTGAAAGATAAGGAACAGGACCCGAGTGACTGGGATTGCTTCATGAACAGTGTGTTCTGATGCAATAAAATGCCGTACTCTAGAGACAGTATGAGGGCCCTTGTATAACAAGGAGGTGGAGGAGGGATAGCTGTCTCCTGGGAAATGGCTGTCCTGAAAGAGGCTTGGGTGTCACCATAGATAACCATCTGAACTTGAGTTTTCACAGCCTAGCTGTGCCCGAGATTGAAATCCTTGAACGTACAGACAGGGAAATACTGAGCTGAGTAGGTCTAAGGTTATGTAGCCCTGTGTTTGGCATTGGCACAAGTGTAACCTGGATACTGTATCCCATCCTGGTGCTTGCAGTTGGAGAAGGGTGTTTAAAAATTGGAGAGACTTCAGAGAAGTGTGTTGAGAACTCTTAAAGAATCAGAAAATCTGTCTCACAGGGAAGGGCTCCAGGAGCTCTGTCTGTTTTATTGTAGGAGGGTGAGAGGTTACATGATTGCAATTTATAACAACCTGTATAGGGAAGAGAAATTTGATAATAAAGAGCTCTTCCGTCTGGCAGTCAAAACCATAACAAGATCCAGTGGCTGGAAGACTGTAACATTGATACATTTAGACGAGAGATAAGCTGTAAAATTTTACCAGGATGAATAATTAATGACTGTAGCAGTCTATCAAGGGTTGTGATGACTCCTACCTCTCTGGATATCTCTGAACTGAACCTTTTTAAACAAGAGGCTGTGTTTCAGTCTGGGATTAATTCAGACAAGTCCGGTGGCCTGTGTTGTGGTAGTGTACCTGCAATGAGGAGTTTTGAGGCAGTAGATTTTTCTGTTAAAACAGTCTGGTGATGAATTCTGTCCATGTTTACACCTGAAGAGTTAATGCTGCTGCCAGGGTATGTGAATTTTAAGAGTGCTTTGTGCCCTTGCCATTTTTCTATGTTGTTCTCAAGGTCTTGAATGGTCACAGCTCGCTAGGAAAAGTGCATTTTTGTGGTTAGTTGTATACCAAAGGTAAGTGGATCTCTTTTTCCCTGTCATGCTGCTACTTCTCAAGATTCAAAACCATTGGGGAAGCAGCGTTTGCAGGATGTTGCAGTTATATTTTGTAAGCTGATGGATGCTCAGTAGGAACTTTTGAAATGGGAGAGATGGGGACACTTAGCACCTTTGATGCATTGGTCCCTTTTGATTGCCGTGAGGAGGGTCTGTATTGAACTACACTGATGTATGTTTGTGCTGAAGAATTACTGAGCCTTCACTTTTTACCTAGCTGTAGAGGATCCTGCCCGCCTGCCTCCCTGCCCAGCATTTCAGGGGAATATATTAGCAGCTGACATTAATGTTGTTGAGAAAACATCATAATTTACGTGCATTAAAATTGCTAGGGCTCTAAGCACTCTAATCTCTTACTTCTTTATGAGGTTTGTGCTTGTTTTGCTTATATGTCACCAAGTGGGTCATGACTCAAATTTAGCCAGCGCGGTTATTAATGCTGAAGCAAGTCTTCAGCGAGCTATTTTTAGCAATCAGGGCTGTTGTTGAGAGCTTGCGATTGCTAAAAATGCCTTGGAATGATTTCACAAGCGATACTGTCTGTGGTGGAATTTGCGCACCAGCTGTCTGTCTTCAGGCCAGTTGATTGTGTTGACACGTATTCCCTGTGATTTGTCATCTCTGACTCCCGCTCTGCGATGGCTGTGACAGGCGTGCTATCAGTGTCTGATGGGAGAGAGTGAATGAGGGGGTAAGTGACAGCAGCAGCCTCATTACTGACAGCTTGGGAAACACTGCGATCGCAGAGAGGACTTCAGCCTTTGCCGATATTTGATTTTTCCTTTACCACCCGGTCTGATGAAGCGCACGTCATTGCTGCCATCTTCCTCGGGAAGCATCCGTTCCACGGCTGAGGCCTTTTGTTGGGTCTCTCAGCAGTGTTCTGACTTAAGTGGCTTCCTCCAGGCAGAACAGTTGCCAAGCTTTCTTTTGTTGCTGACAGTGGTCTTCTATCCTAAGATAGTGGTTCTCATGTAAGCCAAATTTTTGGAGAGATGATGCCCCAAGGAACAAGGTGGGATCGCTGAAAACTGTTCTGGGTTTGATTTGGCTACTAACTTCTGGCATAGTCTGAGCGTGTTTGGTTCGGTTTTCCCATCAGAAATGACAGGATAAAGGAAAGGTATGAGATTTGTACATGAAGTGATTAAATTATTAAAATTGATTACCTACTGTATATTCTGGGTAGCTTCTAACCTGCAAACTAAAAAAGATTTGCTAATAGTGCCCTCACTCCCATAAACGTAATACACATAGATGTGAAACTACACTTGTGACTATTTCTTAGTGAAACTGCTAGTTCAATTAGTTGAAATAAAAGGGTGTTAACTCTTCTTCTGGGATTTCAAGGTGTTTAAGTCCTGGAAATACAGAATCATGGCATGCCTTTTTGTTTTGTGGCTGAGAGGTGAATCAAGTCTGCTGTGTTTAAATGACTATGAATCAATTTCAGTTTTCCTGTTTTATAACAAGTCCACTGTTGAATGCAAACAGTACAAAAGTTTCTATTCATAGACCTTCAAAGCCGCAATTTGCTATTGTGTCTTGAATTACAATTTGAAATACCCCACCAATTTTTTTAGTGTTACACATATGTGGATTTCAAATAAGTGTAAAAATATGCAAGGAAGGCAAATAGGCAGCCAGTAATGATTTATAATGCTGTAGTCTTTTTGCCTCTGGAGACCTTGATTCAAATCTTGGCCCAAGCCTGAAGAGGAAATGAGTTTGGTTTTAGCCTAATTCTTAGTGGATTTTTGTCCACGTTACAAATGATGTGTGGCTTATCTGGCAGTCAGAAACCTTCCTTGAGTAAAGGCTGAATTAGAGAATGTGTTTTAATAAGGCTTAATGGGGAAATGCGTCTCTCTGGATGAAGCTCTGACCAGTGTTGCATCACTTGTCTTTATAAGCACTAAGTTTACCAGAAATTTAAAAACAAACAAAAAAAAAAAAAAAAAAAAAAAAGAGGGGACACACACACACAGTGTTAGTAGGGATATATTTATAATTTGCTATAGAAGAAAGCACAGTCTCTCATCATGAGTCTGTAATGGTGTTTGTACCATCTTATTTTTTATATATAGTATTGTATTTCTGTTTTTTAGCTTGTGAGTTTTGCCACATGAGAGAGCCTCTGTTCTAGCACAAAGGGATCCTTTTCTTTCTATGCCAGTCTGAGCCAGACACCGAGTTGTCTGTCCTGAAGGTGAAGGGACTACACCAGCAGCAATAAGTAATCCTTGAAAAGTCCTGTGCTCATGGCTCCTAAATAATGGAGTTGGCAGGTAGCTTGCACTTCCCCTCGCTCTTAAAAATGAGTTGCGTTATCTGAGAGCCTGCTTGAGGATTTTTGGTTCTGACTTCTTGGAAGTGATTTCAGAGGAAGGTATTTGAATTGTGCATAAAATAATTTACGCCAGAAAGAGCTTTTGGGACAAGAAATGTTTGAGACCTTAAGCCGTGGGGGTGCTGGTGACTCACATTGCAGAGGTGATGTGGAGGGCTCTCAGCCCTAGTCCCTGCACAGGGACCACTGGGAACCTGCACAGGGTCTTTGTTTCTGGCTGCTCAACAGCTGAATTTCTTTGTGGGAAAACTTGCTGGAGAGCCCAGATCTATTTTCTTTAGTGTACATGAAAACCAGGGAGGGGGGAAAAAGCATTATATCCCTGCACTACCCTCAAAAGAAAGACATCTTTCCTAGTCCAGCTATTTAAAAGATTATCTTTATTCCCTTCCCAATATCTCTATTCTCTTCTTCTCAGTGCTTCCCTTCCAGTGACTTACCCATTCTTACTTTGTCTGAAGGCTGAGATTAAATCCACGTGTGTGGACTGTGCAGGCAGTCTTAAATTATATATTTCAATATTAGGGAAGGGTCTCGAATGAAACATTCTGGGGAGCAAGCAGCAGGGGGAGGGAAGGCAGGCAAGGAAGGTATCTTGGACTGACTTAGCAACTTGTCAAAAATTCTGTGGTACAACTACCCCTGCTGCCAGGGAGGTGAGCATGGAGCTATTTTCAGGATTCCCCTAACTCTTTTTCTCACTTGGTAAATTAACCTTGTGGTGTGAATCCAGACACTCAGTGTTGGGGAATGAAGAAGAAAAGCAGATTTAAGAAGTTGCTTGTTGGCAACTTCAAGTTGCAGTTTTGCAACTGCTTGACTCTGTGCTCAGCACTAGGATCAGAGTGGTCTGAATTGTTCAGATGATTGGTCATGTTTAATTTTTAACCTGTTAATATGTCTAATTTCTGCAATAGACATTTGTGTGTGCCACCTTTAATTTTTGCAAGTCTTTGGCCCAGAGGTTCGCTTCAGATGTGTGCTGGTGATCTCTGGGAAGTGACCGACCTGGATTTTTCCTTGTAGTTGTTGGACAGAACAAATTTGAGTCCTGTGTTTCTTGAAGTTGGATACGTACTGGTTCATTTATTTAACAGATTATTTATACTCTGTGAGTTTGTCTATTAGGAGTGGTGTCTGTGAGGAAAAAAGGAAACACAGTAGTACATCTTAACTGATTAATGTAAATGCAAGTGCATTAGGTGTTCTAAAGTAAGCGTGTCTCCTGCTTCTAACACAGTGCTTGCTGTTTAATTATAGCTATGCATCTCTGAGTTTGTGCTAATTTATTAGTTAATCCATTTAATCTGTTATAAAGACCTGGAGTTTTGTGTATTGTTCCTTTATCCCCCCCCTTAAAATTCACAACTTCCCATTCACTCAAATAGTAAGTCACCGTGGCATATTCAGAGCATCAGGAATTTTTGGTTCCTTTTGATAGGAGGAACTTATAAAAAGATGCACTGATGTGAGTTTCTTATTCAGATTTCTAGCCACTTAATACAGGCTCTGACTGATAAGAATGACTGGAAATAAGCATATACATTTTACTGCAGTGTCCTTAAATATCCTTAACACTTGAGTAAAGGCCTATGAGTTTGTTTAAAGAATATGAGAGCATTTGGATTTGGTGACCTTTTTCAGTCAAACTCTGGTGGAACTTCATCATCTCCTCTGAATGAGATGATTTGACCTTTATTGGGAATTTAAAACCTCTAGACCCAAAAGAGGAATAAAAAAAATGTACTTCTTTGAGAGTAATTATAAGTATGTAGATAGATAGAGCGGTACCATTTCTTTTTTAATTGGAGTAGTTTGCTCTACCCAAATATGTGCAGATTCTCAGCATTATTAAAACAGGCTCAAGTGAAAGAAAATTCCTGGGGTAGTTCTTGTTGAAAGTAGTTGCAGAAAATGCATTTTTCACAATATACCAGTTTTTGTCTTTATTCTCTTCACAAGTTAAAAGGCTTCCCTATGGAAACCAGATGGGGGTAACCAGCATGGTTATTTTTGTAAATAACTTAAAACATGCATCAGAAGAAAAGACAGTCTGTGGCACATGCATTACTGTGCACGATCAAGCTTTGCAGGCAAAGATCCATTTTTTTTTTCCCCATGAGGAGGTTACAGGGGTCTTAACACAGTGAAGTTGTGTTTCCTCACTGTTTTCTCTACCTGAACACAAGGTAAATCAGCTACTTCTGCAAAAGTATTCTTTGGGGGGGAGAATGAAATCCACACTGCTGAGTGAGTAAATTCAACTGGAGTAGAAGATTTCCTCTTCCTCTGCTGCACATAAGTACTTTGCTTGCTTGTTTTAAGTCCACAGCCCTTAATAAACCCCTTAATTTTTGTGTAGTTACCTTTAATTCACAGTTCTCCTTTTTAAATTTTTTTATTTATTTCCTTCATCTCTGTAACCAAGAAGCTGCATTAATCCCTTCTGTATACACAGATTCATAATCTGTTGTTGAAAGTATTATCCTTTGCTTTTAGGGATTGGATGTCAAAAGCAGAGTGTGGGACTCTCCCTTTTTCTTCAAATTGCTGTAGTGCTGGTTGATACTGTGGTTTTTTTTCTTTGTTGGATGTGGGATAAATCGCTCTTTTCTTTAAGTACTTATACAGCCTGTCTGAAAACTCTGTAGCCCAGCGTAATGATTTTAACTTTGTAATGAAGGGTTACTCTTCTCTTAACAGATAGGAAACAAAGGCAGAGAGACGAGGGATGCAGATTCATTATCCCTGTGGGGTTTTGCTGCAGCAGCGGAAGGTGATTTAACTCTGATCAGTTTATAGTTTACAGTAATCCATCAGGTTATGAACCCTAGGGGCTGTGGGCTGGATGAGCTCTCTTCTGTCAGCTGTACTTGCGGAGGGGTAAACTCCAGCAGAAGGGCAGGGAGGAGTCAGAGGATCGCTCTTTTGACCACTGTAATTAAATGGAGCAGAGCTCACAGATCCAGAGCATTAAGGAGACACCTGTGCATCGTGCAGTGCTGCGATTCACGGAGCTAAAGGGCTAATCCGGCTAGCTCGGCATGGTGGCAAGTAGCTCACTTGTGGGAGTAGCATGCGGTTCAGGACACCTGCATTGCTGCTGCGGTGCCTCGGACGTGTGAATTTGCTGTGTGAATTTTGCACCTTCTATTAACAGAGGCTGTTGTGGTGGTGTCCTATGGCTGTGGATGGGGTGGGCAGCTTGAAAGGAGGCCACTGCCCATCGCAGTCCTGCATTGCCTGCCAGCGTAACCAGCACCGCTGAAGCCAGTCATGGAATTGTCCCAACCAAGCCCCAGACTCGGTGCTTTTCAAATGTTGGTGCTCCAGAAGCGTTGTACCTGCCTTTCTGCTAGGTGCTTGTTCTGCCTGGAGCCTTGGGAGGAGCTTTGGTAATGGTTTTCCTGCGATGGTCCTGAAATTTCAATCTCAATTACTTTCAGCTGCACTTCTCTGAGAACTGTGGTTCCACAGTACATGCTAAATTGTTTGGAAGGACTACATATGCCTCAGGATCAAAATGCAACAGGAAACGTCAGCAGCATGTCTAAGTAAACATCTCTGTCTCTCTTACAAGAGTGTTTAGCAGCTCTGTTGGCAGATGTTTCTATAAAATGTTAAATACTGTGCTTTCCAAGCCTCCAAAATGTTTGTAATCCAGTAAATAGAAAGGGACAGGAAAACCAGCTGAGGAAGGTATGTCAAAGAAGCGGAGAGCACTAAAGAATTAGTGGTTCTTCAGAAATAAGAAGTGAAGTTGGGTCCTGGGAATTAGTATTTCATTGATAACACTGGGTTCTAAAATTATTTATTACTGAGGTGTATTGTTTTAGCTGTGAAAAGTACAGAAGGCACTAGGGGTTGATTTAATGCAAGGGTCTTTGTGATTGTTGTGTGAGTTTAATATATTAGGAGTTTCTACGTGCATTTTTTTTATCAGTAGCCTGGTGTGTTTATCTACCAGGTTTTAGAAGTGCAAAACCTGAATAGAACTTAGTGGGGTTTGTTTTTTAGCTCATGGATCCCTTGCGTCCTCTTAAAATGGTAATTTAATTTTTCTAATTATTTTTATTTTGGTGTGCTAAGGGGAGAAGGGTCTTATTCTTTCTTTTACAGTTCCCCTTTGTGTTTTCTGTGTCTTCATTCCTTCATCACACAGTGTGTTTCAGCTTGAGCTCAGGGTATCATTAATTTAAAAACTTTCCTATGACTTTGCTGACTGAGGCAGTCGTGGACACCTCGTCATCCGCTTCCCAAGTTGTGCTGTCTGCTGCATGGTGTCATTACTGCTGGCTCTGTGGCGACCTGGGGAACTGGGTCAGCAAATTGGTCCAGTTCGCCGTGCTGCTGCCCAAATGTTTGTGCTGGTGCTGTGTCAGGGACTGCTAAAGCCATTTTGAGTTGTCCCATGGGTGACTGCATTTCCCCTTCGGCCGGGAAGGAAGGAGGAAGGCTTTCCCAAGGCCACTCTCAGCAGGTCAAGGCACAGCTGGGACGACTAGCAGGGACTGGGACCCAGCCAGGGCAAAGCGCTGGCCCTTGCACCAACACCTCCTCGCTGGCCAGCAAAGACAATTAGCGCCTTAATTCTAATCTCCCTGGGTGCTTCTGCAGTCTGTTTTTCTTTCAAATGCTTTAAATGCCAGACCTGTGATACTGTGAAGTACCATAAAGTAAGATTAGATAAGGGGAAGTAGCAAGTGCAAGGTGAGGGCAAAGCCGGTGGAAGTTGCCTAAATGAGACCTTTGCATGGGGCCAGCGGTGCGGTGCAGGCTCAGCGCTGGGCGGGCAGCAGCGAGGCCGTTTCTCCACGCGTCTGTCCCTGTGTTTCTTGACTCTGGAAGGAAGCACTGCACCACGTGTTGTGGTTCATGCTTGAGGCAGGTGCTGGGATGCTGAAGCCGGAGATCGGACATTAGGGGCTGGAGCTGGGAGAAGGCACTTCCCTGGGAGTTTTATCACCTGCAGAGTTGAGGAAGGGGATAATGGGCTCGTTCTGTAAAGCCAGCTGATCTCTGTGAATGAAACACAGGTCAGGCTCAGAACAAGGTTTGACTACTTTGTGTAAAATCCTGGGTTTTTAGAAGTGTTTAAATAGTTCTTTTTCCCATCTGTTTTACAGTTGCCAGATTTGCTAATGGCTTAAAATATGAAGACCAGAACAAGGGGTTAACTCCAAAACTCATGACTCCTGTTAAGTTTGCCCTGTAAACCTTAAGACCCTTTTTACAAGAGCTTATTATTTGTTTGCTGCCAAATGTATTTATGTATTTATTTGTTCACCTGAATTGTTGGAATAATAAGAAAAAAATCAGGGTTAATTCTTTGTTGTTTGTGATAGATGTAATTGGGATTGATAGCTAATGAACTTCCAGTATTTTAATACATACGTGAAACTTTCACAATGAGTTCATGAGGGAATTTAAAACAAGGATGAAAGATTTTCTCCGTGGCATCTTTGGAGAAGACATAATAAACATGCAATCTGTTGGGATAGTGGAGGATAGTTAATACTAAAGAAAAATGATGTTTTCATCTTCAGAGTTCCCAAAGACTCTATTCGAAGTTTCTTATTCGCTTGAAACTTCTTCGTCAAATGCCCTTTTTGTGCAGAGGAAGTGACTTTCTGCTGTGTTTGGTTAAAAACTTAAACCACGTGTGGATTTCAGTCCTTATCTGCAGTGTTTTGTACAGTAATGCCAGATAGGAAACAGTCAGAAGGACTTGTGTGATGCTGTCAAGTATCGCAGCAAAGAGGAAAGACACAAAACCAGCTCTTAGATGCCTTCAGTCTTTAATTGCACAAATTGAGAATGGTATGTGGGAGTCCAGTGGGTTCAGTGTTTAAAAGTGACTACCTTGCTTTGGACCATCACTCTGAGTCACCCTTACCTGGCATGTTCGTGTTTTTTAAAAGATGTGTTCTGGTCTTGTGGCTTTGAAATTTTGGCTATCCAGGGAGGAGGAGTTGTCTCCTCTCTTAATTTGTGTTTGTGACACTGCTTTCTGTTTCCCTCAGCTTTCTGAAGCAACCCTTTAACGTGCTCCAAGGGAAACTGCATTCACTATATGGGAAAAAATACCACTATGAGGCCCAAATCAATGGGAGGACCCGGGGGCATGGACAGTTAAGAAATCCCTTTGAACTCATTTAATAAGCTTGATGTCTTCAAGTCATCCTAGTTTAGATTTGGGAACCTTTGATCACGTTTTTTGGGATAGTTTACTCCCAAACGACAGCTACAATTTTGAAGTCCCGTTTAATCCCCCAACCTTGACGCAGCTGGGTTTTTGGTGTGTCAGAGGATTACTCGTTTGAATGGACTCTCCTGTTAGATCCACAGTGTGATCATATCATGCTAGCTTATGTTCTCTTGTGTCTCCTGGTTTGGGAATGCAAACCTTCAGGAAGAAGACAAGAAGGTGGATAGGTGGATCTGTGTTTTCTTGAACTGCAATAGCTGTTTTGTTGGATTCCTCAGTAATTCCTGGGTTTTTCTGAGTTGGCATAAACTGAGTTCATGATTGTTCTCTCTCCACCACTGTGACTCTCCTTATCTCAGTGGAGTTAACAGCTGCACAAAACCACATAGGCAAATGCAGAATTGGATGTTAGATGTGATATGAGACATCCCAATTGTTCTCATGGACAGATTGCTATTTGTGCTGTAACCTAAGTATTCTTATTTCCTTACTGCCAAATCATCCCTTAAATGTTAGAAACTGAATCTAGAAGAATCTGTACATTGTGTCCTGGTAGCAGGAGAGAAGGAAGGAGTGGCCTGTGCCATAGCTGGGAGGCCAAGCTTTAAGAAGCTTTAAGCCATGGAATAACATGTTGGTTTTGACTGCCGTGTGATGCCAGGAGAGCGTCATGCAAGAGTGAATGTAAAAACAGAGGTGGAAAAAAAAGGCTTTTGAATGTAGGGATTAGCTTTGGGGCAGGGGAGGAAATGTGATACCCTCTGCTTCGAATCTACACCAGGAAAAGCACTTTGCATATTTTTGTACCGTTGGCATTGGTTTCTACGGACGAAACAAATGTTTGCCTGGATCTCGTGTACGAGAAATTCTCAGCCCTCATATTGCCCTGGAGTCATTAACTGGCATTGTGTTTCCACTGTGCTTAGCTGGCGTTGCAAACTCTGAAGAGATTTAAGTCCCTGTTGCTGCACTGCTATGTCACTTTATCTGTCAGCCAGGAGTCTCTTCTGTCCTCTTTGTACACATATGGCCATGCTAGCCAGATGGTGCTGGATTTGGGTGCCATCCAACGTAGCGCAATAGAAAGGCCAGGTTATGTGTCATATTTCAGAAGCCAAGAAGAGCTGCCAGTTCTACTCTTTTGGTAACAAACAGCTTGACTTAATGTATTGATCGTGTTGTCCTCGCTATTCTCAAACTGATTTTATCTAAGACACTCAAAAGGATAGAAGGTTGAAGCTGTACAAATCCCGCTTCTTGCCTCCTTTGTAGCTAATATCTGCTTTTGCATTTACTGTGTGTCCTAGAAAAATCTGCTCTCTACCACCAACATGAAATCCTTTCAAGTGTCAGAAGGAGTTTTCTGTGTTGTCTGTTGGTTTTCCTGGAGCACAATGTGATCTAGGAGCTGGGAGATGTAGATTCTCCTCCTAGATTTGTCAGAGGACTGGTCAATTTGGTGCAAGTTGCTTTGTATTTGTTCATTTCTAGTTTTGTAAAATAGAGGTCAAAATGCTGATTCCCTTTGTGTTGTGCTTTAAGAATTGCTAATGAAAAAGGCCTGATAAAAGCCAAATGGTGATGTTATTTATAAATTATGAAAGAACTTTCCCTCACCTTCTCAGCATGCGGGGTTTTTTGGTTTGGGTTTGGTTGGTTTTTTTGGTTATTTGTTTGTTTTGTTTTGTTTGGTTTGGTTGGTTTGTTTTTTCTAGAGGAAGGCTTCGCCTAATGGGATTTGAAAGCCACAAACCTCATCTGTATCAATAACAGTAATACGTGGATGGGAAGCCTACTCAGTGTTGAGAGAGAGATGGGGGATGAACTGCCGTTAAGCCATGTTAATTAACATGGTTCTGCACTCCCCAGCCTGCCACCTTCTGCGGGATGGGTGGATGTTTGAACTGGTCTTTCTGGTTTTTAAAGCCTTTATATTGTCAGCCTGTATCTGTAAGGTTTGAGAGGACAATTGCTTCTGGCATCATTGCAAAAAGGGTGCTGGTCTCTCCGTCACCTGCTTTTACAGATCCTGCTGAAATGTGAGAACTAACGCTTATAATTTTGCTCGGTCATGGTGGGGACCTTGGGAAATCTGTATCCTTCACTGAAAACAAATACCTGGAAACTCCAGTGTTTTAAACCCCTTTCTGCTTTAGCGAGCCCTTCCGGTCTGATGTGTGAAATTTCCCCTTCTGCCCTTTTATCTGCTTTTTGAAATGTTGGATTCTTGATATTATCTTTTTATCTGCAGCTTTTACTATCACAGGGCTCCCTGAATTCTTTGACAAGAGCTGCTTTACACATAAAAGCAAGATTATCAAGGGCTGCAAGACCGATGCTGTGGCCCGTCGGGTGCTGCGTTTGGGAACAGGGCCGAGGCAGGCAGGGTGCGCAGAGCCAGGGGATTTTGCAGATATCGGTGGCACTTTGCTGCTTAGCAACAGCCTCCCGAGATGGAGGTGACAGGGGGGATGGAGGTGGCAGGGGCGATGCATGCCCTGCCCTGCCCTGCTGCCACCTCAGCATCTCCCCACTCCGCCTGGCCGGGGGCTTCACATTCGTGCGTGGGGTTGCGCCGCTCGGGTGCGATGTGCCGTGGGAATAAGTGGGCACCGAGAGTCTCCTGGGTTACAACTGTGATGGGAGTTAGAGCTTTAGTGATAAACAGTGGTTGTGAAATGCTTTTGTAGCTCTTTTTTCATCTTGAAATTTCTTTGTATTGTAACAGTATTGAGAGAGATGTGCTGCAACTTTTACCTGATTTTATGAGCGCTTTTTAAAACAATTTTTAAACTAGGTATCTCGCATATGGTTGCATTGAGAATTGGTGTCAGAGCCTGGATGAGAATTCAAGATGTGCTTGTTCTTCATTGCTCGTGCCGTTGTAGCAGCGAGAGTTGTTAGGTAGCGAGTGTGTGTATAATATAATTGCCATGTCAGCTTTTCTGTTTCTGGTTATCTACATAAGGAAGCAGATAGCTGGTGGAGATGTCAGCTGTGATGTGGCTTTTTAAGAGCTACAAGACAGGAGTAATCACAAGAAACCCTGCTTCCATGCAGACTGTTCTCCAGAGTCCCTGGTTGGGTCTGTTCTGTCTTAACCCTTCTCACATTGACTGGATTTTTTGGTTCTTGCCGAAGGGTTCTGCCCATTTGAACAGATAAATACTGTGTGCTACATCTCTATTTCTCGCTCTGTAATGTTTACCATTGACAAGGTGCTGTTAACCATAAATGAGAAGCAACGTTAAGCCCTCAGAGATGTGAATCATGAGACGTACAAGGGCTCTTAACTAATTTGAGTGGGTTAGCAGTGATGAAAGTTGCTGCTCTGTATCGCATTTGAATTCCCTACTGCATTTCAAAATTGAGGGCTAGCAGCAAATGGAAAAAACCTTGCGTGAATGCTCCTTTCTCTAGTCTCCAATTGGTGAAGCCTTGTTCCAGACGGGAAGAAAACAGGTCCTACAAACCAGCCAGCCTTCAGTTTCGAGTCTGTGAAGAACAGATAGAGGTTTCTGCATCTGAAAACTAAACATTAAGAGAAACTGGTAATTTAGCACAGGTTGAGGAAGTGGTTGCAAAGAGGCCCAGCTTAGCACCACTTGGGTGGGGGAAAACGCAAATCTTCTGAACATAATGGAAAGAGAGTGGCAAAGCCGATGAAAACTCACTCTGGATTTGGTGAGACAGCGAGGAGGAGTGATTGACGGCGCCTGCTCTGCTGCGGTCTTTCTCTGCAGCAGGTTATTGTCCTGTCAGCTCTGCCTGCCCCAGGCCTTATTTGACATGCTTGGATAAGAGGATCGCATCATTTTGATTCTGCGCATGTTCTCCTTTCTATAGCTTGCTGGTTTTGTTCGCTCTTGAGCTTTAATTGTCTGTCGGCCTGGTGGAGTGTTTGCTTGGTTACTTCTTCCTTGGTGGGAAGTGAGACTGACCAGACAAAAGTATAAATGCTCCTTTCTCTCAGGAACGTTAATGAATGTGCTGATTCATCTGTTCCTTCTTGTATTGCATGTTGCAAACTGATGTACCCAAGAACTGGTGGTGTCATTTGTCAGTCCCATAAAAGTCTGTCTTCCCATTAGCACTGCTCTTGCCCTCTGTTTCTTGCTTTCAATTTCATCTCCCAGAGGAAACTGGGATGGAAATGAGAATAAAATATGGGTTTCCTTTTTAAAAAGAAAATAAACCAAACCTTAAGGGCTTCCTGTTGGAATGTGATGGGATTGGACTCCTATCTCTTATCCTTTGAAAATCCCAGCTGGAATTATTTAATGTCAAAGCATGGAATTTCCCAGGGTGAAATTCATTGCTGGCTAAGGATGCACTGGGGATTAGAGAGACATCAGTTTGCCAGGGTAGCGTTGCTGTCACCACAGGAGACCTCGCACAAAGGGACGTTGCTGGTCTGTCCTCCTTCAAAGCTGAATCTTGGGGATGAGATTCTTCAATTCCCATTGAGGTTACATGCTGTGTGACTGACAGCTGGATTTCGGCGGAATAAACCAGAGTGGGTAACAGTGTGCGCTGCCTGGGAATAGAGAGAAAAAAATAAGAGTCAAGAGCAGAACGTAACTTGCTGATTTTCTTATTTCGTAATGGGATGGTTTGCTAGTACACTTCCCAAATTTCCCAAAGACCACTTCACAGTCGGGTGATTTTGCTCGTTTGGCTGCATGATAAAAGGTCAGGTCTGATGATGGCAATGATTTCTTCTGGTCCAAAATTAAAATAAAATAAAAAGCTATGATGTGGGGGCCTGATGTCTTGCAAAGCTTTAGCTTATATAAGGGCACTGTCCTTAGGAGAAACCTCTACGTTTTGGAGGGAGTCTTCTCAGTTTCAAAGGAGTTGTATAGAGAAAAAACAGGAGCATATTCAGACAGTACACTGGGTAACCACTACATGCGCTTTATTTTTTTCCTCTGATCAAAGATGATTATTTTAAGTAGGCATCAATGTCGATATGTTAGGGATCTATAAAGCACTTAAGCAAAATATGGGCTGATAGCTGTATGTGCGCTGAGTGGTGTGGTGTTAACAAGGTGCAGCTTTGTTTCGGAGACTCATAAATCAGCAGTGGTTTGGGTGATGGAGGGAGAGAGGAGCAACTCTGTGTCACGTTAAAAGAACAACCTTTCTGGCCTCTTTTTCCAAACTGTTGATCTCTTTATAAAAGAGGATTTGCCCTGCTGTTCTAATAAGAGTTGTAAAATAATATATGTGTAATTAGAATTTAATAATGATTTGTGTGACTGGATCTACAGCATAAGCTGGTTCAAGTGATTGTGTAACCTTTGCATTGTGTTCGTTATCTAATGTTGAAATAACAGCTGGAAGTTGAGAGACTGACATACAGTTTTAAAATTACAGAGCTTGAAATTGCTGCTGTCTGTAAACATATGAAAATCTATTAATGACCTTTGAGCTCTCTGACTGAAAATGTTTTGTAACATAGACTACATCAAAATTCCCTGCTACTATAGTGTATGTTTCCCCTTTCTCAGCAATTGCCTAGGTTACAAATGAATGTTTCATTCCTGACACAGATATCAGAATATTTGGAACTATTCTAGGAAGCCCTAAGGATATATGGAAACATTTGGTTGCTTGTTGTTTGTTCTAGCAAACCAGTTCTAGATGAGCTGCTCACAAGCACGTGGTGTGCTAAGCCACTCGACGTGGGCGAACATAGCTGCTGGCGAGACTGACAGCTGTAGACCTCTGTTGTACAATGCATTTCTCCAGCAGCATGTGTGAGGAGGAGCGAGGGTGACGAGGGTGGCACAGATGCGCTAGCCTGGACTTTTCGTTAGTGTATGGGATGTTTAGAAAGGCATTTCTCTCCTGCTAGAAGTTCCCTTGCTCGTTTTCCCCTTAGGTTGAAGTAATGTGCTATGGGTAGCTGTTTCTGGAGATGGCTGGCTTCTACATATTTCTTGTTGATGGATCATTTATATTTCTTCTCATTTGTTTCCTAGCCAAAAGAAACTACCAGAGGACTAATTATTTAATACACATTCTAGACCTCCTGACAGCTGAAATGAAAATTGTTGCCTACCACTGAGGGCAACTGCAGACTTGGTAAAAAATGCCTCTAGTGTCATAGTGTTTAAACATGAATTAATTTATCATGTAGCACCAGGGATCAGGATATGGCTGTTTTTTCTTCTGGAGACACTCACCGCTGCAGTAGAGTTGGCAGAAGTGAATTTGTGAGTGTTCATCTCCTTCAGTGCAGTGTTCATTGGCTTTGTGCAAGCTGTGTCAAACGGCAGTTCAAGCTAAGCTTGCAGACTGCTCTGTGGTTGCCGAAGAACATTCATACCTCTGTTCTGCAGCATCTTTGGGAATGGCACCCTTCCTCGGAGGGTGGTAATAAAGAGCGTAGGCTGGAGGCAGAGTCTCAAAATGTCCACAGCTACTTGCAGAGGGAATGTGTTTGAAGCTGTCACCACATGGGAGATTCATCTGGAGCTTTCATTCTGTAGGTGCTGCTGCCTTAAGAGCAGTACATTTTCCATGGCTATGTTTTAGAAGTATGTATCAAACAATAAATGGAGACAAGATGTGTGACTGAGTCAGGAATCCTAGAAAATAAATTAAAACTTTGCATTTGTGTTTGTTAGGTGAAAGTGTTGAATTGCTTAACGTTAATCAGGCCGGAGATTCTTGAATTCATGACCAAGCTACCTAAGGGTATAGCTGTATCTTTCAGGTCTCAAGTATGAAGTTATTCACGTTGTAGTCAGTATGGTCATAATGGAGTTGTTAGATAATTTGCACTATGAAGATCAAAACTTTAAAAG
Organism: Burhinus bistriatus; assembly: GCA_013397275.1. Taxonomy (NCBI): domain Eukaryota; kingdom Metazoa; phylum Chordata; class Aves; order Charadriiformes; family Burhinidae; genus Burhinus; species Burhinus bistriatus. The sequence continues at coordinate 586,130 of VYXH01001391.1, read as the reverse complement.
CAGAAGCGTAGATGGAGGAGATCAATTTAGGCCCCTGCCTTTGGTAAATGAGCCATCTGCCCAGTCCATCTGCCCGGCCTCAGGTTGGCTCAGCTCCGTTTCCAGAGTCCAGCTCATGGAAGCATGACGTCCCCCTCTCAGCAGAGGTTGAAAGAGTTCCGTCTTCTCCTTTTGTTATTAATTCTAAAGAGAGTGCCAGTGTTTCTAAGCATTCCTGTCCATAGTGACAAATAGGCTGGAGGCATCTTTTACTCAACAGTGCTCTCCTGTTTTTTCTGACTAGTTTAGCTGAAAACTGGTAATGGTGAAAGCATTCAGCTGCCATACTGGTTTGTGCTGGGAGGACCCTCTTGCCTTCTCCTTTGGCAGCTTGAAGCCAGCTGGTGCAGCTGGAGACTTGGGGTTGTGTTGCCTTCCTGGCAAGACTGGAAATGAGTGATGAAATGGCCACATCTGGCTTCGAGCAAGGAGCTGCTTCTTCAGGTCCTAATTCTGTCACTTGATGGGAGCTGTTTGAATTCAATATGAGTGCCTGTTCAAATAATCTGGGGAGAAGGGGAATTAGTTCAGATTACGTGTTTAAAGGCTGCTCTGTAAAGAAGTGTGTGATTGCTCCCTGTCAGCAGTGTGGGCCGGGCAGTGTCAGTGACTATTGGCACACTTGAGGAATGTCTTCCCAAAACACTGGACCTGGACTGTGTGCCTGACTGTGCCGCTCACTTGCTGGATAGTTTGGGGAAGTTAATTGAGACGGATGTCCCCCGGATCACGTTCTTTAAAATGGAGGTGTTATGCCTAGTCTGTCACTTGCGAAATGTTGGGCAGCGCGCGGGGCTGCTGCCGTCCTAATTGTTCCCCCTTGGGAGGGGACTCACCGGGACGGCGGGAGTTTGCAGGAGCGGCGCTTCTTGTGCCATCAGTCTGCAGGAGGCACGTGCTCTGCACTCAGCATCTGTACCCGGCAGTGCGGCCACGCAGCTGAAATAAGCTGAAATAGGTGCTGTCAGATAAGTGCAAGCTCTTTTCCAAATCCTTCATACGCGACATAAACTGGGCAGGCTGAGCTCCTGGTCCTGGCTGAAAGCAGCTTCCGCAGAAAGGTATTTTTCATGGGCGTGAAGACGGGGCAGGTTGGCCTTGCGGTGCAGGAACAGCAGCGCCTCTCAGCACTCCTGCAGCCTGTAAAAGCTGGGCAGGCTGGGCTTGCAATATGCCTCATTTCATCTACCTGAAAATGGTGCCCCGGCTTCCCTTCAATCATTTAAGCTCCCTTGCTCTCTGACACACTTTCCGCTGACAGTAATTCTGCGAGCACTCGTTGGGCATTTACTGCCATCACTAGAGGAAATACTGATGGCTTAAAATGGGATCATTTCCTTTCTGATGGACAGCAAGCACCTGTGGGAGTTTTAATAGCCGTGCAGTATGTCTGTTAGTAGGTAGCGAGGAAGACGGGCGCAGCTCTGCAGTGAGCGCCCGCAGGCTCTGAAGAGGAGATTGGAGGAGAGGGAGAAAGCCATGGCTGGCTCCCTGTTCAGCTCGCAGAGTGCAGCTTAGAACAGTAGATTTTGTGTATCCATCTCCCCGATGGGTGATGGTGGAGAAGGACTTATACCAACCACGTGTTCACATTCATGCAGATTTCCTTGACCTCTTACTAAAGAGAAGGTATTTGCTGTACATATCCTTATTTTTATAGTCCCCTAAATTACTGTTAAACACTATCTTTCCAGGTGCTTGGTGCTACTGTGGAGGGAGAGGACTGGTTGGTTTTGATTTGTTTGGTTTTTTGTCCTCAAGTAATTGAGAAGAAAGAGAACAGTACCAGCCCCCTTCTCCCTAACTTTTTAAAACAATTACTGCTGAGCACTTTATCGTTATTTTTTCAGGTCTTGTGCAAGCAAAAAGAACAATCAAAGCCTTGTAAAATCATTGTGGATTGAAATGCATTTAAAAGTAGAGTGATACTGACCTTCTCTCATGTAATTTTTGGCTCTGTTGTGTTGAGGTAACATTTGTCCAAGGTGTCTCTACTTGGTATGGTGTCTTCAAGGTCCTAGCAGCAAAGGTCTTCATTTTGGGGAGACATAACAATGGGCATTTAACAGAGCAGCAGCAGCGTGCTCTTCAGCTCTTCACAGGTGACAGGAGTGCAGCCTCTGGTAATAAATTTGACTGTTTCAATTACAGTGAGTTTCTTGGTTCATCCGCTTTTATTTTTAAGTTAAATCATGTATCATAAACCTGCAAACCAGTGGCAGCTTCAAATGTCTTAACATTTCCAAAGCTGTCTTGTCAAAAAGTCATCTTATTCTTGAGCTAAGCATATGACAGGGTCAGAGCAAATGTGATGCATTTTAAAAAGCAAGACCCAAACTCATCTGGAATATGTCAGCTACGAAAGGAGAATTGCAGTCTAAGGTTAAACAAGCAAGGATTTAATTTGCAATCATTTTAATTGATATTGATTGCATTGCTTGAATGTAGGGTCAAAGCAAGAGAGTCACTTCAAATCTAGACTCTTTTTTTTTCCTTTTAAAAAAGCTTTAGTGGCTTTGGCTGAAAGGCTAGGGGCTTGAGTTGCATGTTTAGTGAAGTTCGCAGTGGGGGAGAAGGGAGGGGTGGGAAAGTAAAACAAACAAGCGTGTGTTATATTACAAGAAAAGTGAGAACTTCCCCATCCATGAAAACTGCGGTGCCCGGCTGGAGATGCCAGCAAACTGCCTCCAGTGTGCCCAGTGCTCTGGGGAGAGCGATGCTGGGCTGGCCTGCTGCCGGCGAGGAGCTGGTGTGCCAGGCTGCTGGCCAGTCCTGCCTCTGCTGCTCCCTCCCCTCGCTTCCCTCCCTGCCTGCTCTTTCTACCCCGTAGCTCTCCAGAGCAGAGCTCTCAGACCTCTTCTCTCCCACCGTTAAAGTGCGCTCCTGCTTGTTTTTAAGATCTCCACTTGCATTTGCTGCCTGTTCACCACGTTGAGTTCAAATTCGGTCACCTTGGTGGTCCTACCTGATACCTTCCGGTAGAGTTACCTCTTATCCCATTCCTTTTTTCTCCCTTTTTCGCTTCCTTATTATTCACCTCATTTCATTTGCCTGTTGGCTACTCATCATTACTTGTGCTGGCTCCATTCTTGCAGTGGCTTCTCTCTCTATCTTCAAATTTGTGCCTTAAAGTTAATTTCTTTCATGTACATTTCTCATGTATATTTCCAATATTATCTTTCCATTTGAATTACTGTCTCCTCTGTTACCTTTATGCAACTTAAAGGACAGTAGCTTTACCTTAGTAGAGGTCTTGTCTGTATTTGTAACATGCTTTGTCTACTTAGAAAGCACGAGAGTATTAAGTCAGCATTTGTTTCTATGTCACTGTCCTATAAAGTGGGTATCAGGTCAATAGAAATATTTTAAAAGTAACCTAATTAAAAGTAAATCTGTTTCAGTTCCTCTCTGAGCCAGGATCTCTCCCTGAACTATTAAACAAACACGTTTGACAACCCTGCTGCTAATTGCATGATAAAGTTGATACAAGGATAGATGGTGCTTAGGTCCTCGGGGGCTTTTCCATTGCAATTTTGCTGAGAGAAGCTGGAGGCAGAAACAGGGACAAGCAGGGTCAGTTTTAGAGACAGCAGTGGGGGTTTTCTATTTCCTTTGTGTGGATCCGTCTCGTGTTTGATGTTCGGTGGGTTGTTTCACGTTCCCTAACTTCAGGCATAAGTGCTGCAGCGAAGAGTTGTGGAGAGAGAAGCTGGAGGCTGTTTCCCTTCTGGGAAATCAGCCCATATAATCTTTTAAAGTCTGGCAGGAGCGGAGCAGAGCCAGTCCTTGGCTGTGTGTCTGAGCCTCGCAGTGTCCGACGGGCCCTGCGGACGGGGGATTGTAATGGACTTGATTTCTCACTGGGGCTGCATTTCAAACTGATGCTTGAGGGCTGAGGGCAGTCACTTTATTAACTGTAGGTGTTACTTTTGTCCTCTGCGCCCCAGCAGCATGCTCAAGGTTGTTCATCTAGCTGCGTGGTTTTTGCACTTACAGCCCCAGCCTCCCCCTACATACCTTCTGAGGTCTCAAAGAGCTGTGTAAACTCGGAGGATTAAGGCAGGGTTTGAGCTGGGCTGAGCAAACACTGGATGATAACTCCAGCCAGCGGCTGGCTGGGGGTGTGAGCTTGCGCCAGGGTCCTCTCGGGCTGATCGTTATTTCCTGATCATACAGACAACATGGAGTCCACTGTGCCGGAGTCTCTTGTTGTGGCCTTTTAGGGGTAAGAACGGTCTCATTCCAGAGCCGAGGGCCATGCATCCACATTATTCACAGCTTTATTTATAAACTCAGTGGTGTGCACCTTGAATGTAGCTGTGCCTCAGTGACAGAAAAAAAAAAAGAAAAAGGCTTTTCAGGAAGGAGTGTTCCAAGTGATTAAGGTTGTTGCCAGCTCTGCCGCAAGCAGAGGTGCGATTGCATAACTTTTAACTAGCTTGGGCCAAATAGCAATGAAAAAAATTCACGGAGATTTTTATTATGGACTCTTGAAATCTGTTGCAGAGTCTACATACTTGGGTTGCCAACCCACGCTGAGGTCTTTGCCAGTGGATCTTCACAGCCGCTGGTGTGCAAGGTATTTCAGGTAGAGCTGGAGAAGGTACCACAATTACATTTTCAGCTGAAGTGTTCTTTGATATCTGTACATCCAAGTAAGCAAATGGGGAGATAGAATCTGTATGTTTCATGGAGTAACTGCCAGGAAAGAGGCTCTAAAGAAAGGCCTAATTCTTCCTTATCTATAACTACGCAGCCAATTAGAACCATCTGCTCTCCGTCTGCAGCCCAGGCAGACACGGGGCTGCAGATGGAGAGGCTGTAGCCTGCCCTGGAAGGTGTGAGAGAGATTCCTAAGTGAGGACAGGTAGGAGACAGTCCTGGAAGCAGTGAATAGTAAGGAACAAAATAGTTTTGTATATTCTGGAACAAGATTTGGCAATCTCCGTCCTGGAACCAAGAAGAGAGAATGGGCCTGGATCCACCAGCCTTCCCTACAGAAGGGGATTTTCTGGCCCTGACAGCAAAGGTAGCCAGGTCTGCTGACTCCTGGGTTGGGCAGAAACCCCAAGGCTGGATATTAAGACCTTTTGGCTTCAGGGCCTGACTTCAGACATTGTTGCTGTGTGAATACTAGGCTTTACCTGACATGCAAATACCTGCTGGTCTGGGCTTGTCTGGGGGAAGGCTCCAGTGGAGCAGTTTGTCAGAAGGCCAGTCTCACCTGCCGGCTGGGATTTCTGGGTTGAAGTCAAGGTGTTCACTGCACTGGTGTACTGTATATTCTGTATGTGCTTAAATTTTGCAGTAGTTGCCTATGCGCGAGCACAGATGCACATCCAAAAATAGTAAGCTCTTGTGCTAAGTGAGGTCCCCAACTTGGAGGTCATAAACTTTAGCAAAAGAGCAATTGCTGGAAGGCTCTTTTAGTAGCGTAAATAGAAAGGCAACAAAGGAGGCAAGAATAGAAACCCCATTAGCCCCCTCCTGCTCTCTGCCTGAGGCTGCAAAGAGGTCTGCGTTGAGCAGCATAGAAAACAGCCCCGCTGTCACCCGCTGTCAGTAAGGAGAGTTCAGTGTCCTGCGCTCCCAGAAAAACCAAAGTCCTGTGAGCTGCATCCTCCGCTGAAGTGGGGAGGAACGGGACTGCGAAATAGGTTTTCTTGTCACGGGCCCGAGAAACTTGGCATCTTCCCCGCGGCTGCCCCAGACATGCTGCGGAGCTGAGGTTGCCTTCTCCTGCCGGAGGCAAGCGGCAGCCTTGGCTACCAGGGCTTGGGGCTTAATTCACGGCTGTTTGGAAAGTGCTTGAGATTCTTGGACGCAAGTGGCACTACAAGTGAATGCATTATTTCCTTGGCTTTGAACCAGCTCTGACTGTATTCCCTGAATTAATTTTGCTAGTAGCTCAGTGATGAGGCAAACCTTAAATCTCCAAACGAAATAGAGATAAAAAGCTAAATTTCAAAGTAGGGCATTTTGTCGGATTCAGTAAGGGGAAAATGCAGCTTTCCTGACTAGTTGTGTGGGAAAGGGAATCTTGTAAAACGTGCAGTGAACGTGCTGTGGGTACCGAGGGAAGTCTTTCCCTAAGGTGTTAACAGAGGCCCAATCCCCGTGTGAAGCCAGCTAGAATTTGAACCGAAACGGCCATGTGCTGCCTTTGAAAGCATCCTTAAAAGTGAGTATTATGTGCTGAGCCAGGAGTGCGTTATTTGCTGGTGCTTTCAGGTGGTGGCATTCCCCTGCCACAGCCTCCTTTCTCCCTTATCAGAGGCCCGTCTCACCTCATGCAGCATCTTCCATGCGTCTGCTGTCACGTTGCAGCTGCATCTGGCTTTATGAAGAAGTGCACATTTTTAGTGACTTCTGTTTCTAATGTGTTGCTGAGTATCAGTTAACAGATGTCATTTCCATTGCACTAGTTTCTGATTAGTTACTGAAGCTTAGCATTTTGATTTCTATCTCAGCAGCTTCCCACTAAATAGGATAATGTGACCTTCTTTAAGTGGCATCTCAAACTGCTGCTTTAGAGTGTTATCTTAAAACTAAAAACCAAAATGAGCAACTAAACACTAATTTGTATCCCTCGTTTTATGATTCATGGAGAATAATGTCAGACAATCATTTTCCTTGCTCTTTCACTAGTTACGGACTTGGCAAGCTGAACTGTATTCTAGTGTGTTCTGCACCTCTAAGACAGTGCTACTTATTTTAATTTTGGGCTGGGGGTTGGATCTCTGGGGGTTTTGTAACTTGCTGTATATATGTGTGTTTTAAGAGGAGCTTGCCAGCCACACAGGACCCCTGTGCAAGGCATACAGAGATTGGGTGCTGGCTGATTGTCTTTGAGCCTGGGCTGGACTAGGAAACAGCTGGATGTATTTTATCATTGTGATTCAAATTTCAATGTCTCTGCGACCCTAAAGAGTCAGTGCATCATCACACTTCACAGGGAAGGGTAACTTTAGGCAGTGAGTGATTTGGAGTGGAATCAGCAGGTTGCACACTGAGGCAGTCAATTCACTAATTAAACGAGAGGGGGAGGAAGTAATCTAGAGCAATCAGCAGGGCATTTCATCCCAATTCCTAATTTTCTTTTTTGTTGGGCTTTATTTTTTGAGAGACTAGAGAGCTAATGATTTTCATGAGCTCTTTTGCAGTACTGAAGGTGTGTGCGTTGACATGAGCGAGTTGTATTGCGAGCTCAATTCACATAGAATACAAATATCCGTGATGTAATTGCTCAAGTCAGAAGCGAGGCATTTAGAAAAGGGGGGATGAGGCATTTAGAAAAATTTCGGTAGCTGAAGTTGACAGATTTTTGGAATGGTAAACAGTGCTTTTAAGGTATCTCCTAATCCGATACATTTACCTCACATAAAAAAAATTAATTGGGATAGAGATTCTGTAAAACATTCCATAAAGAATTTCGTTTTCACCCTTGAGCAGTTAATAAAAGGCATTGGGGAAAAACTTACCTAGCTGTAATGAACTTATGTCATAGTGATTTGGCATATTGTTTCTTAAACTCTTTTTCTGTGTGGTGTGTATAGGGGGAGAGGTCAATGCATTGTCACCAAGAGTTCAGCTTTTAGTCCTCGAGGATGCCAGGGATAGCAGTAGTAATTCCCTTCTCTGATCTCACTTCCTATGTTAATCATTATGACATGACATACCCGCTTTTAAACTCTGCTTAGATTGTATGTTATAGTCCAGATTCAGGGCAGACACTTAACACTTAGAAGTGTTCAACCTCTGTTACGTGTTTAGATCCCATTGATCTCAGCTTGCTTGTTGAATGCATGGTAGGCTTTAGAAGTGCTTTTCTCCGTATGATTGCTACTGTGAATCCGGAGACTGTCAGGCCCAAGGGGAGTCTGATATGTTGCTTTCTGAGTTGGAAACAAAACAAAATAAAACCCACCTCTGTTGCAGTTGAACAGTTAAAGGCTTTCCTTCAGGATGCTGATTTCTTCATGTGCTGTTGACGTATGGTTCCTGAATTAATGTGAAGCAAACTCATTTTCATAACCAGTTCCAGCATCTCTGAAATTAATCAAACACATAGCCTGGAGAGTATTCATCCTAATCTAATCTAAAATTACTGTTTGCATTGTGCGTGCCTAATTATTCATCTTAAGTCATCTCTGGAAAGAACATGCTGTCTTGTTTGTGTTTTTATTCAATATTTATACTGCTTAATGCTTGAAAGTAGACTCAAAGACTTAGGTGGGTTTTTTTTCCTCCTTTACAGAAGGACATGTCGCTCAAGCCTCAGGAGCGGAAGGAGAAATGGGAGAGGCATCCAGGAAAGAAACCTAGAGAATCTGAAAACTGTGTGTCTGCTGAGCCGAGTGAAAATGGCCATAATAATGATGCTGGGAGCTCTGAGAGAGAGGCAGAAAGAGGCAAAGAGCGGATGAAGAAGAAACTCCCCTTGAAGCTATCCAAACAGGTAGGGAGATTATTTCTCATCTGAAGTGAGCGTATCATGGCATTGGCCACTGTGACATGTCCTGCTGGTAGGTTGGGGTTGTTAAGGTAACTGACTTCTCTGATAACTTGTGCTAGTGAAAACAATTTCTCTTAGAAGACTTCTGGCCAAATACGCAAATCCTGTGTTGCGAGCAAGTTTCATAAGTTAAAATGGAAGACCAGGTGTGCTGGGTACTGTAGGAAAGAAGGAACAGACCTCCCTTGTATCCTACAACTTTGAGAAATTGTGGTAATTCACACCATAGGTTGGTGGCTCTTAACGGTCTTAGGCACAAGTGGAAATCATCCGTCGGATCATAGTCTTCTTTGGGGAAGGCGTGCTTGTTAACACGCACCTGGAAGTTGCGAATGTGAATGTGTCCATCTCATGAATCAACTTCATGTGCCCCCAAAACAATATGTTAAGAAGGAGAGAATATTCCAGTATTTTAGAAGTGGAAAGTCGGTTTGGAGGAAGTTGTGCTCTGGGCAGTCTTTTCTCTGTGCCCTTCTAAAATGTGGTAGAGCATTAATGAATTAAGAGTTGTGATGCTGGAGGGAACGATTGTGGAGAGTCCCGTCTGCGCCACAGTGTGTACAGAGCCAGGGAGGTGACAAAGGAGAGGCACTACGGCTGGCAGGCTATTTATCACTTAACTGCTGCTCAGCAGGGAGATTTGTTGGTGACTCAGTGCTCATTCATCAATTTGAAATTCACATGGCACAGCAGCCTATATCTATGAATAAACACTTTCCCAGTTGTCCGTTAACATGGTGCCAAATGGCAGCCAGTAGGAAGACCAGTGTACTTGACGCTCTGGTATTTGTTCTGAGCTAAGGAGTACGCTACGGTGAAAAACTATTTTTTATTCTTTGGGACGCAGAGAAAAAGAGCTGTTTAACCCAAGCACACCTTCTGTTCTGTGAAACTAGTTCTGTACGTGTGCCAGACAACGAAAGATTGAATTGACCAGTTATTGGAAGTGTTTTTTCAGACTTCCAGTATTTTAGGATCTGAAAGGATCTTTAAGGTTATCTAACGTAAACCCCTGCATGACTTCACCACCACACACAATCGTTTGTAATTGTGTTGTAGTATATGCGTTCAGAAGGGCTCATCACATTTTACGTTAGAAATTCTAACGGTCTGCTCATGGCCCCACTCTTCTGGTGGCTAATTGTTCTCATTAACAAATTAGCACACTTTTGTTTCCTTCCTTTTGATTAAAAAAAAACAGTGGGAATAATTCAGTACAAATACTTATGTAAAGATGTTAGTACTTTTCTGCTTGCAAACATTTAGGTAGCAAATCACATAACCACACATTCCTAGTAAAATATTTGCCAGGTTTGTTTTCTTTTAACTCCCCAAAGTGATACCAAATGTTTTGGTTTTAGAGTCTTCAGCGTATATGCAGTTAAAATATATCAAGTTTCATGTTTGTTTTTGCTCGTAGTTGAGTGATAGGGTTTCAGTTCCCCCCTCTGGTTACAGGTGCAATGATTTTGTGCACAAATATTCACTGTGCAAATTAAAATGACTTTTTATTATGGGTGAATAGATGGCACATTTTAGTTTCGATGAAAGTTTGAGCAACTAGGTTCCTTTTCTTGGCATCCAAACCCACAAAATGCTAAGCGTGTATTTCACCACGAGTCCCTGGCGTTGATATAAAATGTTTAGAAGTGATAGGGCTGGATGGCGTTCCTGCCTGCTGCTTGCATCACGATTGTGGCACTGTGCTCCATCAGCTCCTCTGCCTTTGTAAAGCTGCTGTTATGTCAGGCTTTTTTATTTACATGAAAAGGCCCCAAACACCAGTCCAGCGACCCTTGCAAAGTACTTTCCACTCTGGTCCCTGGAGTAACCTTACAAATGCTCATGTTGATGCAACTGAGAGTGATGCAGTGCGCGTATGGAAACACGGAGCACTGCAAGAGGTCATTAGGTCTCGATTGCCACCAAAATCTCTCTAACATGAAAGCCTGGCTTCAGTAAATACTGCCTCTCTACGGGTTAGGGAGTTGTTCCTTCAGGTCTAAAATGACGCTGGAGGGAGTTTAGTGCATTTTAGGTGATTGCACCGTTAGGGTTGTGTGTGGCCGCGCTCCGCCGGGCAGCGGGGAGGTCCCCTCATGCTGGAGCTGGGGGCAGCAGGTTCCTCACCCGAAGCGGAGGAGGAAAGGTTAGTTAATAGTGACATCTTCTACGTGGAACTTAAAACTAAGTTTCAAGTAGTTGTGGCTACTAGGGATTTCGTGACACTGCCTTTAAAACTGCCTTTGGCGTAAGAGGTTTTGTTACGCTGGCTAAACTCCAATTTCTGCAATTATTTGCTGCTGCCTTAGTTTACCAAACGTTTAGATTATTTGTATTTCAGCTCTGGAAAATGACATTGTTATCTGTTTCTTTTGGTTAGCATTTGGCCACCATCAGTGATTAAATAGGGTATTTGCTGCCACATTCATGAACACCCGAATTCCTCTTTCATTGTTTAATCTTTTTTTTCCTGTAAGTATAAGTAACAAACTCCAAAAAGAGCGAGGAGCTTGCACAAAGAATATAAAATAAAACCTGTGATGAGTGACTCACTAATAGCTTCTTTAAACAAGTCACAATTAGAATTCATCCTTTATTGAAAAGGCAGGTTTTTTAAATACCTTTTATTATCCTAGCTGATATAGTTGTGAAAACCAGACGAGTTTTCAGGTCTGTAAGGTTGATGAAAGTAGCAGCAAAATCTAAGCTAGATAAACTAGGCTATTCTTAGTTCAAACTAATTATGCAAATGATATAGACAAGTTCAATAATTTTTCCCTTTTTTAATAACCACAAAGTTCACACCTAGAATTCTGGCATTTCCTGCCAAGCTGTCTAGACAAATTGGCTGTAATATTAAGTTTCCTGGAATTTGGGGGGAGATTTTTGCATCTCAGGGTTATTAAACATAGGTTTATACCTAATTTGGAAAGCTTACTGTAATTAATGCTAATTATATTGAGATGTTGCTTAGAAATTACTGTTCAATTTGCAGCTTTCCTTATACTCTCATCCCTTCTCTTCACAATGCTACTGAATTGTCATCTTTTTTGCGCAGCCTCCTCTAATAAATCAAATTGGGCATTATAATTATGGCATTCTGCTAATCCTTGTAGAGAGGTGCAAAGTGGTAAGCTGATTTGAGTGCCAGGTTGTCTGCTTTGTTTAGAAAATTAGATTAATACTTCACTCCTTTTGACAAAGCATCTAGATTGCTATTTCCTCCTGAATATTTGGTACTTCTGTACCTCGGGGCATGGGGAGAGGGGTGCAGGAGCCAGTCTGTCTTTCCAGCCTATTATTCCAACTGTGTATAAAAATCGTTCAAACACGTTTATCTCTTGCTGTAGCCAAGCAGAGGGATCAAAGAGTATTTCAAATAGTCATAGGTCCTTTGGTCAAAGATTTATCAGGGTTCGGGGCTGTTCTGGAAGCATGTGCGCGGGGAAAGCTGCTGTTCTCTGATGGAGGCCACGCCACCACTCACAGTCATCACGGGTACGTCAAGGAATGAGAAAACGTTTTAGCGTAGCCAGGGTGGCCTGCAGTAAAGCTTGCCTCTTTGAAAGTGTGTAGTTGTCTCCAACACAGGAACATTTGTTGGAAATTGAGTCAGTGTCTTTTTTTAAAAGCCATGTCTGAGTCTGACCCAGTGTGCTGTGGAAGGGAATCCTCACAGCGGCTGCAGACAGTGCCGGTGGGGGAGAGGAGCCCAACGTCTCTCTAAACCTCTATGGTTGGGTATATAATTAACTTAGACGAAAAAGTAGATATAAGGTGAAACCTCTTAGTTCCAGTTACTCTTCCTTGTGTTGTCCTAAGTCATTCTTCTAGTTTTTGGAGAGTCACCCTTTGAACTTTGAGTCTGTCTTTCACTAGCCTTAGCTGAGCTGTTTTGCTCTTTGGGTTCCTTTTTGGAGCTGCGTATTCTTCTGAACGTCTGAGCAGCCTGGGGCCACCCTGGATGTAGAACAGAGGGTTTTTTCTGACCTTCAGGACCCATTGCCATTTCTGTACATAGACTAAAAATGGGATGACCTTCTTCTGAAAAGAGTTGGTGCTAATAGGAAAGAGTTGCTGATAGTTCAAGTTAAGCTTAACCTCAAGCTCTGTGGTTAGTCAGCTTTGGAGCATCGCGGTGCGTTGAATGTGTTTAGATGTTAAATGCGGCTGTAATAACACTCTGTTCTGCAAATAGTCATTTGTCATGAAGATGAGTGTCTTACACCTCCCCCTTCCTTTTCTCACTCACTGTTTAAATCACTGGAGATGAGGAAGAGTCTCAAGGAAGCTGAGGAGAACAGGGTGGTGTAGCACGTCTTAGTGCTCATAATAGCGTGCTGGGTTTGGAGCATGGGAGGAAAGGGCGAGAAAATTAGCGCTGTCATGTTGCTCTGGAGGTGTGACATCTCTGTGACTTCAGCAGAGCTTCCTGGAGGGAGGGAAAGCAGAGTTAATTCCTGTGTCTCATTCACTCCCCAGCCTTCGTCAAACTGCTGAGCATCATTGATGATTAATGTATATTGTTGCTGTGGCTCTTGCTGGACTGGAACTGCTAAATTACATTAACATGTTTGATTACCTATTCATGTGATTTTTCTGTGATGCTCATCAGCTCGTTATCCAACATTCATTGATGAATGTAACACCCTTCCCGGCCCCCAGGAGAACACCGCTCTGGGTTACTGCTGATCTGAGCTAAAGGTGATACACTAAGTCATTTTCCAGCCAGGATGCACCTTGTTTCTCCTGATGTCTAGGTGAAAATTGATAGCTTGTCTTCGAACGAGTTACATATCCCTGGCCCCTTTTCGTGTGTATTGGAAGGCTGTGGGACTTACCAAAGTACAATGAAACTTCTCTGGCTAATAAAATACCTTACGTGGAATACTTCCGTGGAACACTGCTTGTGCTGATGGTTAGGCAATACAAGCATGTAGCTGCTTGATTTTTATTTGTATTTTTCTAGATAATGATAAATGGTAAATTGAAAACTTGAATGTACTTTTGAAGCCACTGGTGGGCTGGAAACAGAGTGTTTGCTTAGTGATGCAGAGTTCAGAGACTGAAATGTGCCTTTCTTTGCTGAGGTTCAGCAGCCATGTAGGAGAGTTAGTCCGAAAAATAACCTTTGGAGCCTTTGTGTATAGGCTGGAAGACAGTTATGGATATGCCCGTCCTTCTGTGTCTTAAAAATGTAGCGTTTGGAAGCTGAATTGTGTCTAAGAGGGTCTATATATAACAGTAACTTATTCTGTTACCTTCAGTATCTCAGGCTATTAAAAGCAAACGAATTCTAGGCAGCCAACTTACCAGAAAAAAAAAGAAAAAGAAAAAGTTGGCCTTTAATGTGGGTTTTGGGGATTGGTTTGGTTTGGTGTGTGCTGCTTTGGTGTTTGCACTTCACTGCTTTTGAACACTGAAATTATACAAACTGGCTTCTTTTTGCTTCTAATTTATGTTACCCTTTTTGTTAGCAGATATTGTTATTTAAATGTTCTTTGAAACTAAACAACAAAGCAAAAGGGGAAAAAAACAAAAGTCCATTTTCTTTTAATCAGGAAAATGTTGCTTCATGTATTGCTTAGAACCAGGATCTGTTTCTACCTTTTGTAAGTACAAGAATTTACAATTTGGACATGAAAGCTCTGTACCAATTAGTTTTAAGCGCGCATTTATGATTGCTGGGAGAGTTGGGCTGTTACCGTAGCGCATGTTACCTGTGTGAAGTCTCCCTACCACCGGCTCCAGCCAGGCTGGCCGGAATCCCGAGAGGTGGCTGGGGTTGGGGCTTTCATTCCCTTTGGCTGGAGCCACGGCCGGCCGGCGGTGGAGGCCGGCTCGGCGAGGTGCAGCGCACTGACGCAGCGAAGCCTTTCCAAGCACGTGCTCGCTTTTAAACATGTGAACAGTCTCGCTGGCTTCAAAGCTCCTAATGAGGTTGTAGTGCCGGGGGCCCTGTCCCGGGGGATTTCGGAGGAGGTCCTTGTTTCCGGCTGAGTAGGGCCGCCCGGCACAGGCACAGATGGCCTCGCCTTGCTCTCTCGCGCTGATCGGCAAGGGCAGAGACTTCACAGCTGCCTGGGAAACCACTGGGGAGTAACGGGGCAAAGTACTGAAATGGGCAATACAGCATTCAGTCATTAGGTTTGCTAATCCGAGGCCTAAAATCAGCCTCATTTCAATCAATAGCAATCTGTTTGCGCTGTCAGGAACTAATTTAAAAATCTGCTTTAAGTCCTGGTTAGGCACTTGGTATTCTGTTTTCTGCATCAAAGTAGAGGGGAAGCAGTGGGCATAGCACAGCAGTGGCAGCAGGAGGAAAAATCCTTTGTAAATAAATACTGGATGTTTATTTCCCAAATGAAACCCTGCTATTACAAAGAAATGCTGTTGTTTTTGCTAAATTTATCCAGGAATTCACCGAGATTCTTGAAGAGGCTGCAGAGCCCACTCTGTAGCAGAGGGAGAACTTTGTCTTGTGTTTAGTTTGTTTAGTATTTCTTTGAAGTGCTGTACGAACCTTAGGCAATTAAGATTTGTGTTATAGCTGCGGCACAGGTAACTTCATCGTGGGATTGCAGCCACTTTTTGAAAGCTACAGCACAGCTTCCCTTACAGATCCCTGTAACACCCTGTGCTCCAGGAGGAGCAGTGTGAAACAGTGCCATAAAACCACCGGGAACTGTGACAGGAGAAGACCTTTGCTTAAGCTGGAAAAATGTATTTCAAAACCCTCTGCAGTTCTGGTAGGAAAACATAAATGTAGGAGACCATGTTTATTAGAATTGGGGGGGGGGGATCCAGCTGTTTTTAGACTAACGCTGAAGCGTGAAACAGAAGCATATGCTGGATTTTACTACACTGCAAATATTATTTTCTGAACAGAGTGATGTGAAGCGTGTTTTGGCTGCTGACAGTGTTACATGTAGCAGAACGTGGCTTTGTCTTTTTCACTGATGTAGTGACATACTTATGCACTTGTCTGGACAAGTGGGTTCCCCTTTTGTAGCTGACTCTCACTTGCCAGTATTGCTGCTCCATGTGCCCCACTTGTCCCTGATCCTCCCAGAGAGGCTCGGCTGCCTCTGAGCGCAGCTCCTTGATGTGCCCCAGCTCAGGAGCGCAGCTGGGGGACGCTGACTCCGTGCCGGGTCAGGCAGGGCTTGTTCACCTGGACCAGCACCTTACTGCCGGGGGCTTCGCTTGGGTGGGCACCTGCTTCTGGGTGGCAGAGCAAGTGGAGGTTGGGTGGCTGTGGGGATGGGGATGCAGTGTCTTGCCACATGCACTCTGCTCCCTGCTTTGTTCAGAACCAGACCCTGAGGTTTTGCCTGCAGCACTGGCTTCTACCTTCTTTGTCCCCGCTTTTCCTCTTCTTCAAAATTCCCGTCTGTCCCCATTCGCCTCTCCCACTTAACAGCATTTGGGCAACAGCAATGCGTTCAGGCCACCAGATGGCTGCTGGCATTTTCGACATGTGTTAGAGCAGGTCTAGAGAGCACGGTGATTAAAGCACTGGATGCTACCAGCGCTTTCTCTGCGTTGGGACTTCTTACACTACCTCTAGTGAAGCTGAACCACAGTGTCTTTGGGGGCCTTATGTCTCTGTCTCAGTTCCCCATCTGAGAAGATGCGATAGCTGCAGACTCAGCGAACTGTGGCCGAACAGACTTGGTAACTAGAGACACACACAAACATTTCGTAAATGGAGCAACCTGGAGGAAGCTGCTCAGCACAGCTCTCATCTCGCAAGACTCCTCCCTAGCAAACAGGGACCTGTCGTTCCTGGTGTTTTCAAAGTTAAAAAAGGTCAGAAAATTGGAGTGATAGGAAGGTAGTTAAGTCACACTGCTACAGTGTAAGAAAGTTACGTTGTATGTATGTGAAGAATCAAACCAGTTATAGGCTCCATGTTTTAAAACTCCTGCAGGTCACTTTTAAGTTCTCTGTCTGCAGTTAGATGACTGATGAGGATGTTAGGTTACATTTGCTTAAATATAGCTTCAGAGGAGAGCAGAAAAAAGAGAAACAAAGCAATCCTCTCTTCTCGCTGATGTTCTGTAAATAGCTGTGAATGAATCTCATTACAATGGCTTCTTTAGAAAGGGAGAAATAAAAAGGAAATTTCATTGCTAACAACTTACATGGCATCAGACGCTATAAAAAAGGTTGTTGGTGGTCATTGGTTACATTGAGAAGAGCTAAATGGTTTGTAATTTAGAGAAGGGGATTTAATTACATGAAGTAATTTACAGGAAGCTATAACCACTTGTATCTTTTTCTTTGTTGAATTTAATTGGTTGACACAATGCACAAAGTCGTCTTTCTTTTCCTTCTTCCCTCCTCTCATTTTTTTGTTTTATTTGTGTATTTGCTTTTGGAGAAGAGAAGGCACCAAGATAGAGCACTTCTGTTATGTCTCGTGATTTTAGCAAATTGAAGAATGGCGAAACACAGTGCTGTTTGAATGGTGCTCTGTCTCCAACTACTCCTGCTAGTGTGTGCTGTTTGGAGAGATTCAGAGCCTTGGCTGGAGGTTTTCCTTCTACATCTCTTCATGACGGTGAGATACAGCACGTTCTGGGTGTCCTGTGAGCTGTGTAGAGCCGCTTCTCCTGGGTGTAATGCAGGTGCCGCAGAAGAGGCTAGGACCTAAAAGCAGCTGAAGCAGCCATGGCCTTTTTGCCTGTTGTTTTTCTGTTTTGGACAAGAAGTGTCTAAAGGGTTATTCCATCTTGATTTAAGCACTGGCTGCCTAATATTTTAGCTAGCTTTGCACAGGGGTTTGGGATCTGTTACCTAATTGTAGCCCCTGTTCTTGGACTTGCACCAAGTGTCTGCAGTAAAATACAAAGCCTCTGAACGATGATTGAGGGACTGGAGCACCTCTCTGATGAGGAAAGCCTGAGATACCTGGGTCTGTTTAGCTGGGAAAAGAGAAGACTGAGAGGGGATCTTATCAATATCTAAAGGACGGGTGTCAAGAGGATGGGGCCAGACTCTTCTCAGTGGTGCCCAGCGACAGGACAAGGGGCAACAGGCACAAACTGGAACACAGGAAATTCCATCTCAACATGAGGAAAAACTTCTTTACTTTGAGGGTGCCAGAGCACTGGAACAGGCTGCCTAGAGAGGTTGTGGAGTCTCCTTCTCTGGAGATCTTCAAAACCACCTGGATTCATTCCTGTTGGCAGGGGATTGGACTAGATGATCTCTGAAGATCCCTTCCAACCCCTACCATTCTGTGATTCTGTGAATGGCAGCAGGTAGAGTATGGTTCCTTACGATCATCCCTGTAATTTTGGGGATCATCGCAGGTGGTTTTTTTTGTGTGTAAAACAAGCACAGTAGATGTAGGTGCACAATATTCTTCCTCTATCATACTTATCACTATAATAACTAAACGATCTGCACAGCCCCAGTCTAAATCTGAGCTGATTTAAAACAAACATAAAAATGACGTCCCAATGTCACTTGTGGTTGAGGCAGAATAAATGTCTTTTTCATGAGATACTGTTGCTTTTAACATGCAGAACTTGTCCTTGCTTACTGCTGGCCATGGATCTCCATTTCTGCAAGAGACTGCTGGGATCGGTGCACCACGAGCTGTAGCAGAATCGCTTTGGCTGTTGCCCGTCTTTGCCTGAAGTCATTTAATGGCACTGGTCCAGCTGTCTTGGCTTTCCTCATGGAAGCGCATCAAAGATGATGCTGTTTTCCACCTCTCGGGTGCTCTCGCCTCACAAACTGCAGCCTCGGGCAGTGTTACCCACATCCCTCGACCTCTTTTCAGTGTGGATTCTTAAGGGAGCTAATTTTCATACTTCTGCCTGATGGATGGTTTACGCGAGCTGTTGAGAATGTACACAGCTTGAGTAAACATGTCTTCGGTTTGAAGACATCTCTTAGGTAAAATAAGCGCTTATTTTTTTCCCTTTAGTCCTTCAAGCAAGGTTACTAGTAGCTCTTCAGATGAATGCCATTGCACTATTTATTTGGTAAAGTCAGTCCATGAAACCTGTGGACTCTAACGTTTTGTCTAAAAGAAACTGAAGAATTAAATAAAGCCAGCAGGGGTTTGTGATAAATTTAAAGCTCTTCCAAGCTTACTGGTTGAGGGAGTCCTCAGGCGTAGTTGGGTACATATGTATCTTTTAACTCGAGAGTTGAAATATGCTCTGTCTGTATGTAGGTTTTTCCAGCTGTTAGCACTGTAAATTGATTCTAAAATTTTTTCTGAAGTTAAGCCTAGAAATTAATTTATTAAAAAAAAAAAATCCTAGCAAGGAGGATGTTTTGAATGCGAAGTTTGGAATTATACATATAAACTCTTATTATCATTACAGGTAAAAGGAGTTTTTTTCTTTTTCTTTTTTTTTTTTTTTTTCCTGGTAGCTTCCTCTCAGTTTTTTTCTTTGCAGTTGGAATTGTTGAGATTACAAAGCAAAGTATTATTTGGGTAGCTGCTGGATTCTGAATGTTAGTGTCTAAAGTCAATTATGTAAATATGTGCAGGTTTTTTAATTTAAAAACAAATCTTTCGTCTTCACCCTTCCTTCCACGTTCCACTTTCTTCTGGTTAAAGGCTTTGATGTTGGCACTAGGGAAAGGAGCACAGGCTCGATTCTTCCTTCAGCTGCAGCACCAATGCAAGGTGAAGTTGAAGACTAGTAATAGCTTTCATTTTGCACTCTGTGATGTTTCTTCTCACAGCCCTTCTTGACTCACTGACACTGAATAGCAAAAACAAGGAAAAAACCTTTTCCACGGAAACCTTATCCACTGGAATGATATTGCTAAAAGAATCCAAGGCCGAGGTAATGGATCAAGTAGTGGAAGCTGTCCAGGGCAGCCAGAGTAACAGTGCAGTGATGAACAGCTGTAATATTGCAGCCTCCTGGAAAGTGGTGCTGGATCTCATAAAGTTGTCTTTCTGCTGCTTCTCAAAACTTTAGAGTGGCTGTGGGGCAATATTTTGTAATTTGACATGACGTTTATTGGCTGTAGTGTCGGTCATAGGTATCTTTTTGGAGTTAGCGTCTCAGTCCTTTAGGATGGAAGATGGAGATAGTTCAGCTGGTCAGATGGGTTGGCTGTGGAGTACATCGGGAGCTTTAATATGAAAAAAAATGTGTTTGCAGTTATTTTTCAGCTCATATGGAGGAATTTCAGTGTATGAAGGTAAACAGGGATGACACAAAGGAACAGAGTCATATTACAAGTGTTGACTGAATTGAGATTTTTTTAACTTGCTCCTCATTTGTACATGTGCTTTTTTCTTCCAGTTGCATACTGCCAAAACTAATAATATAAAAATGAAAAAGTTATTCTTTGCTTACCATGTAGGAAATAATCCCTACAGCAGAGAACAAAGTCTAAATCCACAAAACCTGAACCGCATTTGGAAAAGCTGAGTTCAGTGTTTCCTCAGCACGCGTCCGTGCTCTCCTGGAAGAGGGGCTGGCAGCTTGGCCCTGAGCGTCACTGGGGGACGTCGTGGCGTAATGGCTGCATGCCATTTTAGATTGCTTCCCCGTTTTCGCCTCTTGCTTTCCTTGCGACTGGCTCATTTTGTTCATAAAGCAGCTTGTAATTGAGTGTTTGACAAAGAAGTGTTTACAAGCAGTGTTTCTTGTGCATAACTGCCTAGCTGAGGGGAATAATAATTTGGGTCTGAATTTCAGCCCTCCTTTGTCACTGTCGTATCATCGTCAGTGGCGGTGCTGTCTCTGTTTAAAGGGAAAGATGGATTAAAATTGTTTCAGGGTATGGCACCAGAAGCGGGGAACGCATGCTCTTTGAAGAAGCTTGTGACTGTTCCTTGTGGCCCATGCTGTCTTTCTTCATGTCTTGGTTTTGGACCACACCAAGGTGCTTGCTAATTACTATGTGTGGTGACTTCTGGGGCTTTAGTGGTGGAGTCTGCTGATTTAGAGGGAATTTTATTCTGGTTATATGAAATGTAAAGGTTGGAGTTTTGTCAGGTTTTAAGCCTTCTCTAGCTATCGTGTGGGGTGATACGGTGTAGGCTGTAGCTGTCCTAATCCGGGAACATGGTTGAAGTTCAGCCTTGATGGATTGAAACCTACAGTGCAGATGGGGCTTGTGTTATCAAAATAAAAGTCTCATTTAGCTATTGCTCAGAACGAAAAGGACTCTAGAATCAAGCTTTTTTAGTTCAGGCAGCATGTGGGTGTTTCAATTGTCCATGCCAAAACCCTTCTGCAAATTATGCCAACTGGCCAGGGTGTGGAGGGAGCAGAAGCAACGAAGTTATGGATGAGTAAGGAACAGCTCAGGCTTTATTTAGACCCATTATAGGTTATTTGCAAAGGGTCCTCTTTCTTGTTTTGGGGGGTAGAGTGTCTTCTAGAGGGGCTGCTCATTCCGTGTTTGCAGGAATTACCATGTTTAATCAGAAGTGACGGGATTTGGCACATAGCAAATAAGCAAAGACAATCCTGACAATTGTTTACTAATAACTGGAGGCACCCAGAGCTCCAGTCTGACTCCCAGTTGTGGGCTGAATAGGGCAGTTCCCATTAACATCAGTGCCTGTCTGTGACTAAAATCCACATGTAGACATGAAAATAAATCACAACATATGAAAAAAGTCATGCAATCAGGCAAGAGTAAGAGCAATACTCAGCCATTTTCACCAATGAGATTAACTCCTTCCCTGCTGCTTGAGTGCAAGCAGGAAGTGATTTCTTTCGGAAGTCTACTAGCATCAGTTCTGCTTTTCTGAGTATAGTCATTGCTTAATGGTCAACACAGATCTGTTGAGCAAAAATGGACAGTCACAGCTTTACTGACAAACTAGGCGTAGGTTAACGCGATGGCTACACTGCTGAGAGCATCTCTGAATTAGTGTTATTACTTGTCAGCGTGCTTTGACTGTAGCAATATACTGAATTGTTAAATTCTTGTATAAAGAAGACCACACTACACTTGCATCCAGAGTGCCTTTTATTTGTCCTCATGCAAAATAGCTTTGCAGGTGTTTTGCTAAGACATCTTCCCAATCCCCTTAGCCTTGTTCTGAATCATCCTCATGCATTGAGTAGCTTGGTAAATAAACGCTATGTTTTTATATGCCTGTACAAATGCTAGTCTCTTACACTCCTTTGCAGCTAGGTATTCCCTCCATGTTTACCTGACTTGTCAAGAGCAGAGGGAGAAGAAAAATGTCTTTGACAGCCATTTTTTTTTTCCCCCCTTACAGTGAAGCAAAGGAATAAAGGGATTATTTTTTTTCCCCAGACAGTCTACCCACAGCAGCAGCACCAGGGACCTCTAGTTAAATTGATCAAGGGACACATTTGACCTTAGGGCTGCTTGTTAGAGCACATTGTTATAGGCACGTTGTAATAGCAGATGTAATAAAGTCTACATTGTCCCAGAGAAGAGGGGAAAAAAAAAAAAGTAGTATGTTTTGTGGGTTTTTTTTGTGTGTGTGTGTGTGTTACTTAGTAGGAACTGAATTGTTGTCTGGCAACCTTGGGTCACCTCAAATACGCATAAGCCTAGGGCAAAGCCAAAGGCAGATGAGCTACAGAATAAGTTGTATGGGAACTTGACAAATACCTGGTTGTTATTGTTTATTGAAACTGAGAGCACAGGGAAGAATTGGGCTTATGAAAAATTACTTCAATTGCAAAATGAAAAAACAAGTGTGAGTTGTGTGAAGAAATTAGCAGTGATGTAGACCGTGGAGGCTCGCGCTTCGGTAGCTCTGCCCTTAACTGGAAGAGGGGCATTCACCTGTGCTGGGCTTTTGGTCCTGAAGAGCTTGGAACAGCAGCTGTTGGGTGTTCCTCAGACCTGTCCTGCTGATGAGGGCTGGACTAGGAGGGTGCAGAAGAGGGAACTCTTTACAGACTTGCAAAGTCTTTTGGTAAGAGCCAGCTTTGTTTAAAAAAGAGTAACCTCTCTGCTACTCGAGTCTTGTAAACACAAATAAAAAAACCCCAACCTTTTATAAGAAATTACCACCACAAGAATTCAATTAGTTGAGAGCCTGAATCCCAGTGACTTGTTGATACGGTGTGCTCCTCACTCGCTTAAGCATTTACGTAAATCCCACTTACCGGTTTACTCTTATTTCCATTTTTGTATTCTGATACCTCTTACCAGAGTAAATGCATTTCTTCTATTTTGATAGGTCCAAGCAAATAAAATGTGCAAGCTGTTGCAAGATGTATGTTGTGCTCCATTAATGGGACCCAAAATAGGATTTCTGATTATTTCAGAGGCTTCCTTCTGTGGCATCGTGTACTTATTTTCCTAACGGGTGTTATTTATTTATTTTGGCAGAATGTCTTTAATGACAGGAATTTCTACTGCTTCAGCTGTATTCAGTTGCAGAATGTAGAAAACTGAGATTTTTTTTGCAGTATTCAGCACCACGTGACTTACATTGATCAGGTGTATCCTGCCGTGCAAAGACCTGTTGAGATGTACTGTAAGTGCTTAAGGTTTATCTGCTAAAACACCTTAGTCTGAAAGGCTTTTTTAGTCATTTTATGCGACAAAGCCTGTTAATACAACTACACAAATGAGAGCCCTTAGTTAATTACTAGTTAAGTATTGATGTACTTGTTGACTTCAAGCTTGTTCTGAAACAATCAGGATTTAATCAGTAAAAGTCAATCTTTTCCTTCTACCTATCCAAAAAATTAGCTGTTTCCAATGCTGAACTAAATATGTTAAAATAAAAATTAAACAAGTGATACAATCTTTTTCACTATCAGATGCTGGCTTTCACCTGGTAGTCACTCCATAAGGAATTAACTTCTACGTGGTGTTTTTATTTCTGAATTGAATAGGAAACCTGATCTCTAGCATGATGGTAGTTAGTATCTGAGTTGGGGTTTTTTCTGTTTCCAGACACTGCAGACGCATAATTTTAAAACCCTTTTCCTCCTCCTCCTCAAAAAAATAACTCTGTCTGGGAGAGGAGGAGAGGCTGGATTCTTGCCAATAGTGCTAATTGGTGGAGTTGTTGAGGTTAAAGGATTTATGGTACCAAGTTCTGCCACTAGATTGTTGGGCAGCAGGGTAAATTAATTGGCCATCCTTTGTCTGGTTGCTTATCTGTAACATGGAGATAATAATTTTTACTTCCTTTTTGAAATACTTGCAATATACAGAAAAGTAGTAGACGACGTCATGATTATTTTATTACCATACAGGAAAATACAAGGCTGTTTTTTCAACCTAAAGAAGGAAGGGAGGAGGTCATTGCTGTAGGAGTCTTGGTCTCGCTAGCAAGATTTAAGGGACTGGTCTTAAGTTGTGGGACATCATATAGAAACTTGACTAGATTTGGAAAGAGTACTGCCACACCAGCTGAGAGCTGACCCAAAGCACAACGACCCGGTTCAGATAGAGGACATCAGAGAAGTCACTCCGTCCAAACTACTATTTCTGCATCATGCCGTGTGGATGTGCCTCATCAGGTGCCCAGGATGGATGCCAGCTTCAGTTTCCAAGAGCTTGCTTAGAGGTGCTGAGCACCGTTCAATAATTCAATCTACCAAGAACGTTGCAGAAGGCTCCGGCAATTGCGGAGGATGATCTAATGCTGGTATTAATCATCATCTGATGATTGAGAACTAGGTGTGAATACTGAGGGTGTTTCCACAGTACAAACCCAGGGAAGGATCTTGATAGCAAACTCGCTAGGCTAGTTTTCTAGCCTAAGCGTTTTCTTTTTCTTAATTATAAACCCTCCAAAGGTCTTCTAGGGTGAAGAGCTGGTTAGAAATACTGAGTGTATAATTTTGTGGTTTTCTGTCTTTAGTAACTGGCTTCTCGGGAAGCTTTGGGAAAGAATAGATCCACTTACATATGCTTGAGAAAAGGGCTGAGGTATCTATTACTTTGAAATAGCCCCACATTGATTATGCAGCTTAGAGTATGAGATGTACGTAAAGCTGATTGCGATGGGCTACAAAGGTCTGGCAAAGCCCTGACTTGCCAAGAAAAATATTTTCTGCAATTCAGTATGAATTCATCCCTTTTATTCTTCCCAGTAGTGGGATTTGTTTACATACTGCCCTTAGCTAAGAGACCCAGACCTTCACCTCCAGTGTGGTCTTCTCATCCTCCCCAGAGTGACTGCCCAGGAGACCTTTGCTTTTCCCTCAGTGACCTCAGGTGGGAAGAGGCAAAAGGAGTTGTTGTGGTCCAGCTAGGTGTGAGAGTGGTAGACCTGGGCTTCAGAGGGTTTGGCATCCAAAAGATTTTCCCTAACAGAAGACGGGAGGGGAATAGCAGCTGCCAGTGAGTTGTGCTGGTGCCTCCAGTGTTGGTGGGGTTACATTCTGTTTTCTGAAACTAACTGGAAAATATTCCAAATTCCTAAAATTCTGCCTGCCCAGCAAAATCAGGGGGGAGTGTGGCATTACTAACCATGTGAATGATTGCTTAATTTAGCAACAAGTTATGAATATTCAGTGGCATAGGCTTCAGCAGAGAGGAGGAACAGGAATTTAAGCCCACGAGGATCCAAGCTTGTTAACCTCTGCTGCCTTGGGCTCCACTACCCTGTCTGTGTGCTACCTGGAAGGAAATCGTTGCAGGTGCATTCATCCATGCCACAACTAAACCTTCATTTGGCTTTATAGACGTTCCCTTGGGGCTGCTCATGTGGAAGTGGGACAGTTGGGCTTTGTGTGAGTGCGAATGCATGTGCGTGTCTGTCAAGTTTACTCTCGCAGCTTAACCATAATTCGTTACATAAAGCCTGTTTGTCACACATGACTTTAAATATCCACAGGCCAGCCTCGTGTAATAATTCCAATGTGGATTTCAAAAACAGCGAGGTAGGGGCTGCAGTTTACCGGAGATCTAAGCACAGAGGGTGAATGTGGCTTGTGATGGGACTCTTGCTTCTAACCCAGTGCTGTATCTGCCTCGATTGAAGCACCAGGAGGTCGAGTGGCTTGTCAAAGGTTGCACAGTGAGGGAGCAACTCCACTGACATTTGATACCGGGAGCCTTCTGTTTCCCAGTCTGCTGCTGATTTACACTTTCATCCTCCGGTACACATAACTGCTGCTTGAATTAAGCTGTGACACATCTTCACGTGAGTGTAAAATTATTTCAAGTTAGACCTTGCAAAGGGAATGTCGTTTCTTCTGCAAACACTGCGTAGGTTTAGGCCGTTCCCACCTCGTTCATACGCTAGTTCAGCACCACTGACTAATAAATTACAATTATTGAGGTATCAATTCATCATGTCTCAGCGATGGTGTTGCCTGTTCCACTGCATTGACTGAAGCCCTTTGCTAGCCGGCTAATGTACTGCAGTTCTACTGTTTCTCGTCCCATAATGATGGGATCCCTTGTACCAATTTGAATCCTATTAGATTGCAATTAATTTCTCCCTACTCCAAACTGAGGCTGAGTCAAGTGCTGTTCAGTGTTGCACTTACCACACAGACATATCAAAAGGGTGAAGTGCTAAGAAAGAACCCAGCCTGAGCAATTTTTTTTCATCTGTGCCTCGTGTTCCCCATCTCCCCTGTTTGCAGTAGTTAGCAAACCAAATGCATTGCTTTGGGAGCACCAGTGTAAGCAAATGAGGAGAATATAAAGTTGGAAAGTTGGACTTGTCAGGGAGGGATATCTATTTTCAGATATAAAAGGTTTTTATTTGTGCTGCACTGGGATATTCTACTGTAAGGCTTGGTGAGCTGGCTTTGTTTCACAGTGACTCGTTTAATGCATGGAAGGTCCTGCTAGAAGATCCATGGAGGAGCCTGTTCAAGCTTTGCTTCGCTGTTCAGGGTACGACAGTGCCTGGGCAAGGTCAGTGCCATGTTACGATCGTTCTTTCAGGAGCAGCTCAGGTGCAGGCGTAGCCCAGTGGATGCAGTTGTCGTTAGACCGGGTGCATTGCAGACTCTTCTCCTGTAGGGAAATACTCAGGGCCTTGGGAGTTAGTGGGACATCTGTAAATGTTCTTCCTAAGCTCTGACCCTATAAACAACCTGAGAATGCCAACGCACCGTGCAGTCACCTAGGGTATAGTAAAAAATAAAGTTGCTCCACTGAGGAGAACTGAAAAAACCAGCTTGGGGTGAGAGCCCACGTCTGCCCTTCTTGCTTGTCAGTGCAGTGCTTGAGCTATGCTTGCAATGCTAGAGAAATATTTAAATGTCAGCATGCAGCCATAAAACAATAGTTTTGTTTTATGATTTAAGCTCGGATTTCAGAGAAGGAACTTGACTGCACCATCATGATGCGGTTTCTACTGGATAAATTGATCCTTGGAGGCAAACTAGATTAATACGAGGAGGAGACAGATTTAGAATTTGCCCTTCTCTGTGGTTTCTATAAACTGAGGAATACTTCTGGGCTCTTTGTTGCTCTAGCAATTTTCTCTCTGTTGGATGATGACCCTTTCAGTAAGTGGTCATCCACATTGAATTTTTCTGACTCAGAGCTTAAAAACCAGGGTTTTTTTATTGACTATAGAATTCCCATACTGTAGCTTGACCTCGCTGTTGGCTTTCTTTGGAGACTATACAGAGATTTCAGCTAATGCCAAAAGAAGCCATTCACCTTTTAAGCTTGCTTTTCCCTGGCTCATAATCTACATCTGAGTGAAATATAAAGTATTGCTTATCTCTTATCTGCAAAGCTTCAGTAAGCTCTGGGCTGCGTGTGCACTACCCGACAGCTGTAACGCTGCTCTGCCAGGCAGTGCTGCTTCCCTGAGACAGGCGGGTTTTGGGGTGGATGGTTTTTAAGTAAGCTTGCTTTACTTTTTCTTTACTTACTTTCTTTTTATTTCTGGCCGATTATGGCCCATAGGGATCTATTTCTAACAGCAGATAGTACAAGAGTTTTAATCAGATGTGCTGCTTGTTATACGTTTGGATGCACGTTCACATGTATGATTAAAAAAATAATCAGTTACGGTGTTTCTGCTCACACAGACTTCTGAAGTAGCTGAGACTAGTTCAAGATGAGGGTGATACTAGCTGTCCGCACATGCCGCACACCTACATTTAGAAGTTGTACTTTGTGTTAGCAAGAAGCTAATGAGTGTTTGTAGGGTGTGTGGGGTTGTGTTTTGGTTGCTTACCCTTACATATTGCTTCTCGTGAGCTATACTTGAGTAATAAACTGGGTTCAAGCCACTAAAACGAGTACGTGGTAGGGTCTTGAGAGCCAAGCTGGGGCACGCTTTCAGTGTTTTGAAAGAGCACTCTCCTTGAGGAGAGATGCCCGTCTTAGTTATACTTGCAGAATATTTTGTATTTGCATATATGCTTTGAAAAGTTACTTTCATTAACTTATGCTTGCTGTCACGTATTACATTATGAGCCTCCTTGGTGCAGTAAAACCTTCAGAAAAGAGAACGGATAGAAACTCGATGTAAATCCAAACAAGGGGAAAAAACCCTGTTACATATTGTTTAGAATTTGCATTTGAAATCTCACGTTATATTTGTTCCAATTTTTTGTTGGGCTTTCATTGGGAATTTACAGCTCCCTGGGGATATTAGCACAGAAAAGTTACTTGAGGTTGTGTATAAAGAAGGAATGAAGGGGGGGGAGAAAATTTTGGCTGGTGCAAAGAAATGAAGAAAGCTGCTTCTAAGCTGTAATTCTAGCATTTAGTTTGCCAAGTTGAAATGGTTTTGTCTCTAATTTTGAGGCAGGCACTCTAAATGTGCTCTGTGCTCTGCCATGTGCTGATTTTTTTCTTTAATCAATTAAAATCATTTTGTTCTACTGCGTAGATTTACTGTGTCTTATTACTGTAAGTAAGTGGCTAAAGTAATACCTCTAAACAAGGCTTCTTGAAATTACTAGAAGTTGATGTTTGCATGTAGTTGCGGGTTTGGGGGTCTTTCCACTGGAAAGTAACATTTCATCCCTAATTTATACTACATAAAAATCCCCATTAGGTACTAACACAATCATAAAAGGAAGAAGGGAGGTTTCTTGATTACACTGCTTTAGTGGGGCACAAATGGCATGGGTCATCTATAGATCCACATATGACCTTCGGCAGGTTATTTAAGGTACTTTGCTCCTTACTATTTTCATGTCTGAAACCAGATGTAATATCTTCCTATTACATGCAGAAGTTGCAAGTTGACATTTTGTGACCATTAGTTACTCTAGTATTGATGAGAGGCTTGGATAGCGTATAATGAAAACCCTTTTAACCTTTCATGTGCTAGTAGCAGGAATTTGACTTTCAAAGACTCCATCAGAACAGACCTAATATAAAGCTATTAAATGTACATCTCAGATTAAAACAAAAGTAAGTGCTCTTGATTTGTGGGTCAAGGGTACAAATGGCAGTCTCTGGACCCCATCAAAATGTTATAAAATCAAGCTTGAAAAAAACAAAGGTTTTGAGAGCATCTTGCCAGATATGTTTGTGGGGGGGTGTTTCATGCTGGGCTTCTGCTTTGAATTACTCCGTGCTGGAGCAGTGCTGGTTAGCAAAGGAGAGGTTCTGACTTTACAACTGTGTACATGGGCTGGATGCAGCCTGCAACAAGTGTAGGGATTTTTGTCTGTACTTGAAGGGTATCTCTGGATGATAGATCCCCTGATTTACTCTTGAAAATAATAATTAAAAAAAAATAAAAAAGCAGGGGGATTAGGTCCGTCAGGCTGACACGCACTGAAGTGTGCCCTCTTTGGCGAGCGGTACTTCTTGGGAAGGGAAGTGCAGCGCGGCACAGATAAGCACATTGAGACAAAGCTGCGGGGAAGCAGTGCACGGCTGGGTATCCATTCCGGTTCTGGGCTTTGAATGACATGTTTCCCCACCTTGGCTCCATATCTACCACCTTCTCCTCCTCCTGAGAATTGCTTTGCCTAATGAGCTGCCCCAGTGACTTCAGTGAGTATTTGAGTCTGCCTCTGTAAGCCAGCTTGCAGTCGGAGGAGTTAGTTTTTAGTTTCCATTACAGGAGGATCTGGCCTGTGTTCCCCTCTGCAGCTATGCCTTCCCATGCTTTGCCAGGGATGTGAAGCGCAGAACATTTCCTGACGTGCACTTGATGGTTTCTGCCTGTCTCTCCCCGGTCGGACAGGGTGCGGGGCTTGTCTGCATTGATTGCTGACCCTTTGAAATGCTTGGCTCTTCCAATTGCTTGAATTTTTTATAAACATTAAATCTTCTCCGTAAATGATCTTGTACAACTTCTACAAAGCATAGAAGAGGAGAGGTTAAATTGAAAGTGAGGTATATTGGGCTTCAGAGCACAAAGATAAATACGTATTTAAGTTGAAGTTTAAATGAATAGTTCCTGTGGATATGTGCTATTGGGTTCAGAGGGTAATTTTTTTTTTTTTAATCTTAATGTATTCCATTCTAGCTGTGCAGATCTAATTAGTGTTAGCGGCACTGAAAGGACTGTGGCTCTATGGGTTGTGTAGGCAAACTGTGGAAGGCAGAAGGAAACCAGATTCGATGTTGTTCTGGTCTTTTTCTCCATTTGTCATTCAGCTTCATTCATCTAAGTCCTGTCAGCTTGCTGATGTTTTCCGTCGGTGGCCTGGCCAGGGAGGCAGTTCTGTATGCTGCATAAAACTGGGACATGGGTGAGCTTTCCAAATATACAGCAAGGAAGTAAAACTTGAAATTTTGGGGTTTTTTTTGTTTTGTTTTGTTTTTTCCTGCCCACCCCAACCTCTCCTGAGGTCCTGGTTCTTTGGACAAGTGATGCATGAATTAATTAAATGATAGCTAAACTTGTTTTGTCTTCAGGTTTTTTTGCTAATGCATCTGCAAAGGATGTTACCATCTCCTTTTATTCCTCTGCAACTTGACATGTCCAATTTTGTTTCTTACAGAAGTAATAGATCCGTTTGTGCTCTTCTAAGGGGCCCTGTTTGGAAAATACATCTTCCAGAAAGGAAATTTTTCAAGAATACTGCTGGGTACTTTTACAGTAAAACATACCTTATGAATATCCTCAAAGTGCAGAGGTATTTTCAGTTCAAAGACTGCTTAAAAAAAGTAAAAAAAGGCCACTATATCATGTAAGAATCAATTGGTTATGATTGCTACGTTATTGCAATGTCAATCACAACTGTTTGCAAGTCAGCACAATTATGTAGCTATAAGAAAAATGGGAATTAGGCCCGTGGCTTTTGAAAATTCCAGTGTCTTTTTTTGCAAGCATCATAAACTGTCTTAAAAAGATAAACCAATTAGTAACTTAGGTTTTGGTAGAGATATGAGAATCAGAAGTTGTGTATGCTGGCTTTTCAGAGTTACCAAATCTGATGTTCAGAATCATAATGTTGCCCTGAAAACAGATGATACTTCAACAGAAAATTTTAAAATCTTTATGCCTGCCCTTTATGTAAGTAACTTTCAACTTATGCAGTTACGAGGGCTGCCAAAAGTGCTTTATTAAAGGAAGAAAATCTAGATTTTCAGATCACATGACTCCAGGGGGTTGAATTTGAGAAGAATCTACTAAATATCAGAAGACTGCCAACTCTCTTGAGTTAATGAATGTGTTCCCCCATCACAATGGTTGTGCTTCATTTTGCATTATAATGTTGTCTAACAGCAAGTGGCACTTCTGATTCTTTTGTAATTTCCAAGCAAAATGCTGTTTGCAAAATAAACATGCTGAGAGTTTCCTAAAGCTAATGTCACCAGCAAAAGTGAAGTGCATAGCTAGGTCAGTTCCTTGGTGGAATAGAGATGGGTAGGTTCTCTTACTAGTTGCTGCACAGATGTGAGCCCCAAATTGTTTTCTTCCTTCCTTAAGCTTGAGCAGACTGCAGCTGTGCTATGTCATTTTACTGCTGTGCGGTGGAGAACGAAGCAAAACCTTTTTCTACTTTTGCTGCTTTTCAACAGAGCTGACAGTAAGGCAACGCAGAATTGCTGTCCTGCTCTTGCTAGAGCACTTCTCTGGTGGAATGGCCTGAGGACGGCTACCACACAACGTGGTTTGAGCACCGGCTCAGGACAGATCTTGTAAATGGAATTGAACATTTCTCCTTTGTATCAACCATCCTTAGGGAAGGGAGGGAGAAAAAAAAGAAAGGTTTAGTTAACCCCTATTGCTGTGCACTAATATATTGTATAATTAGAACAATAATATAATTAGTAATATAATATGAGTATATTATCTATTATAAAATATAATAAATGGGGGGCAGGGATGCAGTGACTTGGCATTTCTTCTCCACATCTCTTAATGCTAGACCAATTCAGGCCAGAAATTCATCTAAGTGTAGCAGGGAAGCTTATATAGCAATGGGCCAACTTAATTGGGACGTGATCACAGTTTTCTTCAGCCAAGATTGAGCTTCTTGTTCAGAGAAGCCTTCCAAATTTAAGGGGAACTGTCATTAATAAGCATGCTTACTCTCACCTCTTCACACATGCTGTGAAGTTCATCTGCCTTGTTTCATGAAATACTTACCTGCATTAGATTAAGAGCTTGAAGCTTGAGTGCAGCACACAATTGTTGGTAATAATAACTAGCTACAAAATTTACCTTTTGTCATTGATTTCTTAGAATTATTATTGCAGTGCTGCAGACAGTAAAACTGAAGGCAGGCTCATGAGGAGTGCTGGATTAGTTGTGGGCATCCAGCATGCGAACAGGAGGATGAGAAACAGAGTCCAGGTGCCCTATATTCTGTCACTCTGATGGACGACTGCATTTCCTCACTGTTACTGAAGCCTGCATTACAAGCGAAGATAACTTTCAAGAGGGAAACCACGGGAGAGCAGTCAGCCACATAGTGGTATTTGAGTTTGTTCCTACACATGGGCGATAACTGCTGGTAGTTAGATAGCACTGTAGGAAAACTGCGGGTAAACGTTGATTCATGTTTTTAAGGGTATCCACTGTGCGAGCGGGGGAGGTACTGAAGTTGTCTCTGTGCGTGTGTGTAGGAGGGATATTAAAGATCTAACTTGTCAGGGTGTAAATTCATGCCAGAATGAAGAAAAGAGAACGCCCAAAGTGGAGGCTCGCGTTATGGTTAAATTCCCGTGGTGCATTGGTGAGACAACGAAGATGATGCAAACCTAATAGTGAGGTTGTGTCATGCAGAGGAACTGGAAAGGAAACCACAAAACCCTGCTCTCAGTGCAAATGAGAACAGTAGCGACAGTGAAGATTCATGTATTTTGAGAAAGCTTCAGTCATAGGCGGTGTAGAGGGAGTCTTGTCTACAGGTCAGGATGCTGGACCTGGCTGGTTGTTGGTAAAATTGATCTAAAACACAGTAATGAACTGTCTTAAGAATTTGCATGTAATCTGCTGAACTTTCTTGGAACAGAAGTCGTAGAAAGAAAAGGGAACTAGGACAAAAAACTAGCTAACAGCTGTCGGCAAACCCTGACAGAGTGGTGCTTGTATTTTAGGCTTCTGTTGTTCTTGTAGAGCACATGCCCGTGCACATCACCAGCACATCCCACTTGGAAAGAGCAAATGGCCCAGGCACTCCTGTGTCCAATGCCTGCCATTGGCACGCAACCGCTCCACGGTATCTTTTGGTGACTTAACTAAGTATTTATGGCATGAACCACAAGCTATCCAAGCCAGTCAGACCCAGTCTGGAAGAGCTGAAAATACGACAGCATGAGTAAGTACCATTTGAGAGTATCAAAGAGCTATAATAATGCGTATAGCGTTACATTAGAAAACCAAGGTGGGAGGATTACATGAAAGCAAAACACACAGACAGGCCCCAAGGGGAGACCATCTACCACAAAGGATAATTTCCTACGGGATTCAGACCCAAGAGCACATTCCTCTGAGGCTGCTTTAAAGCATCCAGGCAAGACATCTAAAGAGAGAGAGAAATTCATAATGATTTTTTTAAAACAACTGTGTGTAGCTGGAGCAGATGCAGCGATGCCTGATCTACAGCTCTATCCTTTCGTCTGGACTCCTACATGTTTTCCTCCCTGTGATCTTCCTTCTCAACCTAAGAAGAATATATTTATTTTTTTTTACCTTCGGGGAGAGAAGAGAGGAAGCATCTTTCATCTGTGTTTTGGTTTTGCTTTTGCTATGTAGGCAGTGCTGCAGTCAGATCCAGGGTGTTCCCTGGGAATTGCTTTGACTTTGCAGGACAGCATGGTGGTGTTACTGCGGCTTTTGCCGTAAAATGAGAAGGCTTTCCAAAGCGTGTTCCGCACTTCTTCCTGGTGGTTGACAGACCCAAATTCAATAACTAGTATTTTTTATCTTCTCCCTGCCCCCCAAGTTAGCTGTCTTGAATAGATGCTGTTTACAGTCCTTTCCCCCAGACGTCCTTTGGAGTAATTGAATCCCACAGGAACTTGTGCATGTGCCTATACATGTAGCATATGTATACGTTTACACAAAGGATAATATACAGTCTTGGATGTGGCAGGTTTAGACTCTCTGCAAAGTTGGTACACTGCTTTGCCCTTTAGGGTTTGTGTGAAGGGCCAGGAGCGGAAAGCCAGCTGGATTTTGTCAATGTTTTCCCACTGGTCCGTGATGGAAAGGCAGCAGGACGGTGAAGTTCCGAGGTGCTGCTGTCACAGCGCAGGAGTGGAGGCAGGGTCGGGGGGTGTATGTGGCACAGGTTGCTCACGTGTCAGCAGGAGGCAGCGGGCTCCCTGTGCGTGGGTTTCTGTGCGGAGAAAAGCTGTAGTGCGGTTTGTCATTTCAGCTTCAGGCCTCTGGGAACAGAGAGGCTTTTATTATGGGGAATGTGCTGGGGAAGGAGCAACAGCATTTTAAAAAAAAAAGTCCAGTCCCTCTGTGTGACAGTAAAATATTCAGAGAAATATGTGCTCTTTATGCAGCAGGCATCCTGAAACAAGGCATTGGCACCTCTATAATACAGAAACTGAAGCAAGATGTTTGGAAAAGACAGATAGACAGCTGGTTTGTGCCCAACTTGTGGTTGTACGTAATCCATCACTGCCAGGCCTGAAAACAAGCAGGAGCTCACAGGCACTGACTTCCTGGCACCGTGTCTATTCAGGAAAAGCTCCGTGGTGGCACGAAGCTTTTCAGGGCTGTAGAGAGATGAAAACAATCCCTTCATTCTCCTTCGCTGGGGAAGCCGCTGGTAGGTGGGAGCAGCTGAAGTCTTTGGGCTGCTGCAATCCTGCAAGAGCTGGAAGTCAGATGTATTTTTCCTTGTGATAAATCCGCACCGGCACACGGGCCGGCTGGTTGGATAATCAATGTTTTAAGGGAAAAAGCAAATGAAGCAGGAGGATTGGGCTTGGGGGAGGAGGTTGTATTAAAAGTTTGTTTGCTAGATGATGATTATTATTATTATTCCAGAAGCCTATAATGGGATAAAAATTCTTTCTGGTCATAGTGCCAATATTGATAATTCCTGCTGTGCCCTCAGTGGTGATGACAGAGCAGTTTATGGGACCACAGAGTCGAGAGCTATGTCTGCATAAAAATATCCATCTTTTGCCATGAGTCTTGGGACCAGTTTTCTCCTTGTTACCTCATTTGTCTGAATTACAGAATTCGGGTATGGCCACCAAGCTTTCTTGTAGCTTATGTGAAGGCCATAGCTGAAAAATGATAGTTTGGATACTCGTAGTCGTGTGGGGTGTGTGTGTACCGAAGTTGGTGACTGTGAGGATTTTCTGGATGGTTTTCGTTTTTATAAGGACCATAATACAGCCCGTAGTGCCGTGTGGTTCAGAGCTTGCTGAAGGCAGTAGAAAGGTGCCTGCGGGCTATGGAGGATTTGGAATCCAGCCAAACATCACTTTATTGCAGACTTCATGTATTTTTCTTAAAATCATTGCTACTGAATATATGTTCTGGCCTGCTAGTGATTAGCAGCCAACAGGGAAATATCCCCTTTTCCCAATATTGTTAATGATTTACAAGCTGGTGCTGATGCTGGGAGCCGTTTCAGTGCTGGGCTTTACACAGAATAGGACTGGTGTGTGATGTTAACTTCAAGTATCTGCTATCGACAGTTACAGCTTTTGTAAAATAATAGCAAAGATGTTACAAAATCATGTCATTAAATATACTATTACAAGCCCTAAAGGCAAAGTACAGAACCATAGAAAGGGCCTAATTCTACATTTTTTTTTTTGCTTTTGAGAACAAACTTCAACTTTCAACACTGTACTTTTGCTGCCATGTCTCGTTGCCTTGCATAGGCTGAATAGTGTGCCTCCTCCCCGCAACAGATGAATAAAATACTTGGGGAATTGTTGTGTAAACTGGCTTAGCTCTGTTGACTTCAGTGTAACTATTGACGTATTTGGGGTTTGCTCTTTGTTGTTTCAAAAGCAACAGTCTCTGGGTTTTGGGGTTTGATTTTCCCATAACCTTCCTCCCCAATGTACTGTTACACAAATATTGCACAATCCCAGTTATCTTCAATGACTTTCTTGCATTTTATTTTAGCACGTGTATGACAGCTTCTCCTGGTTTGGAAAGATGGTTGGTAATAACGTATGTTCCAATAGAACTTGACACAAACAAGCGTTTCTGCAAGAAGTCCTACTCAAAAATACACAGTAAAAAATACAAAGCCTGATACAGTGTCTTCTCCTTTGGCAGTAATTGTTCTGCTCTTTGTATTATCTTGCACAACATGACCACACCACCCGCTGCTCTGACTTTTGAAAAAACAAAACTGTTCATCCATGAGCCAAGAGGAACCAGAGTGATTCTAAATTGTATAATTTGTAGAGGAAATGACTTGTTTGCTTGGTTTGCTTGCTACCAAACGAGCTTCTCTTCATCTGCAGTGTGACACTGATCACACTCTACGAAATTTGTATTACCCACAGGTGTCCCTCAGGGCTGTCGGCAGAAGCCGAAATGCCAGCTGTGGATGCTGGTGGGTCTGAGTGCATGCTGGTGGACTCTGCTGAGTTGTTAGCTCCAGGAGGGTGCCCTGGTAGGCACAGG
This sequence comes from Burhinus bistriatus, assembly GCA_013397275.1. Taxonomy (NCBI): domain Eukaryota; kingdom Metazoa; phylum Chordata; class Aves; order Charadriiformes; family Burhinidae; genus Burhinus; species Burhinus bistriatus. Next base: position 549,666 of record VYXH01001391.1, on the reverse strand, counting down.
CATAGGATTTCATAGCAGGAAACCCAGGGATGGAACTCCTGGCATCTTTACTGTCCTAAAATAGGCTGTCTGGCCTTCAGGCAGATATGGTGCTGCCAGCCTAAAAACCACATCCCAGCTGTATGCAAACGAAGCAGAATTACAGCAAAACTGCCGTGCTTGGTCTTCCCAGTGTTTTAACTTAGGACAGATGTGTGCGTTAGTTGATTAAGACATCTTTTTTTATTATTATTATTGCTTTTTACTTTAGCGGTTAAAAACATCTCCGTTCCCAGGGCTTTTGCTGGAAAATTCTCCCCCACACACTGTTATATCACACGTCCTCTCTCATTCTCGCTTTTCATCCACCATGAAATGACAGTTTCCCAAAGGGGAATTCACCTTAACAGTTGCTAAGTTGTTTATTTCTCTGGGTCCCTAGCACCCCGCAATATCCCTGCAGACAACTGGAGGGTTTAATTTGTCATATGTCTCTGGTGGGCTGTGTCCTGCCTTTGGAGGGGACAGAGCGTGGAATCTAAGAGGTGATTTGTCTGCTTTCCTCTCAAAAATACTATAGTCATGTTTCTGTTGGAATATGTTTTCAGTTTTTGAGGATAATGAATGTTAACAAATCACTGGAAGTGAAAATAAAAATAGAGAAGGAAAGTAGGTGAGATACCACTGCAAGCTGGGCTTGTGCTTTGTGGATCTTTTTTTAATAGCGGAAAAAAAAGTGACATCAGCTCTGCTGCAGGCATGAATTAAAGATGAGAACTTAATAAAACTTGTTGGAGAGGAGAGGGAGGAAGGAAAGTGGAACTAAAGCAACGATGTCTTTATTTTTAAGCAGACAGCACCACCTCTGCTTCAGCTCTTTGAGATGGTGATGGAAAGTAACAAAAAGCAGCATCCGAAGTGGTCTGTGAATCAAAAGTGCCCTCTGCTGGGAAAATCTTGCATGAAGTAGCGTTTCCAGTTGGTCTCCAAATGCTTAATTACCCTCTTTTGCCTGGGAAGAGGCTGGATATAATCCAGGATGCTCTCAGCAGTTGCCTTTGCCATTACATGCCCAGTAGGGATTGCAGTCTGAACATGTCACTGAGTATTGGTGGAGTCTGTGATTTCATTAGGGGCTGACATCACACGTGCATGGTTGCTCAGTCGCTGCTCTGTTCGTTATGAACAGAAAACACGAATTTGCATTTGCAATATTGCCACATGAAAGATAAGAATCTGGGTGCGAATACTCTGCAGATAACATCGCTCTTGGCAAAGAAACAAGTGATAAAAAGGGGATGGAGCTAGGAAGGAACGTTCAGTAGCCCTGATTTAGCTCTTGTTTGTTTTACGTGAGCAGCGTTGATGAAACATGCAGTGTCAATGCCACACTACATGCTCCTCCAGTGAGCCCTTGTTCTTCCAAGGCTCCAGACCTTGAGCACAGGCACCGCCTGAGTCTGAACCTGCAGGCGATGTGGTTGCCACAGCAGGAATATTCACGTGATCTCTGCCGGCCAGTCCAGTGGTTCTTGCTTCTACATCTTCCTTCATCTCTTGCATGGGACTGTATGGAGCAGGCTTCAAGGGTGGAGAATGAAGAGCTATGGGGAATATATTGAGGTGAGGGACCATAAAGCATGTCAGGAGGTAAGTGCTCACAAGTTTCTCTACTGTAGGAGTCGTGGGGTTCTGTTGGTGTCCAGCCTTCCTGCCAGCATGGCTGTTGCAAAGTTGCTTGCAACCTGGACCTCCTTCAAATTTAGGAGGAGTCCAGGCTCCATCTTCTGCACGCAGGTCCCCTGGCACAAATACATTACTCTGCAAAATTAACTACTTGCGTGCAAAAATATGGTTCTTGCCAGTTAGATCCTGGCCTTCTCCAGCTATGTGTTGCTGTTCTGATCCCTCAGTCCCGTACCTCTGAGGAGTATGTAGAAGCACAAGCCAGAAGAGTCAGCAAAGAATAATAAAAATCCAACTAAAGGCATCAACTTAAGTGTATAAGGTTTCAGCGGTTTGGTTCTCTGTTCTGAGCATCTTTAGCAATTTCAGTGACAAGGATGTTTCTTATCTAATTAAAATAATTTATCTTTGCATCTGGAGCAAAAAGAAATTGGTCTGTCTTGTTATTTGTCATCACAAAAGACTGTTTTAAAAGGTGAATAGTCAGATATAAAAATAGCAGAAATCAGAGCGAATAGATAAACTGAACTTAAAAATACGGTTAGTACTAGTATGCTGTTCGTGCCCCTTGGGAAGAGAAGCTGCTGTATGATGCATCATGTTGATATTATCTAGCAGCAAGGAGTGATATTGATGAATTCTGAAGGAAGAGCTGGCCAGGAAAGGAGGGAAATAATCCTTGTGGCTATGAAACAAGCTTGAAATCCTCGGGGATTTGTAACGGAAGCCTTTTTCCTCAAAGGAGCCGTAGAGCTAGTGTCCCAGGTTTCACTGTGCTGGCAAGGGTTGACTTTGGCAGGCAGGAGTTTTTCCTCTAATTGTCCTTGAGAAGCCTTTGATTGTTCTGCCTGCGCTCGTGGGTGGGAAGACAGCTTTATTTAAGGAGGAATAAATATTTATTCTCTTAGAGCGCTTGCCACAGCTGCTGCTTTGCAAAAAGATGGTGGTTTCAGTTAGAAGCGAGTCATGCAAACTCGGTGCTTTTATGAATTTGCACCTGCTGAGCTGCGGTTTGGGTTTGAATGAATCTAAAATCTCAGAGGTAAAGTTCACCAAAAGTGGTAGGTTTTGACTGTCTAAACCCAGTGAATTATTCATTCCTTTCTCCCAATACCATGAAATTACCACCTCAAGGTCCTGCCTGCACTCTGAGTGGATTTCTTAGTAGATGTGGCTGACGTTTCAGGTGCCCAGCAATCATTTGACCTGTTTTCAGGTTTGATTTCAGGAGAGTTGCAGAGCTAAGTCTTGTCATCCATGATAATCCGTGAATTCAGACACCGGGGGTTTTGATGCCTAATTCAAATAATTTATTGAATCGACAGGGTGATTTCTGCCTGTTTCTGTTTACAGCTGGAAATGGTAGTTTTGAACTATGTGAAATGCCTCTGTTCGTGTAGAGAGCTGTTATCTCTGAAACCTACTGACAGTTAAATGACGTACTAACTGTTAGAGTGCATGGTGTGCCTGCTAAGGTGGTGGACTTGAGTCAAATGAGGGTTGTGCAGGAAGTATTTACGTTATACACATGCTCTTAGTGGATTTGGTTTCTTAGTTACTGGATGTTTGTTGGCTGTGATCTCTGTCTGTATTGACACTGAGTGCTGTCAGTGACTTTTGGATCCAGAAATCCATGAAGTGTCCTTTTAGGAGTTGTAGGAATAGAGAAATGTACTGCAGACAAGATACGAGTTCAAATGCCATGAATGCAGGACTTCTGTAATTGCTTTCCTTCAGAAGTCGGGAATTTAAGTGACTTTTTAATAGTTACACTTTAATCCACTTCAGTTTCTTCCTGCCCCTCCATGCATGCTTCCCAGAGGTATTTTTACTTCTAACATAGAACTTACAGATTCAAGTCACCCCTTCCAGGTAGTGAACGTGGATCAGAAAAGCGAGGTTAAAAAAAAAAAATAAAAAAAATATATATACATATAAAAGCCCTGCATTGTAATAATATAATGCTTATTTCTAAGTCATATTTGGCGCATTTGGAAGGAAGAGCGACAATAATGCTTTCAGAGGGATTTGGTACTCAATTCAGAGCCAGGATATAATGGAGAGGCTTACACTGGGCTGCTGAAAACAGGCACCTGCTGATGAAAGCCTCTCTGGCATGGTGTGCTGGGACCACACGTGCTTTTCCTCTTCCCTTGTGGAAACTTTCTGGATAGCCCGTGTTGGTGCATGCAAGGTACATGAGTCACGTCCGCCTCAGAAAGGGAAAAACACAGCAGCTGGCGGTGCCCAAGGGGCAGTCCCAGCCTCACCGCCCCGTTCTTGTCCCTCCCAGCAAAAAGCAGAGCTTTAGCAGCTTAGTGCCCTTAATTGTAGGTTAATTGGGTGTGCGCTTGGGTGGGTGGCCTTGCGTCAGGAGAGAGCGAAGCAGAGATGGAGAGGAATGGCTTCGTACAAACCGTGCAGAGGCTGCTGGTGTGTCTGTACTGTAACAGAATTTGGTTTCTTAATGCCCACGGGAGCTTCCTGGAAGAGGTACAGGGAGAGCTTTTAATCACAGCACAGGCGTCAAAGTGGAGATCTGCACCCGGTGATGGGAACATGCACAATTGAAAGTTGTTTTTTAAAAAACGGATTTGTTTCCTGCGGTCTTCTCATCAGGAAAAGCAGCACATCGCTTTCCTAACACCTTAGTGAAAGGGGATACATTTCAAGGGATTGATCCATTCGTTCAGAGTACGTGTTTAGTTGACAAATCAAAGGAAACCCAGCTGAGAGAACTGCCTTGCAATCTCAGCATGGGTCTGACGTGTGAAGCGGGATCTGTAAAATGACTCCTCTTGTTAATTTGCCTCATTAGCAAGATGGGGGGCTGTACGTGATGCAGAGTGTTCCCTTTCTGTTGTTCCCCAGGTTGGCAATTTCTAAATATAAGAAACAAAATACCCTCTGCAGCCCCTCTGAGGCGAGGGCAGCCTGCGGCTTCGAGGTGTGTGCTTGCTGAGATCAAACTCTCCTGTCTCTTCCTTCCAATGCTTTTCCTCTTTCCAGTTTCTGGTTAAATGAGGCCATCCTGATAGAAAGGAATGGCATGTACTCTTGGTGTGTCTGGTTTGTTTGTTTGTTTGTTTTTAAAAAATGTTGAACTTTTTAAATATTTTACTAGTACTTTTAAAAGGGAAAAAAAATTTCATACAGCAGTCTTCATTATTTCCATCATCATTCTTTTCAAAGAGTTTTTTCTAATAAGAGGTCCTGCTATGCACATGGAGTTTAATAGTTGTTTGGTCATTAAAAATAAACTTTAAGAGGAAGTTAAATTTCAGGAATTTCCTCTTACGGGGAAATAACAGGGTTTGTTTATGATAGAGTATTGCAAATACCAGTGCTTTCCCACTCCTCCTCAGGAGTTGTCACCCCAGGACATGCACATTGGTCTGTGGCAAAACATGCAGGTGGGTAGGCAGAGGGAAGGGAGACTGACATGTTTGGTTGCTTTGTTTGACGTTGAGATGGTGAGATAGCATCCTGAAGTCTATGATGAAGATCTTTTTGGTTTGGACACTCAAAAATGAGCAGAACGGAGGTCTTGCAAAACCCCACCGTAGGTCTCCTACTAAGCTGTGCTGCTTCTGTTTGCAGGCACGCTGCTCAGTCTCTGCATTCCTGACCCTCTCTCTCCCTCGTGTCCTCCCACCGCCCTAAGTTCATCCCTGCTGGTCCTAACTCTGCTCCCCAGCTTCTCCTTTCTCAAGCATACTGCCCTTTGAGAAATGAAGTGTCTGATGGACATCAGAGGTGTGCCATCAACTGATCTGGATGAAGCCCCATCATCCAAGCAGTGTCAGTGGAACAGGAGTTTGTGAGAGTGCCCTGGAGTTGTCCGGCGCATCGAAAGCCTCATGTTCTGCAGAATGGTGATCATTTACCAGAAGAATCTTGGAAAGTGAAATGAAGCAAGCAGCAAATATAACACTAAGTTTAAGCATGTTTGAGTGTGAAACCAATTATGAAACTTATCTCAAGTTGGTTTCCAAGTATAACCTGAGCCACAAAGTGTTTCTGGAGTACCGTTTTATCTGTTGCTATCTATATTGGTGAGCGTCCCCTGCTTAATGACCTTGCCTGGCTGTAGGACCTTGGTTGCTGTTGAACATGAAGTGCTGGTGAGAACCAGTCCAGCTGGTGGTTTGGTCTCCTGCTGGTTGAACTGGTATTTGCAAGCGTTCCAGGATTAGCAGTGTTGTAATTTGCACAGCATTTCCCTCTGGAGGGGAAAGCTGCTGCCTTGGACCTCTAGCACATTGGTGAAGTGCTTATCACACCTTCTCAGGCAGGATCCTTGCTGCCAGGGCACAGTTAAAACAAGATGCTTAAACCCTTCTGCTGAGTATCGAACAGAAAACTGAGCTCAAGAAAGCTAGTCGTATGCTAAAGTAGACTTGTTCTCTCACTTAATTTTAATGCGAATAACTTTATTTTAAATTGGTGCTGGTAAGAATTGGGAAAAGCTTTCTGAGCGAGGTTTTTTTCCTTGCTGTTAGAATAACCTCATTTCAGCCTCCACCATGAGACTTCGTGTGGCAGCTCCTCTTTGTTGGAAGGTTGCCCCAGGTGACTTACGGTTCATGCACTCTTGTAAGCGCTGTTAATTTGTGAGGTTTCAGTGGTTAGACTGAGCTGCTAAGTGGGCTCTGAGCAGATAATGAGGTCAAGCAGGGAAGAGAGGGAAGAGTCCTGCAGGTTCCCACTTGGCATTTGTACCCAGGTTGCACGTTTTATGGAGATTTTGTCCTAGAAGCAAAGTTCCTGTAAAGTTGTCATTTTGCAGAGATGATTTGCAATACTTGTCCAAACCTGGAAACAAACCTAGTTGCTCATGTTCAGTGCGGTGCCACTGTTGAGGTCAGGGCTGTCGTGCTGAAATGCAAATTTGCTGGTGTTTGTTTTGGATTGTTTTGTGCTGCATTAGAATGAAGAAACTACTCAAATGCTGATCCTTCTTCTCTGAGGGGGTTTACAAGGTAAGTTGCACCATTAGTAAGGTGAAATAGCATTGCGGAGTAGTACTGCTTAGAACATTTTATAAAAGAAACAGATTAATGAAGCATAGGAGGGTGCAAAACTAGGTGTAGGAAGAACATTATTGTCATGTATTCAGTAGTTGGAAAGCCTCAAATATAATAGTTGGAGCAGTTTGCAAACAGTTGTCTTCTTATATTTTACCCTAACCAGCTCCCTGACTTTGATCTTTTAATATCTTCCTATTATAATTGTATCACAGAGGTCCCGGGTTACACAAGGCATTTTATATCATTTCTGGGATTTGATATATCCATTACATTCACTCTGAAAGTTTCAAGTACAGTCATTCAGCATATGTAAGGAGGAAGGTAGCTATGAGTATCTCAGGAGAGGCCCTCTTTTTGCATCTTGATATGGGTACATGACCCTACACTCTTCAGATTTGACAGGAGTGGAGCCTTTAGTGGATGTTAAGTCAAACCAAGAGTTTAAGGAAAGTCCCTCTGTTTCTGGCGTCACACCAGCACTCCTGCTGATCGAAGCTTTTCATGTAATGCAGGATTCTTGCAGAAGTTACTCTACTGTTTAACTTCCAGGCGCAAATTTCGGTGGGAATACTGGTAGCATATAAAGTTAAGCACCAGTGCAGGATCAAGATCATCTTTAAATCTGCTCCCTTTGCGCCCAGATACAAACAGAGTATCCTGCAAAAGGGAACTGGCAGCACTGGCTCTGGTCTACAGGCAGCTGCTCATTCATCGGTGAATCAGAAGTTACTTGAAGAAACTAGGTCTTGAAAGAATCTTGCGTTATTTCTGAAAGCATGATACGATTTTAAACAGATGTCTTATTGACCCAAGCGACTAAAACTTCTGTCTTTTTTGATAGACCGATGAGAACATGCCTATTCAGTAATACTGCAGATGGCAAATGTTTCTGTACTATGCAAAGTCTGTTGGGCGAAGGTGACCGTGGTAGTCATAAGATGTTTTCTGGTGGTTTCAAAGTACGTTTTACGCTCCCTTGATGCTAATTTTTTCAGTGCTTAGGGTTTCATTAACATTGTAGTGATATCTTCGGTTGTTTGTTTTTTGCATACAGCATACCTGCTTAAAAAGGGGTACGTGGCTGAGTCTTTTGTTGCGTTTTGGCTGATGGATCTTTCCTCCTGAGCTGCACAGAACAACGCTACTCTGAGCTGCAGCTCAACGCACAGCAGAGAAATTCAACTTTGCACTGTTTCACTTTCCATTAACTTCTTTCGGAGGGGCGGGGATTTGCATTGTGGCAACCTCCTGTTCTTAAGTGCAAGTACACGTGTAATAAATGGATCACATTGTGACTGTGGGTCTTGCCCAAGAGGTACGCTGGATGGTGGTTTAATTTGTTTTTTTTAAAACATGAACAAGCCCACACTGGGAGACAAGGCCAAGGTAGTTGGCATACCTGTGTGTGAGCTGAGTGGGATACGAGGAGGCTGTGGAGGTCTCGAAAGTGAAAAGAAGCTGCTTGGGTTTGGTGTGATTAAACAGTTGACTTGGAGCAATTGAAGGGAAGGATGCTTGACTCCGAGAGGGAGGCAGCAGGGAGCTTTGCAGGAGCCCTACAATGACAGGGGAGGTAAACGGCACTAACGTGGCTACAACGAAGGATGTGCAGCACAGCCCTGGGCAAGTGTTCCACCTGTTGTGGAAAGAAAAGAGGGATGCTAGTGCAGGGAAGCAGAAAATGTTCTAAAACCACCATGGTTATGGGAATGCAATGTGGGTCTTAAGTTGAAAACAATACTCTGTTTGTGGACAGGCTGGTGCTGGAGTCTCCATTGAAACGTTAGCTGAATTTTGCTTGCAGGTGAAGTTACACAGAGACTGAAGTAAAGAATAATAAAGGGGCTAGGGAACAGTTTTGGGATGTTAGCACTGTGGTAGCAGTGCATGGTACTCTGAGCCAGCTTCGGAGTCATCCTTTTGGGTTTACAGGGCACGCAGGTCTGCAGAGGCACAGTTCAGCTCTCTTGCTTACCTCGCCAAGGCACAAACGTGTCTCCTCTCCCACAAGTGGTGGTTCGAGTGCCCCATTGAGCTCTGCGAGCAATGCAGCTCTCCACTCTTCACCCGCTCTGGGAGGAGCGTGGAGAGCAGCTAATCGCGTGAACCACTTATTCCTGTAAGCCTGTCCGTAGGTCTGGGCATGTAAGAAAGTTTGTACTCTGTTTTGCCCAGGAACCTGCCTAAATAGAGTGGGAAAGGTTGTTTAAATAAAAAATAATTCACCCACCCTAGAAAACCCTTTACTGTCAGTGTTGTTTATAGGTAGCGTGTCAGAACCCCCCTTAAGAGGTGGGAGCTGATGACATTAAGCAAATTGCAGTCTATTGCAGGTTTTTTTCTTGTTTACATTGAACTACGGATGCCTAGAAGACAGAGGAGGAAGCTCAGCTATCACCAGCTGAAGTCATAGTGCTTGTTAATACCAGGTTTTGGATATTAAAGCATGTATCACCAAAGTAAAAGTGTGGCAAGCTTGTTCTGTTTGCCTCATTTGTTTGCTGTTGCTAAATGTTAGTCATAGGCTACTACAGCAGTAAACTCAGAAAGGAGTTCCTTCTTTCTGAAAGTATAACCACTTTCTACAACCTTCATAAGTTTTAATTAAAAAGAGCATGTAATGATTTTGGGATTGAATCCAATTTCATATGCTGTTTAAATCGAGAAATAAAATTATTTCCATCAGGCTTTTAGTTCAAGGTTTGTAACTGCTGGATCATTTTCTTTTTCATCAGTTTCTGAGTTCTAAAATGGCTTATGAACTTTAGTGAAATCGTTTAGAAATGGATTTCATGCAGAATAGTTAATAAATGGATAGCACAGCCATGTAGTGAAATGAGTCTTGTTTGCATCTCAAGCAGCACAAATTTAAATAAAATGCAGGGCTTTGCATAACAGCATTTGTTTTTAATGTCGGCTGTATTTTTCAAGCCACCTCCAATATCCTTCATTTTTCACAGGGATATCTTTGGCAGCAAGGAGGATTTTCAGGGGCTGATTTGAGGTACATAATTGGAGCAGTAAGACTACACACACAAAGTGTCACTTAATGGATGAGGCTCATTTAATTGTAGGCTGCTCAGAAATAACCCAAGAAACACTTCACTGGTAGCTAATGCAGAGGTGTAATTAGACTTCTACATAAGTGTAATTAGGCTGATTGCATAGAAAGAAAGAGAGTTCATAAGGTTTTTTAAATGTGTGCAGAGTCATTTTGTCTCAACTGTCTTGTCCCTAAGCTTCTGCCATATTTGTGTTGGACTTAAATAAATAAATAAGCACATTTAGCAAGCAGTTACCTGTAATCTTCTGTCTTTCCCCAGTGGTGTGTGTTTGCTTGTTTGTTTTTAAGTAAAGCTCTATCACAGCCGTGCCCAAGCCAGGGTGAGCTGTGCCCCACATTCAGCTGTGGGCCTTTACAAATAGGGTGGGTGTAGAGAGTCCTAGGGGGGGAAAAAGATGCGTATCTTTTGGGCAGTGTCCTAATGAGTCGGTGGCATTTCTGAGAGTAGATGGCACCCTGCTTACCTCTAGCTTGGTTTTCCTAAGGGAATTTGTCTGGTGCAATCATGTGTATGTGATTCTTTTTTCTTTTTTTTCTTTTTTTTCTTTTTTTTTTTCCCCTCTACTGTCCAGTAACTTTTAAGTTGGCTGACTTAAACCAGTTGGGGAAAGTCCAATAGACCTCTTCAAAATGAAAGGTATATAAGTGTCTGAGGGATAGAGAGAGATCCTATATTTGCTCCCCATAAGAAACCCTATGCGTAGGAAAGTGCCTGCAGCACAGGTTCACCAGCCTGTTCCAGGGGAGAGGGACATCTGAGCTGATGGTTGAGCTTTCCCAGTGAAGAGCAGCTTCAGCTGGAGCTCATGCCACCTGGCAGAGCTACTCTGCACCAAGTGACTAAGGAGCAGGACACTGGTCTGTATGAAAGTAGGCTTTGGGTCTGGGGCTCAGTGCAAGCACTGGGAAACCTGATGGGTGAAGGAGGAAGTTCCTGTCGGCCTCTCTTGTCCCCGTGTATGTTGCAAATTCCAGCTCGGTTTACCATGTAGTTCTTTCCTAACCTGAAACCAGTCACTGCGGGCACTGCAGCTGAACGCGGTACAGCTCAGGCACACACACAAACCAGGGGGACTCGGTAAATCAGAATAAAGAGGAGTGTGATGCCACCAAGCTCCCAGACACGGCCACCTCACTGAGGACAAATCATTCGCCTCAGTGCTTCACCACTGGTCTTTGATGACTTTGCTTTTGTGGGGAACACGAGTAAAATGAGTGAAAAATCAGTACTTCCAGATATTTTTCTGAAAATTTTTCATAATGCTATTTTGCCTTCCTTTTACATTTATTGAGGAATGTGCTGTCCAGCTAGATGGAGTAGATGTCAGTCATTCCCTTGCTAGTTACTTATCCAGTATACCTCAGGGAAGCCTAAACTAATACAATTCCCAGCTCGCTAACAGTGTAGATTAAGAGAATGTAAATTTGTTTCTTACTTTCCTCTAGAACACTTAAATACATTTTTTAACAGTATTTTATTCTTATGTCCTACAAATAGCGAATATGGGATGTAGTTTTGTTTTTTCTTTCAAATTGTTGAAATAACCATAAATATTGCTTGTGTGTATACATAGGTATGGTTTATGTGTATATGTGTGTATATATGTGACTTTTAAAATATCTATTTAAATGTTCTTGGAACTATCTGTGTATTTTTATCTTGTATGGTCCTGGTAAAAAAAGTGCATCAGTATTGGGAGGCAAATGTAAAATATCAACCCAGTTAGCCCTGCACTGCTGACACTTCATTCTTTGCTGTCAGAAAATCACCTTTTGGCAAGCTGTACAATGGGAGGGAGGTTATTTAAAGGATAAGCACTTGTATGGAAGTCTCTGTATTTGCTTTGAAATGCTTCCCAGATTAAGTTTTCTTGCAGTTATCATCTTTAGATGGAGTTGTTCTCTGCAAGTAGATTGCTGTACATACTCCATACAGTGCTGAGATAAGAGAGCTGCTGGTTTTACCAGCCTGTGTTTTCAGAAACGCTGCCTAGGATTTTTCTACATTTGTTTAAGTAGCGGTAAAGAAAAGGAGAATGTTTGCAGTAATCAGTAGTTGTTGCCAGTTGGAGCATATAGAAACCCAGAGGAAATGTAGCTCTGAATTAGGAGCATGAAATACAGGACTGTTTCAAGCAGGATCTAACAAGGGAAACGATTTCTACTATAACAAGCAAATGTGCTGCACAGGTGAGAGATGCTGAGGGGATGCTGTGGATTCCTTGATATCAGTAGGAATCAAAAAGTGAAAAGCCTTCTGACTGTACTGCATGTTCTCTGGATTCAGCATAACTGACAATGGGGATACTGGCAGCGTAGAGTGCTCACGAGCTGCTGTTTTAATGCAAGAAACGCACATTCCCATATTTTAATCAAATGTGCAGGTTGTGTCCTTATTTCTGCTCCCAGCATCCCAGTGCATGGTTGGGCCATACCCACTCTTTGGACTAAAGATCAAAACTGTTCTTAGTCTTAGCTTTGGAGAGGATGAATGAGAGACAGATGAATTAGTAGTTAAGACAATTGTGGATAAACAATGTTCATCCATACTTCCAGGTTATTTACTTTCCTATTGTAAATAAGGTTAGGGGAAGTTCCAGCATCATTTTGCTGGGTATATTCTTATGTAGGTAAATAACATGTATGAGAAATGAGTCTCGCATAGAAATATCTTAAGTCTGCTAATTTCTATTTCCACACTAGATTATCTCTGAATGCTTTTGTGGAGTAAAACCCAACATATGGCTCAGAAAGCTGATTATAAAATATAGAGACTTTTGTGTAGGTATCTGGCTCCATTCTTTCCCTGCTTGGTAATGACCATAACTGTTCTGACAGCTGTGGAGTGACTGTACAAAGTGAGATGGTGGATCTAGTCCAGCTTCCAGAGTGCCAGCATCTGCACTCGTTGGCTCCATTCTTCATTTGGCAATCCTAACTGAGAACCCAGTGATTAATTCAGCAGAGAGAATGAAGCTGAAGTCTGACCCTTAGAAGAGCTGCTGCTAGGTCAGTGGAGAGGCACTCTGGTATATTAGGAAAGTTCACGCCTTCGGGTCTCATGCTGGGTTTTTTTGCGTGTAAATATGACTTCAGCATCCTAGAAAGTCCACGCAAGAGCAGGGTCAGTTCCTCTGAAACATCTGGATGCAGTGGTGCCCTGCATCATGTTGGAATGGTCCGTGGGCTTGGTCACATGCAGCTTGGGGGAGGGATCTGAAGAAGCAACTGAGGAGGTGGTAAAGGGAGGGACATGGTGTAGAAGGGAGGGAAGAGGAGAAGGAAGTCTCCTATACCCTCGTGTTGGATTGTGTGCCTGTTGCTGTCTCCTGCTAGCCCAGCTTGCTCCTATGGCACCCTTAATTTCCCCTCTCCACTTCCATTTTTGTTTCTCTCCCCAGTTACCATGGGTTGTACTGAGTGATGAGAAAGCAGGACGTCATATGTGCTCTGATACTGAATAGTATTCATGCCACGTGGGCTCAAAAAACTGAGCTAGGAGCTTTAGAGGCATTTGGTTAATATTTAGTTTCAGTCCTGAATTGGTCACGTTTCTTAAGCAGAAGATTCCAGACCAAATCCTTAACGGTTGTTTTCAGAGGACTTTTGGCTCCCAATTGTTCCCTCATCAAAGGTAACGGGAAAGAACATAGAACAGCGCTGCCCTGAGCTGCTGTTACAAGGCTGATACTCGTGGCTGTTCAGGTACCTTTAGCTGAGGCTCTCAAGCCAAATGTAGCTTATTCTATAGGTTTCTTAAGTGGTAGCATTTATTATCTGCCAGGTGCTGGTAAGTTGAGTGATTACAACTGCTTGTTTGTCTTTGCCCTCTCACTCAGATGGCTCTTCTAGGCCCGGTAAGTGCAGACACACCATCTGGCTGCTGCTGCAGGATGCTGGGAGATTTCCATCTTTCAAGTCTTTAGAGCTGGAGT